>CM062079.1:16728007-17178545 GCA_031163375.1 Conogethes punctiferalis
CTTAAAAATAAATTGAATAAACGTTTATTTCTCACCATAATCTTACAGAATTTTAGGCTTATTGTAATATTTGTAATACGAAACATACACGATTATAGATAGCTTAAATGAAAACCTTTTTTTAAGAGATGTTCCTTTGGCTCTGAATTTTGGTTTTATCTATTTCATTGATCTTTTGTATTTGTGACTCATAAATGTGCGGTGTAGTTGATATCGTTGTCAATTTGGCAGATTTATCTGTACTTATTTATTTGTGGCGGTTATCATAGTAACCACGTGAAAATTACATTAGTCATCTGTTAAGAGTAACAAATATGTTTTTCATTGCTCTGTAAATTAATTTGTATAGTGTTTTTAACTGACTTCAAAAAATTGAGGGGATAATAATATGTTAATTTGACCGCATGTATTATATCAATGCCATGTGTTGCCGTTATATGATACCGATGTACAGACACTAACTTGTCTTGCAAGCACAGATCATTTAGGATGCTTTTACAAACACATAAGATAGAAACACCCTAATGTTATATGATTTATGTAACGCACCACCGAATACTTCAGAAATGCCGTATCCATAGGTATGAAGAACATTTATTTTAATTGAAATGCAATTAGAGTAATAATAAAATAAATGAATTCAACACAAAATCATCGATCAAAAGTGTGTTAGTGGATATAAGTATAGCAGTTAGAATGCCTATTACGGCACTACACTATTTTCTAGCTCGCCCAATAGGTGACACGGCATTGAATCCGCCATTTGTACTTCCTTTGATAAAGATTAAATAAATATTTGCGCAGAGGCAATATCGTAAGCAATGAGGTTTATTCGAGGTGCGATTATTGCTAGTTGAAACTTTACCAATAAACAAAATCGTTTAGCCATGTCCACAATAATACAACGAAGTAATAAGTGGATAACTTTAAAAATCGAGGTGGCTACCACGTGTGTTTTGAAGTAATATAATGAAAACGCATCACCATCCATATCTTTATTTGATAGCGGCCTACTGTAGTCATTACTGTTTTTAATAAGTAATTTTGTTTGTTCATTATTTTGATGGATTTCATATTGTAATTGTTAAAAGCAAAAGTAGTAGGTAATGCATTAGATACTTAAGTAGATTTAATCAGCTTCATTTTTAATACAAATTTTTATTCCTGCTAATGTTAAAAAGTGAGTTTGTAAGTATTGTTTGTTTTTAACTCTTCATGTATCATTATTTTCTGAACTAATTTTGTTGACATTTCGTTTACCCTTTAGTCCTATGCCAAAATCGGTTTTTGAAAAAAAAAAGATTAATATTATTGATGCGAAAGTGTGTTTAGAGTGATGGATGTTTATATCGCTTTCACGCAAAAACCATTGAACAGATTTTGTTGAAACTTGACAGAACATCGCATATCAGATTAACACAAAGGTTATTTTACAAAAATAATTTAGGCATTTCACAAATAATCAAGCGTGCAAACCCGCGGGCTTTATTTAGTTAAATAATATTGAGAAAGACGATTGTTCAAGAATATTGAGAAGAACAAGTTATTGTTCCCTATATGAAATTCACGCATGCGAAACCGCAGGCAAAAGCTAGTGCATCTATAATATCTTTTTTTTATACGCGAATGACAATGAAACATGGATATTTTTCCACTCAACTAAAAAAACATGAATAGGTAAGTTTCCGACTGTGTTTTAAAAGCGATATGACTTTACATTTCGTAGTTTTATACAAATAGAGAACTTGTATAGTTCATCAATATCACCATTATCTTCATATCGTATCATAACACTTACAAATGCCATATAATATCTTGATGTTGGACGGAACCTCAATAATACGGGTGTACAGATGATAAAAACACAACGTAGATGGTAGTATGATATAGCATAAAAACCCAGTGTATGAGTAGGTACATAGTATATTATTTAAAACATTTTCGAGTACATCTAGTTCACTGATTCCCAACCTTTATAGAATACCTACAATGATAAAAACACAACGTAGATGGTAGTATGATATGGCATGAAAATCCGGCTTACCTACATAATCATCATCATTACAGCCCGCATCTACCCACTGCTGAGTATAGGCCTCTTCTTTCAACCGCCACTTTACATCCCTCGGCAACCACGTTTGTTTCCCGGCCACCGGCGCTATGTCATCCACCCATCGGGTGGCTGGTCTGCCCACAGATCTCCGACCAAGCTACGGCCGCCACTCACACAGTACCCGTGTCCTACCATCACTACATCTTACCAAGTGTCCCGCCCATCTTCACTTCAGTTCGCACACAGGCATATCAACGTCAGCAACTTTTGTTCGCTTCCTAAAAAATGCCGAGCATGGCGCGCTCCATAGCTCTTTGTGCTACCTTGATTTGATGATGATCAATGAATTGACAAGAAACTTAAAGGCTTGAAATAATAAGTCTATGGCTACAGGTCGATATGGTGGTGGCAACTGATTTGATATTGTCCGTTGCCGTAGCTTGGACCTCTTTCGCTTTCCATGAAACGACTCGTCGCCAATATATGTACTGTGCTGTTATATAAAAAACATGGATAAAGTAAATTCAAATACATATAAAAAGTAGATATAAGGTACATTCAAATCCATAACTATATCATCATCATCAGCCTATCGCAGTCCACAGCTGGACATAGGCCTCTGCAGTGTTGTTCGCCACTTTTGTCAAACACAAACTAAAAAAAATACAAAAACAGGTATATACGCAACACATAACTATATACGCAATAACCATCATAAATTCAGCTCAGACTTATGATTAAGTACTTGGCCAGCTGCAACCCGCTACGAAACATTAAGAGCAGCCTGCAAATCTGCACTTTTGCACTTTTTATGGCTTGCACTAACGGCTTTACGGTCCCCGTCGCCCTCTGATAAACATTCCTAAGGGGGAAACATAAAACGGCTCATATAGTTCTAAAATTAATTTATTGCACGTGCTTTTGTTTATAACATTGTAGCCGCTTCTAAGAAGTGCGCTAATGTTGTGCCAATCAACGTTTTGTATTGCAGCCTAATAAAGGAAACTTGTAGATATGCACCTTTAGTAGGCCTTCTTAGCTTTTAGCATAACATCTCTAGCTAGAACAAAGTTTATCTTAGCTTGCGACTTCAGACAACCTTAGAATCTTTCACAGGTGTGCATGTTTCTTCACGATGCTTTCTTTCACCGTGATCGTCAAATAAACATACATTTTAAAAACGAATTAGTAAGTGATGGGGGTTTGAACTGCTGCCTTTGCATGGAAGCCAATAGCCTTAAACGCTACGTTACCAGCGTCCTTACATTACTTTTTTTATATATTAGCACGTCAAAATGACTGCGTCCTGTCCGATGTTAAACAAATGACAAAGTCCGAAAAGTGTAAGCTATCCCCATCACACCTATTTAGTGCATCGTGGAGCGATCACATTATGACGGCCTGCATAACTGCTGCTTCACGTCCCGTTTAAGAGGCGCAAGACTATAAGAAGAAGGGAACACGTGTGCTGGAAGAGAGTTCCACAGCCTAATGTTTCGCAGATTTACTGTATTTTACAGTACGGGTGCTGATTGACCGCACAGTATTTTCATGAAACCTGCACAAGAAGAACTTCATGATAATTAAAAAGAAATTCAAATCGAATCACTTCTTACACGATGCTAATCACAAATTCCAACATTACACCATAACTCACCCCTTTTATCACACAAGACGGACCGTGTTGCGTGCCGTGAGGTTGCCGTGTCGGCTCGGAAGGTCGGTATTGCCATGCAAACATGTGCAGTGCTCGAGTGAAATGTCACCTGAGCATATTTAGAACGACATCGTATAAAGTCTTATTCTGATACCTTGCATTGTCTCTTTAGATGTCTTACTTTCTTTCATGTGCTATGTCGGATGATGTGATGTAGAGAATGTCGTGCTTCGCCGTGCAAACTTTTCACAATGTTTAATTTCATTGGATTAACTTTATGATTCATAAAATATTCTAATGTCAATTCAATGTACTGTGTGTGCTTTGGACTAAATAAACTCTTTTCTTTCTTTCTCATGCTTACAAGTATTCGAAAGCTTGACACTATAGAGAATTAACTGGGTGTAAAAGCTTGTATCTTTGCCTGCGTGTATGTATACTAAGGTGTGTAATAATAATCCTTATAAAATGCAGCCTATGTGTTCAATTGATGAATATAGTTGAGGTTACTATACATTTTTATTAAAATCCGTTCAGTAGTTTTAGCGTGAAAGAGTAACAAATATCTATCAATTCATCCAAAAACTCTTTCTCATTTAGTAGGAAACATCAAAACTGAAAATCAATAGTAAGTAAGTATGATACCAATAGTATTCACTATAAAGAAAACTAATCTCCTATGCTTGTTGACTACATGCAAATTATTTCCTTTTTTAATGTTTTTTATCAATACATATTCACAAAATATCTTTGTAAATATTTCACAATTCTTTTTTGCCTTCCTATTTTATTATCACGGTTGACTCTGAACTGCCAATAAAATGTTAAGATAACGTCATGTTTGAAGGGATAAAGATAAAAGATCCAGTAACACCAAGATTAATACTTCATAATGACGTCAAATAAAGAAAAACATATTTTAATTAATTTATTTAATTGAAACAAACAGTTATCATACGGCCACAAACAACAATGTTTCTAATTAAGGTACCTCAATCAGACATTAATAAAAAAACATTTAAGTGAAGAGCAACATTGCACATGGTTTCATTCCGAAATCTGTACAAGTTATAATCTAATCATTATGATGAATTTACATACTAAAACTTACACAATATCGTGAAAGTGAAATTAATAATGATTAGCTATCTACGATAGAATTAATTCTGAGTGGAGTTTGTCTAATAAAGCAAATGCGGAAATAATTAAAAATGTATATCCTACAGCTGTTGAAGCAGAGTCTGGAACAGGAGTGGTGACTTCCTGGTCTTCATCATCTTCGTCATCATCATCATCATCATCACCATCACCATCTGGTGCAGGAGTAGGGTCAGCATCATCAACATCATCTTCATCATCATCCCTTATATTTATTTCCCAGTTACTTTGTGCATCTAAAAAGTGTTCTTCGTAAATTGCATTCCAAAACGACAACACTTCAGAATGAGTGTTATCTACTGAAGACATAACTTCTTGGTCAAGAATTTGATAGTAGAATGGGTTATCGACCGTAAACGGTTGCCACACGACGGACGAAGTTTCACTGACAGGGTTTCTGAAAAACAAATATTGATGAAACAGAGCCACTTTGAAATTATCATTCAACAAGTAATTTAAAAAATTGTAGATTCTTACCCATTTTTCGCAAAGTTAGTCCATCTCTCTACAAGAATATCCCCAACTGTTAGATCGGAATCGGGGATCTCTTCGGGCTCCGAAATCAATGGGGTTCCATGGAATAGATATGCAAGTTCTTCGCTATGGGCAGCTCCATCTACTTCAATGGGACCAACTAATGGTTTTCCTAAAGTACCCTTATATGAAAATTGGTACAAGAATAGAGGCGTTGTAGATGATGATGCTGTACGCAAACGTGCTTCTCTTATAGCTGAGACTAAGATCATTGTATCTCCATGATATGCGATAGATGGCTGCACACTATCGGTAATAAGATTATTTTCGAAATAAAACGCTCTTACTTGAATAGCTATTTCATCTCTTACTTCATCATTTGAAAATTCCAAATCAGGTTGCAAAAAGTCAGAAAAAGATTCATCCATTTGGTTCAACCAATTTGATGTTTCGATTTCTTCCGATCGAATAGTACCTTCTTTATCAACAAACCCAATCATAAATGGAATTTGTAAGAATTTTCCTTCGTTAACTATTTCAAATGGCGTATCAAGCAAGAAAGGTTCTTCATCAGGAATTGATCTTTCTACGCAAGGAGCAAATACCAAGGAATTATCCGTAAGCTCAATTTCACTTATTACAGCCATTAAAGCTGAAGCGCTCACGCCAGTAAATACTTCAGATAGTTCTTCAATGGTTTCAAAATTAGTATGACCAAGTGCATTTGCTACTTGAATTGCCGATGCCAAATTGTCCCGACTGACAGCCCATGGTGCTAACGCGCTGCCACTTTGAGAAATAGCTTTCTGGACAAGGCCCTCTGCCATAGGCGATAAAGTAACTAGATCAACGGCCGCGGCACCACTTCCGTGACCAAAAAGTGTGATGTCATCTGGATTTCCTCCGAAGTTTGCAATATTCTGCTTAACCCATTTCAGACCAGCAATAATATCTTTAAGACCAGCATTTCCTGGCGCAGTCTCCGTCCCGAGGCAGAGGAAACCAAATATAGATTGTCTGTAGTTCAATGAGACAACTATGACATCCTTTTCGACAATATTTTTGAAGGAGAAGTTGTTATCATCGAAAGTCGTGAATTCGTTTCCTTTTACCCAAACCATAACAGACAAACTGCGTGTATTATCAAGGGACGGTGTGTAGATATCTACCACTAAGCAATCTTCGGTGCCCTCAAATCTAGCTCCAGATGGGTGAATACATTTAACGTTTCTTCTGTTTGCGTTGAAAACGTCAGTGAACGAAGGCGGAGCTAGAGGTGCCTGAAAATGATTATACATTATACAACTATACGTATTATATTTATATTTTGCTCATAAGATATTGAAAGAGGACTTCAAGAGTTGATAAGAATATTAATTTAACTGTCACGGCTTGGCTAACACATTTGATCATGGCAGTTGATGCATGAGTATAATATAAGTAACAAAATCACAACTGGTGCCATAAATACTTCTAGAGAGAAGTTAATTGAAGTTATGAAAGTTTGGTACTTATTTATTTTTTTTAATTGAATTGATCTACGATAATGAAACAATTAAAAATCCTTTGATCGCCGAGATATGACACACAATGAAAAATCTGTTATCATTGTCGTATATAAGCGACACTGTCGTCCAAAGAGTTAAAAAGGTGCTCTTACTTTAGTCTACGTCCCCTTTTTCTTTTCATATTAGAGGTTAGATGTGTACGAATTTTAAATACAATCTAAAAAGAAAAGCGCAGACAGATATTTGAGCATTTACCTTGAATCTATGGCTGCCCGTCGTCGTATCAGCGTACGGAATTCCATGAAACTCGAAATATTCACCATCAGCTGCCTCGGTTCCGACCACAAAACCTTGTGCTACCTGCACTTGAGGTGACACATTGAACTGGAAATTGACAGGGAGAGCAGTCCCTACTACCCCAACACATAGAACCCCCAGAAGAGACCACATGATGTCTTCTCTAGTCGATTTAGTACTGACTGGTGAGATGGTGCCTGTACCATTCTCACTTGATTAGATAAACGATCTTTGTTTCTAGTGGCTTCGATAGATTAGGATTAAGATAATGTCATCTATCCATATATATCCGTATCTACGGAAATGATAACGCACGGTCAGACTGTACTTCGATCTACTTTTATCAGCAAAAACACGAAATCAATCATTGTACTTATTTATGAGTTTTTGCATATAGGCTGGAAGACGCTAAGCACTTATTTAGTACAAAATCTTCAAGGTCAAAAAATTTAAGTCTGCTACCAAATTGAGCTATCAAGAAGAACCACTAAGATAATCGATAGATTACTCTTATACATCGTCATTTCTTTTGAAACTTTATATAATGTCACCGGAAAATAGCAAGAATCGTAAGTTGATCAATTTCCTAGGTAGTTGATTAACTTTCGGAATATAACAAACGGTAGTTGAAATGTATTATTTAACGCAATGGATTTCAGTTAGTTGATCAATTTACGGAAGCCTGACAGTCATTTAATAATTTACGATTTTAACACAAGTAAAATCGTCCTCAAATGGGCCAATCGTTGCTCAATGTATTATTTAACGGTGCACTATTACCCGTAACTTATACACTGGTCCCTGATTGGTTGCCGGGATAACGCCACGTGAGCCATTGAACCAATCAACGTTCACCTCACCTTCGTCGGATGATTTTACGGCAAGACTTTAAAATGATCAATTTACTAAAATACATACGTTAAATAATACATTTCAACTGCCGTTTATTATTTTCCGGAAGTTAATCAACTACCTAGGAAATTGATCAACTTACGATTCTTGCTATTTTCCGGTGACATATATAATGAAAATGATATCATATGAAGGATGATTCAGAAGTTGCACAATACAAAGGTAGATTTACATATCGTCGCTGCGCGTGCAATACCGCGGAAGAGCACTTTGTTAATACCGCGTAACAGCAAAAGGGACAAAATTGAAATATCGCGCCAACAGATCATATTATCAGATAATATTATGTTTTTTCTTTCTCCTGTAAATTCGCGAAAACGCAGATACGCGGTTTTTACAAACTGCTCTTTCGCGGTATTGCACGCGCAGCGACGATATTGGTGTTGTCTGTATCATCTTGATACGAATTATTATCACACTGTTTACCTAAATGCGATCGCCAAACCAACTGCCCAGTGTTTCGATTATAGGCAATACCTTCAGGCCAAAGTGGCGAACTACTGGAGAGGCCTTAACAATGGACTGCGCTAAGCTGACGATGATGATTAATTTGTATGATGTTGCATTATGTTGCTAAGGGATGACAAACAGGGGTACAACAAGGGAAGCCTCCACGCGTGGTCGTCTGCTTGCAGACGGCCCGTCGTACCCCGGGCAACGGCGGGTAGTGGTTATTCTCTGCCGACGCGGAGTGAGTCCCACATAACCCGCCTGCTCCCCCGGGCAGCGGGTATGCGTAAACTGCATTTCTCCCTGGTGAAACAAAAAAAAAAAAAAGTGATGACAAACAACTATCGCAACGAAGGAAATTAGCACAACTGTGCATAAACTCTAAGGTCGTCTGAATTCGACCAACTTGCACTTGGCCAATGTCTTATCGCATTTTTTTTTCTTTTTCCTTTTCTAGAGGGAAATGCATTAGGCATCGTCATGCCATGTGACATGGTGTCTGGGACTCACACCTCCCGAAAATGGGAGGTCATATCACTAAACTCCCCTGTGTCACCAGTGGGCAGTAAGTTGCAGGGACACGGGTAACGCAGAAGTATACAGCCGCATCCCTGCATGCCTTGGCCAGCTGCAGATGACGAGCGGCCGGCACTCCTGGTCCGAGGAGGGCAGATACCCCTACCCCCGGCTCCGGGGAGCAATAAGGAGCTCCCCGGGCAGACCTCGTGCAACGGTGTGGCTGCACCCACCACACCGTTGCGCCTATATATGAGTGGATCGCGCCTCCGCACTCACCAACGGGGCACGAATGCCTGTCTTATCGCCTTAGCTTAGGGTCTCTCTAAGAGACTCGAGCCGTCTGATCTAAATGATCCGTTGATAAAAACTTATTATCTGTTGGTTCATACTCGTAAAAACAAAATTACATCACTAACTTTTAGGTAGATTGGTGAGTCAAAGAAATATAGATCTCATTGCTAGGGAGAAATAAAATAATATCACTTCATATTTAAATTAAAATCTAAATAAGTAAACAAAAATCGAAAGTACCTTTTAAAACGTCATCCCGAAACCAGGTCATTGACCCCATTAAGATGATTTCGCAGAAAAAATATGTCCCTTCAGAACCGTTTGCTTTAAGGTACCGTGAGTTTTTTGTTGGATTGTGTGCTTTATGGCTCTCGGGATAAGAGTGGGGTTTTTTGCTGTTTTTCAGTCGTGCCCTAAGCGGGTGGGGTGAGACGGTACAAAATGTGGTCCACATATGCCGGCGCCCGCGCCGCTATGTCTTCATGAGAATTTCTGATTCATTGGACCTTGGAGTGAATTATTTGAAAGTTTATTTAGATGTGATCTCTTATGAATCATGGCGTAATGCGACTTTTGATTTCGAACGAATTTAGATGAAAACGTGAACGTGTGAAGATTTGGCAATATGTCAACGTTTTTTATTATCGTGTAAATTATCGAGAATGCGTCTTATTAATATATTATCAATAAGAAATTATATGTAGTCAAGTTCATATACAAAAAAATCTGGATTTAAGGTGGTAAATTAGGTGATGGCGTTAAAATAGTAAGTTATCGTAAAAACTACAGATAGATAGAAAAGGTATTACAGAAATCTTGTGGGACAATGGGCCTGTTTCCGTAAAAAATGTAATAGTCCGTCTTTTAGATTGTTCAAAAATAAAAGACACGTATTTTTTCATCTGTAAAATTAGACCAGAAACAACAAAGATATAGCCCGTTAAAATTACGCGTGACGTCACAGAGTGGGAGTTTTTTCGCCACTAAGTAACGTCAAAGACCCCCACTCCTAAATTTTGATGCCCTGTATCTTTGTTATTTTTTGTTTAAATGAAAAAAGGAAAAATACGTGTCTCATATATTTTTATAATCTAAAATACGGACTAAATATAATGTAATTATTTTGACCCTGGAAGCATCCCCATTTAGACAGTCTTATCGCTAGTAAAGGGTCTCATCCAGACAATCTGAAGGTAGAAGAAGTGTAATTTCCTAAAGAAGGAAGTCTTAATTATCATATTAATTTTATACATATACATACGTAAGTTTGTTCGCATGAATACCTACATATTTATAACTCTTTCATGCAAAAACGTATTTCAATTCAATAAAATAAATGTAAGATATTATTTATAGCATTTTAATTATAATAAATAAAAAAAATATTATAGCACACAAATTGCACCAAAATAAAGGTTTTTCTTGTGCCATGAGTGCCAGGTAATGAATGCCTGGAGGCAAATACTAAGAACTCCCAGATCCAAGACAGTTTAGAAAAGTCTATTTCCTAAATCGACCTTTGGATCATCATCATCATCATCATCATCATTATCAGCCGTAGGGTGCGACTTTTATGATGTCGTCAGTCCACCTCGCTGGAGGGCGTCCCACACCGCGTTTTCGGTCGAAGGGTCTCCAGTCCAAAACTTTTCGGCCCCAACGGCCATCTGTGGATCACCGCTGCGGAACCCTGAAAATATAAGTAAGTCTCTTTTCTTATTTATTCGACCTTAGAATTGCCGCTGATTCTAAGTAGGTATACTTTTTATCATTTGAATACTAAACATAGAAACATAGTTTTACCATAAAGTTACACACAAGGAGGTAAATAAAACGTAACATTTTGAAAAACGAGCATTCCATCTAATTTCTGTTATCGTCTCCCGCGCCGAAGATGCGATGGTCCCAACATGTGGCTCACCACGTGGGGCTTACCAAAAAACACTACACAAGAACGTCATATAACGTGTAATGTACTCATACTAAAAGAAACTGTAGCATCTTTGACATAAAGGCGAAATTGGCTCGGCTTGGTAAATGAGTTATAAGTTGGGAGGCGTAAAGTCTTACCTTGTGGGAGACAAAGATGGGACAGGCGAAAGGTTAAATATTATGCGTGGCATATTGTTCAATGTGCAACGTAGATGATACAAAAAATTAAATGTAGGCCACACGGAGTTAATGGTGGCGTTTGGTTTTTTTTGGAGTTAGCACTTAGTTTGCTGGTGGTAATAGAAGTTCATGTCGTTTGTTTAATTAGTATAACTACTTAGTATAACCCAAGACATGCGAAGCTGGGCCACACACCGCCATCTCGTCCCAAGCTAAGCCGAAGCTTGTACTATGGGTATGAATGAGACAACTGATATACTAAACGTAGATACTTTATTTTTTAAATACATATTATACGGGAACCGATATTATCATTGTTTTATTTTTATTTTATGTTATTAATTTCTTAATTATTACTGTGTACCAAATTGATTATGAACAAAATGTGGAAATGCATGCAAATAATGGGAC
Organism: Conogethes punctiferalis; assembly: GCA_031163375.1. Lineage (NCBI taxonomy): Eukaryota > Metazoa > Arthropoda > Insecta > Lepidoptera > Crambidae > Conogethes > Conogethes punctiferalis. Next base: position 16,739,850 of record CM062079.1, read on the forward strand.
TATTAATTATTATTAATATTGTAACCTTTTATTATATATGTATAGTTATAGATTTGTTTGTAGGTTAGGTAATAATGTTCTCAGTGTACTAACATAGTAATTAAGACAATTGTACTAACACATGTGGATCATGTTGTCCGTCAAATAAATCTATTATTATTATATTATTATTATTATTATTATCTATGTACTAAAAATTCTTATGTCTTTTAAGATACATCATGGAGCACTATATAAACCTGTACCAACCTAATTACGAAACTTGTGATGACGAATAAATTAATTTTGATTTTTTGATTTTGATATTCGAAATCCCGAACGCGCTTGCTAAAATCGTAACTACGAGTATACATAATGTTTGTGTGTATAAAATTTTATTTCATTCCATTCTAACCCTATTTTGCCCGATCTTGGGCATCCTATGGCGTGAGATTGTTCTCTGCTATGTCCGTTCTAACAACCTAGTACTATAAAAAATGTGGTTGTCCCAATCCAAGATAGGTAGATACGTAAAAGATATCGTGACTCATAGATGTAAATCAATCAATCAATTTCCCGCCGTGTATTGCTGAATAGGCTTCCCCCAAAGAACGCCAAGCATTCCGGTCTTGGACAATCCGCTTTTATCTGTTGCCAGCCACCTTCACGAGTAATCGGTGCATCGTGACGAAAAGTCTTAAAATATATTTGGATCCAATATATTCATGTGTGCTAGAATGTTATAAACAAACAAACACATTTGTCAAACAAACATACATAATGTCACGCCTTTCTCCAAGAGGGATAGGCGGAGACCACGTCAAACACTCGACATTCACTGAGTGGATACCTTAGATTTAGTACACCCTTGTATTTTTTAATGTGCGCTGAATAAACTATTTTCTATTCCATTCTATTCTAAACACATGTTCACACATTTGTAATTATAAGTATTTTGCACATGTCGATATGTGCAATGTTTCACAAAATACTCATGCGTTTTTGTAATGGCGTAACTAAATACTACAGGCCCATGACGGGCAGCAGCGGAAAAGCTTTGCCCTGCGATCGCCAACCCGCATGCCCGGCGTGGCGATTATTGGTTTAGATTTTTTACCTCTAGATGTTTTCCCTAAGCAACGAACAACTGAAGGGGCCTGATGATGGGGATGATGATGATGTTTTTGTGAGAAAGTGGGACTCTCACCTCAAGATGGTTAGGCAGGGAATATCTACTAAAACCCCGATCCCCGTCCTTAAAGAGTGGTCCCATGGTACCTTCATATCGGGAACTGCCATGACACCACGAGAGCTGCCCGCCGAAGCAGGCCTAACTCGTCCCCTAGCCCCTAGGGGAAGCGTTTTACATACCTAAACATAAGAGTTCCAATTCCAAAATAAGAAAAATTTGGGGAACCCGTATTTATTTATTATTTAACCAGCGTCCAGCTAAAGCTATATAATTATGCATATAGCATTATAATATGTATGCATATATAATAGACTTGAACCTTCCTCTTGAATCCCTCCATCTATTAAAAAAACCGGCCAAGTGCGAGTCGGACTCGCGCACGTAGGGTTCCGTACCACTGATTGAATGAAAAAATTAGGTAATTTGATTTATGACGTTTAAAAAAAAACTACTGTCTAGATTTCATTCAAACCAAATTTCGTTAGTAGTTTACATAGTAATACACATCATATATTTCTTTGGAAGAGTCTCTCGCGCAAACTATTCAGTTTAGAAAAAAATGTTGTTAGAAACCTCAACATCATTTTCAAATACCTATCCATAGATACCCCACACGTATAGGTTTGATGAAAAAAAAAATTTGAGTTTCAGTTCTATGTATGGGGAACCCCAAAAAATTTGGATTTTTCACACCTTAATGCGGTTTACAGAATACATCTACGTACCAAATTTCAGTAATGTAGCTCTTATAGTTTCGGAATAAACTGGCTGTGACATACGGACGGACAGACAGACAGACAGACAGACATGACGAATCTATAAGGGTCCCGTTTTTGCCATTTTGGCTACGGAACCCTAAAAACACATCAAAATCCGTTACGTAGTTTTTTGTACAGAAAATAAAAGCGACTTTGATTTATACCTATGTAGTGATAAATATCGGTTTCCCGAATTTTTCTTGGTTATAACATAAGCTTGGTGAATTCCCGGTAATACTCCACTAAATCGCTTTCCATTACGCTCTTGTAATCACGATCTATAAAATAACAAGAAACATAGAGCAGTGTTAGCATTTATAAACACAAGTTTGTATGGCGTAAGTTTAGTTTTAAATTAATATCTAATTTATACATGAAACCCCAATATGATGATAGAAAATATTTGGTAAGCAATAATCTAAATCAATCGTGCTTTCAGTTAAACTTCAACAGGCAACAAAAAACAACATCACATACATTCCTTCTATCTCAAAGTAAGTAGCTTATATCCTTGTATTATGGGTATCAGAACAACGAGCAAAAATATATACATACAGATATAAACACCCAGACACGGAACAAACACAAATGTTCATCGCACGAATATGATACGGCATGATTTTATGCCGGGTGGGGATCGAACTCACCACCAATGCTTGGGGGTCACTACCAAATGAGCTCTCGTGCCAGTCAAGCTTTTCACTAAAGAATCGCGTGTAAACTTCGAAAGACCAGAAATATAAGCAAATCTGACACCGCCCTTACAGTACAGTGTGCCTAGCACGAACATTTTCGAAAAAGTATGCGTAACGTTTGTATGAAACTTGGTACGGCGCCCTATCGTGCGTAAGAGGTACTACGTTTACGTACGTTAACGTAGTGAAAATTATCGCCCTATTTACGGTTACGTTACGCATACTTTTTCGAAAGTGTTCGTGCTAGGCACACAGTTTTCTCTGTTGCATTACTTAGAAATCCCATTCAATATTCAGCATGTAGTTGCGAAGTTTCAATAACTTCCTCTCCCGCGTGATGTGGCTCTAATTAGTTGCCGCTAGCAGTTTTTATTATGAGTTGGGCGGAGCGCGCTTTGGTCACGTATCCGTTAGTTTACAGCTATGCCAAGTGCGGCGATTGTTTTACCTACCCTTGTAGGGTTGGTGCGTTAATTTTTCTTTTTTAGATACTCAAGGGGTGAAAACGGAACCCTATTACTAAAACTTAGCTGTCCGTCCGTCCGTCTGTCTGTCACCAGACTGTATTTCAAGAACTGCAAAAGCTAGAAAGTTGGAATTCTCACAAACTATGTATTTCTACTGCCGCTGTAACAACAAATACTAAAATCTATAAAATAATTATTTAAGGGTTGCTTTGTATGCGAGTCTCTCCCTTGGTGGATCCTGCCGAATAACAAATGAGGCTTTGGTAACCGACCTAAATCATCATCATCATCAACATCATCGCTTCAGCCTATTGCAGTCCATGGCTGGAGATAGGTCTCTCCAGTTGTTCGCCACTTAGGGCAAACATCTGGAGGATATACCCATAATCGCCATGCTAGACAGGCGAATTGGCGATCGCAGGGCGTAGTAAAAGCTGATAGGCTCCCTTATATCCCGTAGCTATATACCGCCCGTAATTCCACATACCAATGACGGGTAGCAGCGTCACCGGAGCGAGAAGATGCCCTGCGATCGCTAACCTGCCTGGCGAGTATGGGTAAAGCTTCCAGAAGTTAGACCAAAGTGGCGAACAACTGGTGAGGCCTGTGTCCAGCAGTGGACTGCCATAGGCTGATGATGATGATGTTGATGAAGGAGCAATAAGGCAACACAAAAACCTTGTTACTTCGTCAGTTTTTCACATAATATCACTTGTATTTTTTATATCCATTCTTTGTAAAGTATTCCTACTCGTTTACGATTTTCGTATAAGCAATAAAAAAAGTTGCAAATACAATGACGTACCTACATTGTCTCACAATTTATATAACGGTGTAAAAAAATTTATTCATACAAAAACAAGGTCTTATAATTTCTGAAAGTGGTTTTTTAATAATCTTAAGACGTTTCATTATGTGCAAAAGAAAGTGTAAACCCTAGTACACATAGAAACGTGTTATGTAGTAGCGGAAATTGTTCATAAGCTTGTTCGCTATAACTACGTGTGCGCACGCCACAACTACATATTAAACGCAATAACCTTTGGCAAATACCTACTTGTGTTAGGCTTCGGAATATCTTCATATTACTTCCCTTATCACACTTGACTTTTGGATTTAATTTGTTAGAGTAGATCTCGTTACCGTTTATTGGAAATTCATTAGGAGTATCCAAATTAGTTGAAATATTTCTGTTATAAGGATTAATGGAGAATTACGAATACTTTAAATATGAAATATCCGTACTTCGCTAACAAACAGTACAGGACTTAACATAATATAGCCATATTTATTATTATGACTTAATTCGAAATTTTGTGGCCCCTCAAACAAGCAGCTTTGCGGCGCTACCCAAGCCCCTGCAAGTTGTTGTCCACTGGCGGGAGAGAGGGGCTTAGTATGTATGCCCTCTCATTTTGGGGGGTGTGAGTCCCACACGGCACGCCGACAGATGACACACGACCGAGTAGTCTACGATGGAATGCTCACCCACCCAAAAACGGTTCACTCTCGTCTTAAAATTCGGAAGATTATTTCTCTCGAGAGCAATGAGCGTGCTAAAGAGTTCCATAGCTTAGCCGATCGCACTATCAAGGGACGTAAATCATCTTTTCAAGCTACCTTCACTTACCCGTAGTGCATGCAAGGCGAATAACAAACGAGGCTCTGGCAACTTGACTGAAGACGTAGCTAAATACCACAGGTCGATGACGGGCAGCAGCGTCAGCTACGCCCTGCGATCGCCAACCCGCGTGCTTAGCGATTATGGGCAAGCCTTTAGATGTTTGACCAAAGTAGCGAACGACTATCTCCAGCAGACTGCGCTAGGTTGATGATGATGATGATGCAGTCTGGTGATGACGACAAGGCTATGATGACATAGGAAAAACAACTACCAGACCTTTTTTTTTTTTTTTGTTTTTTAAGAGGGGAATGCATTAGGCACCTTCATGCCGTCTCCGGGGGGAGGCGGCATGGTGTGTGGGACTCACACCTCCCAAAAGGGAGGGCATACCCACTAAACCCCCCCTTGTCGCCAGTGGGCAGCAAGTTGCAGGGACACGGGTAGCGCCGAAGCATACGGCCATATCCCTGCCTGCCCTGGCCAGCCGCAGATGATAAACAACTACCAGACCTACGGCAACGTAGATCTTTTTGCCAAGTCGAAATTCTGAACTGCCAAGCCACAATACTCTACACATTGCTGCACTTAAAAATTGCCCTTAACTCTCGCCAGGCATAATGTTTCGCGCTTACCAAACACCGTTGCACCCTAAGTTCCACTAATTTCCAGTGCATCGATTTCAGTACATTAAACCCGGTGTAAACCCGCGCCGGCGCAGAGGGGAGCGCCCGAAATAGACGCGGCTGGATGTTGCGCGCGCTCATTTATTTGGTCCGCGCTGAATTGTTTAGGCGGTACGTATACGGGTAAGGTGACTTGTTAAGTCATGCTTAGGCTTACTGCCAGAGTGGCTGGTGTTTGGGTTTGAGGATTGGTGGCGTTGGTGGTTGGGATTTAAGGGAGCAAAAGGGATGTAAATCATCTTTTTACTCCAAGCCAACCTCACCTGTCAGTTGTGCATCCTGTTGAATAACAAACGAGTCTCTGAAAACTGACTGGGGGCATAACGATTGAAGGCGTAGCCAAAACACAAAAACCACAGGCCGACACAAATACTAATCTATACTTATAATAAATCTGTAGAGAGGTCAATTCTGTACATAAAATATTTTTTCAAAATAACTATCAGGGGGTGATAAGTGATCGATGCTGATACCAAAAATGCAATCAGTAAAATTTTTGTCTGTCTGTCTGTCTGTCTGTCTGTCTGTCTGTCTGTATGTTCGTTATAGAAAAAAAAACTACTGAACAGATTTTGACGAAACTTGGTACAATTATTCTTCATACTCCTGGGCAGGTTATAGGATACTTTTCATCACGCTACAATCAATAGGAGCGGAGCAGTGACGGGAAGTGTTGGGAAAACGCGAGAAATTTAAACCTGTATGTTTGAACGCGCATTACGCGAAAACTACTGCATAGAATTGAATGCGGTTTTCACCAATGTATTGCTAGAGGTCTAACTTAAAACTTAGGCACAAGGTATAGATGGGTATTATATGGAAGTCCGTTATTTTTGAAACCCGATATCCACGCGAGCGACGCCGCTGGCACAGCTAGTAAACAATATATTTATATATAAAAAATCAAACTGTTATAGATTAAACGTCAATTTCATAGGTAAAGATCTAATAACATATTTACGTAGAAAAATTGTGTACGTCGTGCGTTAGTCACGCAAATGATAATTACCATAGTCGGTGGCTACCAAAGCCTACGAACTTTAAATCAACTTAAACGAGTGACCTTCCCTTAGCATAAAATATCATTGGAACTATCAAGGGTATGTTGGAACGATTTTATACAATAAAGACTCTTCTAACTTAAGTTTCATTAATTGTTATTCATTTGTTTCTCTTAATTGTACAGTTTAATGGTAATTGTGATTTTTTGGTGAATTGTTAATGGAATTTCAGGATATATTGTAATGACAAATATATGGAATGTTTCTTTATTTCTTTCCACCCGAATTTAGAACATGACAAGGCTTGCTATTTTGATCAGACCATGCTACTCCTCGAACATCATGAACTTTTAATCAACATTAGTTTAGGTTGTTAATCTGCGGCTGGCCAGGGCAAGCAGGGATGTGGACGTATGATTCGGCGCTACCCGTGTCCCTGCAACTTGCTGCCCACTGGCGACACAGGGGGGTTTGGTGGGTATGCCCTTCCACTTTGGGAGGAGTCCCACACACCATGCCGTCTCCCCCCGGAGATGGCATGAAGGTGCCTAATGCATTCCCCTCTACAAAAAAAGGTTGTTAAACGTTGCTGCCCGTTTTCTGATATTACCATACCATAATCCTCTTCTCCGATAACGACAGAATTCGATGGGGAAATCCTATTCTAATTCCAGCAATCACATACGGACAAGTTTAATTTTGAAATACTTAAACATTAGGTACTTCAAAAGACTCGTCTGGAGCTAGCCTTATGCGCACGCGCCGCCCAACAGCCGTTGCTAGGTGTGAGGCACGGAGATTAATCAGGCACGCTTGTGCCCATACACTTTTATTGAACCTACAGGAACAATCGCATATTTGATAAATAAAAGGAACTTATAAAGAAATTGGATTACTGAAGAGATAGTTAACAACTATGTCACCACCGGCAGGTGAGGGTGCTATGGAGCGAAAAGATGAAAGGTCGCCTACTTACGTTTTTAGTTGATATCTGGGTACCAATATCTTAACCGGTAGTTTTTCTACCGATGGAATTCGTAAATTTTTTACCAAAAAAAATTAATTATCGCCATTTTTTTTTCTTGAAAATTTAACAATATAAGTTACTTAAACGTATAATCCACGAAAATACAAGTAATCTTATCCAAAATAAATCCAAGTATTAATTCTCCTAAATAAAAAAATATTAGAAAATTTCTCTTACACATGTTATTTGAAACACAGATCAAATTTTAGGTACCATCTGCTCCTATTCAAGATTATTTGTAATTTCAAGTAAAAAAAAATATGATTATTTTAATTGGATCATAACTACGAAAAGGATAAAGATTTGATTGAAAAATGTTTAAAGCCTTGCGAATTCTGGTAAATTGTGATAAGCTGATTTAATATTTTGTTTCAAACTTTATACCTACATTTATTAAGATTGAGAGTTCGGACCATGGACTGTTATAATAGTAGGTACAAGTTAAATTGTAGAAAAACATTGTGCTTATTTGAGGTTATTTATTTAATCGACTTCGTAGTCTCGGCAAACGTAGTATAGGACGCCCTCAGGCCAGGTGGAGTGACGATTTGCGCAGGACGGCTGGCAAGTGCTGGATGCGAGAGGCCCGGGACCGATCGAAGTGGCGAACATTGGGAGAGGCCTATGTCCAGCAGTGGACTGATGTGGGCTGATGATGATGATTTAATCGACATTACGTTAAATTTCTTTTATGACTTTCAAAAAGTTGGAATTGGACACAAAATAACTGGAAGTTTCTCATTTCTTCTTTCAAAAAAATCATTAATACCTACTCTCTTAACTGAATTTCAGCCAAAGTACCAAATGTCCAAGAAAACTGGCCCAAACGTACGTTTAATATCATGCACAGTTGTGGGCGCATTTTATATTCCTTCACCCTCATTAAAATAATAAAAAATCGGAACAATAGTTTGATACAGCCGGAGAGAGATCAGACGCAGGATCTACGCCTAAATGTGCTCTCTAACGCACGAGCGTATGTAATCACCAACTTTCTTAGTGTTTTTAGCAGAAACCCCAGTATCAATTTTTATTCTGGCTTTCATTGGTTCGAACTAAAGACCTCCTTATGCAGAATCTCTTACTACAATACCTACGAGGGAGTCAAAAAACATTACCCCCCTTTCTTCGGCAGTCGGGTAAATTACAATTAGCAAATGGACAACTTTCCTAGTGAGATCAAAGACAAGATAAAACTTTTATTTTAGTACAATGAAGGTGCTAAGCAAAACACACAATAGAAGTTCACTTTGCTTAATTTTAAAGTTTCTGATCCTTCTCAGAAATCGTCTCAGGTGATAGAGTAGATTGGTCGGAATCAACAAGTTTTTATTAAGGAAAACTTTCGGTTTCTCTTGGCAAGTGAAATATTTACATTCACAAAACAAAGATAATTTAATACAAAGCTCAATTGGTTTGTGGAGATATTAAACTTCCTAAATACAATACAGTTGGCAACTTTTCCAATGAATGGAGATTTATGGTTGAACAATCAAGACTTGTAAGTATAATAAACAGGTGAAATGTACCTAATTTTTGCTGTAATAGGTACAAACATTTTTATTTCATAGATCTATTGCTCATTTATTTGCAGGCGTAGTATGGATAAGTAGCAAAACAAGCAACAAGCACTATAGTGTGGAGAACTCTTAATCGACTTTGCTCAGGAGTTGGCCGGTGTGGATCTAATCTGCTTAAGTGGGGACTGAGCGGGAATGTTCATGCTGGCTGCGGCTGTGGTGCACCACTGCAGACCATGGCACATTTGCTCACCTGCCAGCTGTGTCCCACTGCGTGCACGGTGGATGATCTTTGCAGGGCGAGCGACAATGGCATCCAGGTCGCCAAGTTTTGGACTGGTTTTGTTTGAGGAGGATTGCCATTGACTCGAGAATAAGAAGAATGCAGTAGGATATTTCTTTTATTTAAAAAATATATCCGACATAAAGGTACCTATATATACCCAAAATTTCGATCGCAGGGCGTAGCTACTGGCTCCGATGACACTGCTGCCCGTCATCGGTCTGTGGTATTTAGTTACGCCGTCAATTGTGATGATTTTATCGCCACTGATCGGTTGCCAGTGCCTCGTTTGTTCGGCAGGATGCACCACGGGCAAGTGGTGTTGACTTGGAGCGAAAAGATGATAGGCGGCTCCCTTACATCCCAATTCTGACCAATTGAAGCTAAATAGCAACTTTTTCTCAAAAGCCAGAAAATTAAGTACTTTTGTTCTCTAGAGACTAATTTCTCATCCTTTTTAATATTTCAATGCAGAAGATCCTACGCAATCAACAAGTAGTTAATGTCCTCTAATCACTTTTTCTATCATTTATATATCCGATACAATTTCCTTTACCATTCACTGTCTATGCGAAACACAACCTCTTTACTAAAAGAACTGAGTTCATTTTCCTATGTGCGAAATTTTCCCTGAAATTCGTGGGTATTTGGCTGACTTTCCTTTGAAATTGGACTGTGATTCAATGAAGATAAGGTTGTGTTTCCTTGGTTTTATGTGAGGTTGTTATTGAAAACCACCGTGGGTGTTTAATGGTCGAAGATTGAGGCTTGGGGACAGCTGTCTCTCCCTCGGGCGTCGGGTTTGTTTACAACTCGCCTTTAATGACGCTGGCGGGACCTTACCGGGAATCAGATGTTGAACTCCTGCATAAATGAGGCTTTAATTTGAAATTTTTGAAATAGGATTTGTAAATTACGGTTTCTTGATTTCTATTTGTCTCTGTCTGGTGATGCAATTATATACTAGACAAGCTGTAACCGCGACTTCGCCCGCATGGGAAGTTTTAGCATTTTTAGTATCTTCTTTACTTTATAAACTCTGTCTTATATACTAGTGTTAGAGGAGAATAATCAACAGCTGCGGCACAGCACTATTCGCCACGCTCAAGAGTCACCGCACTAACGTTGACAGTTGAAGTTTGACACTGACAGCTGTCATAGAGCGCCCGCCATTATTACTTTTTCTCTCTCTGGTTGAATGAGTGTTTGTAATCGGATTCTGTTAATAAATACTTTCAGATTATCAATTCTTGTGTTATCAGTTATCAGAAGTGTGATCATGAACCACCACACTAAGATCTATTGTAGGTTTTTCAGTTTTATGTGCACGATCGAGAAAACAACCCGTGCCAATAATAAGTTTTCAAGGAACCGGCCTGAAGTTAGAATTCCGATGGTTTAATGGTATTACAGCAAACTTTTACATTAAAATGAGATGATTACCATCCTACACACGTAAGTTACTAATATTTATTACGTCGTGATGAATGGGAACGATGTTTACTTCTATAAGACATGTAAGTACGTCATGCACATATTTCAATTTTGGTGTTATTAAAAACCAAACTAACTAATACTAATACCAACTAATCTACTGTGCTATGTTGAGGAAAGTGGAATGCATAAATTGTGCATATAAACTTCGAAGAAGCAATAAAGTTACACCTTAGGTAACCTAACCTAAGTTTTAGTTTCAATGTTTGTCATTTAAAGCACAGTATTGAAATTGACTACATTTTGGTATATTATTTTATGGCCTGAATGGCTGGTTTGTTGTTGTAACTAAATAGTTTCAAACATAATGGCATAACTTTGATTTTAATTAGTAAATTTGGGGCACAATTGATGAAGTACATCTGATGAATAAAATTAAATCATAAAGATGGTTCTTTATCAGAAAGTTCATATTGTTTTGCCCTAATATGTTTAAAATGCGATGTGAAGCAGTAAGGTGATAACAGAACTGCTGGTATATAGCCCATAGTAGAAAATAAATATAATTTATTGTTCATAAAAGCGACAAATCATATTGTCTTCTCCGTTCAGAAACTTGTTGCATAGTGTTCGCAAACTATGATCATAATTTATTTTATAACAATGTTGTGATATGAGAGAATATCCAGTGAGTTAGTGCAAAGATGATTGTGACCAGAATAAAAGATAAATCTAATGACTAGTATTGCAGATATACACAAGTAATTTGGCATAATGTGTTTCTGCGATGTAATGAGTAAGTATACTACGCCAGACCAACACATCAAGCAAATGGTTTCAAGCTGGGATGTTGCATTGTACTACAAGTGCCAGATGATGACTAGGGGTGTGTCTCTCACTACACCCAGACCCAGAGTAATTTACTTATGTGGAGCATTGAACTTTATAAATGGTATGTAATTATTGGAATATATTCCTACTCGTGGTATACTAATCATTGAGTTGTTGCGACACCAATTAAGTTTTAGTTATGTGGCACTTTCAGTCACATAACAAATGTATGTGGAGCAAATAAATACAAGTTGACAAATTTATTACAAATAATTGTGATAAAGGACTTGTGAAGAAAATGAAACCTTTATGTTTATGGGTACCATAAACACATAAACCTAGAGAATTACAAATACCTTTGGTTAGTTATTTATGACCATACTGGATGAATTCATATGGTTATGAATGATCTGTTTTGTTATGAGGGGTTAATTATGAAAATTGTTATCTTAATTGTAAAGATGAATGACATACATTAATTTACATGGAATGCACACTAAACAAAACAAGATAAAGTAATTGTTTTCTGTGAATATAATTATTTTACATAAGCAAAATTATCAAATAATGTTTTATGTGGTACGGTCAGAGTACTTTAAAAAAAAATGCTATGGTGTTTACTGGTTGTAGCGGTGACTTGGGTTATGCACTACTGATGTATCATTTATGACATTTAAGTGATTGGATGAAAAACGTTTCATCACTGTTTTAATATGATTGAATTAAAGGAAACAAATAAAATTTACTATCATAATGTCCTGTACTAATTGAATTGGTTTAACAGCTGATTGAATCTTACTGGATGAATGGAATGTAAAGACCCTGTGTTAGTTTTCGCAGTATCTCAATTCAGGAGTCTTATGGACTGCAGGCAGTTTTATAAAACTGTTGATTGAGGGGTTGCAAAGTTGGCAGAAGATTATAGTATTCACATTTATTAAAATTACTAAAGGGTGCCATTACTCAAACAAGTTTGTGGATAATAATTATGGTAACTGGGTTATGGCAATAAGATTGGTGTATGACATATTTTATTTACATAAAGTGTGAAGTTTGTTTGTTTGTTGTATTGCATTGCAGTGATAATGTAATGATTGGGACTAACAGTCATTTGAGATTCTATTACAGAGTTATCAAAACATACCACTATTTACATTTTTATTTGGTAATAGGACCAAAGATGCCAACAGCTTGGCAAAGCAGTGATGATGAAATGATTGATCAGATGTTTGAAAAAAAAAAGAAATAATAATAATAAAAGAAAGTTAAAAAAAAAGGAGAAGAAAGAAGCATTTAACTCAATGCGACTACAAGGTTTTCTAATATTATATGGAATCATCTTTTACAAGATTGGTGACTTGGAGGTTATCAGTGTTGGTGATGTGTGTGTAGGCCGCTAAAGACCGCCATCCCCATTGGTTGGGTCTTGGATTTTAATGACTATGCACACTGCTTATATGAACCAAGAGCTATCTACTGGGAGGGTTAAACAGGGGAATGTTTATCAAAACTTTAAAACAGGTTGCAGATGTTTTGTTATTTCACGAAACGCTTTATGCATGAACTAATATTTTGCTTAACTTTGTGTTTTCCAGTATATTATGTTGTTGATAATGAACACTTACCAAGAACCAGGCTATGATATGACAACCTGTGTTGTGACCTGCTTATGAGGTGGAAGCAATTAGTTTCGGAGTCACTAATCAAGAAGCCTGATCTGTTTTGGTGAGAGCCATGCTCCATGATTATGCTGAGCCTGCTACAACACACATGGTGAGCTGTATCATACTTGATTATACCTAAATTTAATTGACACTTGTGCAGAGAGCGTTAAAAAAAAATAGAGAGGTGGGTTTCCTACTATAAAAAGACTACTCAATAATAATACACAAAGTTATTTGATGACTGTGATTGTAAATATTTTAATGCAAAATCAGAAAAAAGGGGTACTGCACATGAGTAATATGCACAAGTGCACTATTGGTTATATTGAAACATAATTGTGAAAATGAAAGTAAGTGATACAGTTTAAGTTATTTAACTTACTTAATGTGGCTTCATTGCCAATGTAGATTATTGCACACAATTGGTTGTTTGTGTGATGAATGTTTATTCTGCTGATCTAAAATGGAAGTAGACCCATACTGCAAGTATCAACTCATAATTCAGTGAACATATTGAAATAGTTTTCTGACTCAATAGTCATGTTTTGTTAGTGCCAAGATATTTGCAAACATATTATAAGTGGCAGTTATTAACATAATTGTATAGTTGTGTCATGCATTAAACATGTGAATTTGAATTATTGTTCTGTGATATGCTTACATTTTTGGGTATGAAAGTAAAACGTCACTTAGCAGTGGAAGGACCTCGACGGTTGCCTTTTCGGGTATGTCCGCCATACGAGACTGCTCACATTAACTGTGACTGCGATTATTGGGATACACACCATCTGATACAAATCACCTTTACTGTGACGGTTTCCTAATCAGGACTTACACATAATACCTGCATTACACTGATGCCTGTCTTAAGCGGCCTTGCATCATCTAAAACGTGCTTGCTGAAAGAGCCTTACAGCACGTAACACCTGCATTACACTGATGCCTGTCTTAAGCGGCCTTGCATCATCTAAAACGTGCTTGCTGAAAGAGCCTTACAGCACGTAACACCTGCATTACACTGATGCCTGTCTTTGGCGGCCTTCGCATCATCTAAAACGTGCTTGCTGAAAGAGCCTTACAGCACGTAACACCTGCATTACACTGATGCCTGTCTTAAGCGGCCTTGCATCATCTAAAACGTGCTTGCTGAAAGAGCCTTACAGCACGTAACACCTGCATTACACTGATGCCTGTCTTAAGCGGCCTTCGCATCATCTAAAACGTGCTTGCTGAAAGAGCCTTACAGCACATAACACCTGCATTACACTGATGCCTGTCTTTGGCGGCCTTGCATCATCTAGAACGTGCTTGCTGAAAGAGCCTTACAGCACATAACACCTGCATTACACTGATGCCTGTCTTTGGCGGCCTTGCATCATCCAAAACGTGCTTGCTGAAAGAGCCTTACAGCACATAGTATCTGCATTACACTGATGCGTGTCTTAAGCGGCCTTTGCATCATCTAAAACGTGCTTGCTGAAAAAGCCTTACAGCACATAATATCTGCATTACACTTATATCTATACTTATAATAAATCTGTAGAGAGGTCAATTCTGTACATAAAATATTTTTTCAAAATAACTATCAGGGGGTGATAAGTGATCGATACTGATACCAAAAATGCAATCAGTAAAATTTTTGTCTGTCTGTCTGTCTGTCTGTATGTTCGTTATAGAAAAAAAAACTACTGAACAGATTTTGACGAAACTTGGTACAATTATTCTTCATACTCCTGGGCAGGTTATAGGATACTTTTCATCACGCTACAATCAATAGGAGCGGAGCAGTGACGGGAAGTGTTGGGAAAACGCGAGAAATTTAAACCTGTATGTTTGAACGCGCATTACTCGAAAACTACTGCATAGAATTGAATGCGGTTTTCACCAATGTATTGCTAGAGGTCTAACTTAAAACTTAGGCACAAGGTATAGATGGGTATTATATGGAAGTCCGTTATTTTTGAAACCCGATATCCACGCGAGCGACGCCGCTGGCACAGCTAGTCTGTCCTAAATGCCTAAGGGGCCTCACGCAGCGAAAGCTTACGGAGCCTACCTGCGACAGTAATGTTGTTATACTAAATGCCTAAGGGGCCTCACGCAGCGAATGCTTACGGAGCCTACCTGCGACAGTAATGTTGTTATACTAAATGCCTAAGGGGCCTCACGCAGCGAATGCTTACGGAGCCTACCTGCGACAGTAATGTTGTTATACTAAATGCCTAAGGGGCCTCACGCAGCGAATGCTTACGGAGCGTACCTATACCAGTCACGTTTTTATATCAAATGCCTAAGAGGCCTTTTACATGTACAACTGCCTTTAAGGTCTATGTAACATAAAATTAACTACCAGACTTATGAGGTAAATAATAATTGATCACAACGCACTCGCACCCACACATATACAAAATACTCAACATACACATTACACATACACAACCGTTCAAACACCTCTCATGAATAAAAGTGATCTTGTAACGTGTATAATGTCATTGTGAATGTTATTAGTTTGTGGACAAGATCCTGATGAGCTGTAACAAGACAGTGAACAAAAGCTGATGCCTTCGGGGCTTATATGAAGTACTTACATTCAGCTTGATATTGAATTGCCTACGGGGCTGATGCTATATTGAATTGCCTACGGGGCTGATGTAATGTCAAATTGTACAAGTAACCAAAGTAATTTTGGGCTGCCTACGGGGCTGACGTGATGTTGAATTACATAAGTAACCAATTAACCAATGTGATGTTGAACTGCCTACGGGGCGGATACGATGTTAAAATTGCAGAACTGACAAATGTAAAGTTGAACTGCCTACGGGGCTAACGTGATGTTAAATTATTAATATAATTTTAAACGCTTACGTGGCAGATGTGGGCCATAAAGTAGGCTTGCAGTCAGAGGCAATAGGCTATAAAACCTCTGTTAATGACTGTTGATGGGCCTGCCTCCAGTGCAACGGATCTTAACTGCTCTGCAGAATTAAAAGTTGTCAATGATGTTAAAGACCAGGGTTTATGCTAACTTCTGTAACCACCTACACGGGGAGTATATTTTGGGATTAGCTGGTTATCATAATGATGGCCTTGTGGGGCTCCCAAATGTAACCTTTAGGTTAGGGACTGAACCTACTGCGGACACTGTTGCTTTCGGAGCGAATGACGTGTGTCTCGAATAGTTGCACATTATGTTTGGCACTTGCTGATCAGAGCCTAAATAGTGTCCATGCATTACCTACAGGGTTGACGACTATAATGCACGTCTGCCTCCGGGGCATAAAAGGCGTGTCCCAACTGTTAATGTTTCCTGAGCTACGTGTTCTCCTTCGAGAGGAGAACTACCGCCTAGAAGAGTGAAGAAGTGAAGTCCGGAGTGCACGAGCGTCTCCGGCCTAGCAAGAACATTCATTCCTTCGGGGACCGAAGGATTGCAGGATGGCCGAACTGTTAGAGGAGAATAATCAACAGCTGCGGCACAGCACTATTCGCCACGCTCAAGAGTCACCGCACTAACGTTGACAGTTGAAGTTTGACACTGACAGCTGTCATAGAGCGCCCGCCATTATTACTCTTTCTCTCTCTGGTTGAATGAGTGTTTGTAATCGGATTCTGTTAATAAATACTTTCAGATTATCAATTCTTGTGTTATCACTAGATATCGACTTAAAAACTGAACAAACATTACTTCATTAAATAATACGAAACTCTACCCAATTCTTTTTTTAGTTTGCAATCAAAAATATCTATTCATCTTTATATATACCTATATATACTCTTAAGTGATGTAAGAGAGCGATCTATCAACTTTTCGCTCTAAGCCACCCTCCCTTGCCCATGATGCATGTTGCTGAATAACAAACGACTCTGTAACCGACTGGCGGCGGTATAACCATCACGATTGAAGGCGCAGCCAAATACTACGAGGCCGATGACGGACAGCAGAGTTGTGACTCTCGTTCTGGTGAGAACGAGACGCTACGCCCTGAGATCGCCAACCCGTCTGTCCAGCGAGGAGATTATTTAAAACCTCCAAAATGACCAAATTTCGCTGACAACTTTTGAGGCCTATGTCCAGACGAGGACTGCGACGGGCTGATGATGATGGATCAAACAGATCGTCGGTAACGAAATAAACACACACGCAATACAATTCAAGATGCATTGCAAATATATAAGGATCTTTTTTGTTACGACCACTTAAATGCACTAGCCATTAGCTAGCGGTTTCCCATACATATCTTATTATGTTGAAATCGATTTCTCCTATCAATTATATCAATTTCTCTGAACGTTTACCACAATGTGGCCCTAAGCTAATTACTGGTAGATTAATAACGCTCATTAATTTCTATGGACGATATTTTATAAGTTGGAAAAAATATTACCTTTATTGATTAGTTACCTACGGCGATCTGTATTGTAATGTTTTTGTCTACAAAGAAAAAGCTTTAAAGGTTTAAGACAGAGTTCATTTCTCTTGTAGCCTAGCACTAAGTATAGGTCCATGGAAGTAGGGATGTTTTCGGGGATGTACAGGAGTGACCAATCATCTTCTCCCTTCAAGCCACCCTCACCTGTCCGTGGTGCATCCTGTCGAATAACGAGCCTCTGGCAACTAACTGATGGCGGTATAACCATTACAATTGAAGGCGTAGCTAGATATCATGGACCGATGACGGCTAGCAGCGTCTTACGCCCTGCGATCGCAAACCTGCCAGTCCAGCGTGGCGAGTATGAGTAAAACTTCTGAGATGATTGAGAGATGTTTGACAAAAGGATTTGGAGAAGCCTATGAAGAGCAGTGGGTTTTGATAGGCTGATGATGAAGTGTTTTTGGCACATCTCAAACAGCGCTCACGATATCATTGCGGATCCACACTCCTCCAGGTTTGTAACGCTGATGACAACACCGGGGAGTTTAATGGAATAAGCTGACACCACAAAAAAAGAGTTCGTTTCCATTATTGGTTGATGTTAAAAAACAATTAACATACCTAATTATATTTGAGTTATTGTTTTTTCAAATTAACTTTTTGGCACTCTACTTACCTTAAAATTAATGTCTGCTTAGCCTAATGGTTGACTGTTGGATAACGCTTTTGTGGCATTAAGTCACCTTTTGTACATTACTTAATTGTGCACTAAAGATTAAATTAATAGGTTTTTTTTTTATAGTGGCTCGACATAGTGGCTTCTCTACGCCTGATGGAAAGCGAAAGAGAAGCCCAAATCGCTGTGACAACTGGCAAGTAACTGATCAGTTACCTGTCAGTTGCCACCGCCATGCCGGCCCAACCCTAACCCCCCACGAGCTCCGGAAACCCTACTCACCGCCAGAAACACGACCCAGAGGTCATTTGACTGCGGTATTCTGTAGGTACATAGATTTAGTAAATTAACATTTGTAACTCAAGTTCCCTACTGTATGTTTAAAAGACAACTTCTGTGATTAGTTAGCGCCATTGCTTGCAACTGCTAACTACGAGTAAAACAGTTGTTAAAAGTTTCGTTAAAAAACAGTTAACACAACTGTTTTTCACTATTGGGTGTTTTTTGACTACATTGTTTTTCAACTTCAGTATTGAGTGGGAAATTGAACTACTGTTTTTATTTTTCTGCAAAATTATATACATATATATTTCTTCTTTGTACACAAAAATTGGAATTAATACTATGTATAATAAAAGTTCAGGTTAGTCATTCAGTCAGTCATAGTGACTCTAGGGGGAAACATTAATTAACAACCTCAAGTTAATTTGAAAATGAATCCGTTCTCTTTCCCAATGGTAATAAACCTAATTAATCCATTACGAATGCACATTTTACAACAGTCGCTCTCAGCCGGCGACTCCGTCCTTATTACGATGTATGTTAACCTTTTTTGGCGAACTGCCCAACACATTATGACGCGGAGTGTAAAATTTCCGGAAAACATTCCCCGTACAGACATACGGTTGACTTTGATTTACAAACAAGCTCGCCTTTAATTAATAAGACCAACGCCACGGATGAACTCATTATTCGTTTACAGTTTCTTGGTTTTCATCGGGTCGGCCTCGCCGCCCGGCAAGCATACGCCCAAGCTGAAGAAAGCTTTGTAGGGCGGGCGACTTCCTCGACGCCAGCGCCCCTGCCGGCGAACGGGAAGTACTACGCGCCGCGCGACGATTGGCGGGCGCGCGTGACGTCACGCTGCATCCGACCAATGGGGGGGAGCGCGCCCGCTGCCGGCCGCAGTCCTCGTCGCCGCGCCTTCGTATGAGCTGTGTGTCGCCGCCGGCCTCCCCCCGCGCCCCGCGACCATATCGCCCGCATTCTAGTTGTGGGTGTCGCTGTGTGCAGTCCTCGCGTGTGCCGCCGAACTCAGTGCGCCGTTTGTGAGTGCTTTAGTTCCCGCTCGAGTGTCAGTGTGACGGAGAACCCGGTGCCCCGCCGCGGAGGATGTTAACAGCGCACGGTGAGTGATCCTATCGAGTCGTCGGACGCTTATCTCGTGACGGCGCCACGTGAACGCGCTCTATTTATAAAATGTAAACATGCCGCTAATTTGATTTGAGACGTATTGCTTGTTAAAAGCGAGAGTACACGTCCGGCCCGCGGAGTAGTCGCAGTCGCAAATTGACAATGAGGACTCGGGACGGCGCGAGACGAGATTGACCAGTTCCTGTAAGATTGCGGACGTGCTAGAGTCACCGAGGTGACGATGTCGATAGCTCAGCGGGTATATACGCGCAGCCTTCCGTCGAGGGGAAAGATATTCGGTGGATAACCTTGGATTGGTTCAGGGCTACCGATAGCGCGATAACGTGACCTTGAAGCGAAGTCTCGCGAACGCCGGCCGGCGCTGGAGCGCGCTTGCTCACGGAAAATGTCCAGGCAAACAACTATAATGGTGTCGCGAATACAGTGATAATGCTATTGATGCGAGAATCTGGCGCACAGGACTCGACCAGAATATATTACCCACGCATCGGCGCGATTTAAGACATATCAATATTTTATGAGCTATTCAAATTGGATTCTTACAAGACGACAGCAAGAAGCGGGATTGGTTTAATAAAGGAGATCAGCCTAGCAGTTTTGGATGCGTTTCAATTAAGACCGAGTGAGACTGTGTAAGTGACTAATGAAACGATTCAATGAGTAATTCAAATGAACATAAACAGGAATGTTCCTGGCGAATACTGTAGCGACACATTATGAGGAAATAACAGCAGTCATAATAATAATTACAGAGAATACCCACTGGTCTACAAATGTTAAAGAGGCTCGTTAAATTCCTGTAAGACAATTTCTACAACACAGTTTTCCATTGCAGCCTTTAGATTTTTTTTTGCCAGACGTTTCAAGTCTGTCCGGTTGAGATACCTCGATACGGTCAGGTTCGATGCGTTGGTCCCACGCCTCGTTCCACATACTCGGTTGTTTCTTGCAATCGGAGCGGTCAGTGGGCCTGACACCAATATGTAATTTATTACAAACATGTTCAAGAACGAAACATGGCAATGATTTTCGACGTTATAACACTGTCAAACACATCGGCAAAACAATGTTTTGAATAAATATTGCTAAATAAGCAACACAACTGTTGCCTCCAAAACCAAGGTCGCAGAAGTCCACAAAAACTAGAGTAGAAGCAAAAACAAAATTAAAAAATTAATAAGATTTGGGATTCTCATTCGCACTTACGCACAGTTTAATGTTGAAAGAGCGGTTGCCATATGTATTCGTGACGCTCTAGCTCTTTCATGGGCGCGCATTTGTTGTGCGTGCGAGTGGGATGAAGATAATTCGCAGCGACTGAGCGAACCGGCCATGCGAGATGCTCAGTCGTATCATAAATATTAATCAGGCGGTGGTGTCAACAGCCACCGCGTAACGTGACACCGGCGCGATCCGCTGTTAGCCTGGTACTCAGAGACGGAATACTAGCCAGACTTAAGAATAATGCAGACAAACTTGAGACTGTACCTAAGTTTTGTAAATTTTCTGCTCGTTACGCAAAACAAGGTATTTCTTTAGTGAATTTCAATGATATTGAAATTGAGCAAATGGCAATTGCATTCAAAAGATGATATAAAGGACATCTTTTACAGAAGAAAAACTTGTGAGCCATTTTAGGCGTATACTTTAAGCTTGACAAAAACAACTGGTAAAAAGTATGATTACCTAAAAACTCTTCTTTTATGCAGCCCCCGCTGCTATGCACAAGTTTAATAATGATAAAGTTATCGTTTGTACATCCGTTTGTGCTTACGCATTCAGCCATGACCTGCCCTACAGCTCTCCGTCTGTGATTGGAAAATGCACCACAGTTTTATGGTAATTCGCTCCATTCCACCTTGCTTCGCCTCCATGTATGCGAACATGATTGAACATTTCTGATTTAAAGACGTGAAATATTTTCTTTACACGCCAGTTCTACATTTATACAATATTAATATGATCCTGTTAATATTTTGTGATACCTATATACTTTTTCAAAACCTTCTATTGTATTGTAATTAAAAGTTACTAGTTTTGCATATGGAAACAGCTTGCTAATGAGTTTATTCCATCCAAATCTCATTAATATACATGTATACAGGTTTAGCCACAAAATTAATTTTATAATAATCGGTAGATACCAAAAATTTTTACAAATGCTTAATTAAAATTTATCAAAATGTTTATGAACAAGAAAATTGCAGGTTATGGTAATGTGATAAACTTGGGACGTAAACTTAACGTACATTTAAAAAATATATCGGTTATTTCACTCTATCGACCTTCGTTACATTTCGTATAAATTCATGAAACAGGTTCCACTAACATTTCCGAACAGCAAAAACTTTATGTATCTCGAAACTTACACAAACAAAATTATTCGCAATTTGAACCGTCTTAAATAGGTACATATTTATATTATTAACGTAGAACATAAAAACTACATCGTCACTGATAATATTAATATTTTGTGTAGGATAAAAAAAAACTGTATCGTTACTAATCATAGACCAAGGATATAAAAAGTGTGGGTCAAACTACACACTGATGTACTTTTACCAGATAAGTAACAACAACAATTAACCGTTGTCTTTCCTTGTCACAATAATGATAAATATTCTATTTGTTAAAACTCGTCCTATTTCGACAATAAAAAAATGTAAATAAGATAATGTATTAATGATTATGGCATTGCAAACACGTATTGATAAATCAATCTAAGATAATCATGAGCTTAAACACCAAGTACTATCAATTCAAGAGATTAAAAATCTACATTATTAATTTTGTAAAATTCTGGGTTGCATTATTATCATGTACTTTAGTTTAAGTTGATCTTGTTAACGCTGAACAATAAGCGAAAGATTCACCAGTGGTGCTAGTGCATTCAAAACCAAGACCTGATACATATCTATAAATCCTTTTTCTTTAGTAAGAATAATGTAACTCTCTTTATCGCGTAATTTTACCACTTACTGATAACAATAATTACCGTTCATTGAACGATTCTTAAAATTCAATAATATTATCACTTTCAATAGTGATTAGACATTAATATAGGTCTAATGTCTTAAATAAAAAGTACCTACGGTCTTGATCATAATAATATTAGAATCGTATTAAATTAATCATACACACCGGAATAAAATATACCATTTGCATTACAACATATCAATGCTACTCGTAATATGGTCTAGGAGACCGTTCGACAGTATTTATGTAATGACATCACATTAAAAGATAACCAGCGCCGTTGAGCATCGTCTCGAGAATGATATAAGTACAAATGTACTTAAAATGTAATTAAAAACAAGTTACCACTGCGATGGCGTGGGTTAGGGATAATAAAGGTTTAATTGCACAGGTTCCGAGCGAATAGAGTGGTATGAGTGAAATTATTCAAAATAATAAAGCAAAAGTTGGAGCGCCATTTGTAAAGGTTACGCTCGTATTCTCTACCACAGCAATGATAACATATTTGTTCGTACCTTGTATATAACGTTCTAAGGAAACTATGGCGTTGATTAAATGGTATATGAAATTATAAAGATTGGTGAAAACGAGTCATGAGCCCTAGTTATATCTCGCAGTATGTGTTACATATTTTTAACAGGTGAAACGTAGTATACAGGATATCATTCTACATAACAAAATTTTATACAAAGCAAAATAGTTTTTTTTTTTAATTTAAATTGAAAACCAATTTTTGTACACACAGTAGATACACAAGACAAATATCTATCATAAAATAAAGATATTGCGAAAAAACACATGCTGTTAAATGAAAAACACAAAAAATATTGCACAAATGCTAAACAACATCAGCCGAACATGGCAATTGTTGAAGAAGAAGAAGAAGAATAAACTAGAAATTAAATAAACGAGGTAAAAGAAACCATGAAACTCTATACCAAAAAAATGTGTCAAAGCAGATATTTTTTTTAAAATGAGTAAAAATAAAATGTTAATATTTAATAATGAACAAGCGTACAATTGACGTTGCGCAGACGCAGATCAAGATGAGCCGATCGCTTTTTGCTCGCGGCCGATGCGTGTGAGCCCATCTGCATGGTTTTTGTGTTTGTACGCGTGTACCTACATAATGTTATTTTTTGCATGTGTGTGTCACGGCGTCTCGAGTTATGCGTACGCGACTGTCTTCTTCGTTAATATTATTAAGTTTATTGCCAACTTCTGTTGCAGATATGCGTTTGTTTGGTTGTTTATTTTTCTGGTATTCTAATTTTTGTGTGAAAAATAACTGGTTAAATTAGATCTGATCTCTTATGTCGCTACATAAACATATTTCTTTCTCATTCATATACCTTTCCTGACTGATTCCTGCTTTGTGTTATGTGACATTATAATTTAGACTAAGGACAGTAATAATACGATCTCTTAGGTACATAAAGTATATTTATATTTGAAATTTGTATTAAAAAAGTAAAAACTAATAAAGTTAATTATTACTGTCTAATATTATTTACCTACATAAACTTGATTACTTTTAGGACAGATCAATGAACAAGTAACACAGTACTAACGTGTGACCAACCATCAATGTATTAGAACAACTGAGTTAATATTCGCTACCGTAAGGAAATGATTAAGCCTAAACACTGCAATACAACCCACGCTATGGTGTTGAATATAAGGTTCAGGTTTGATTGGCCAATTCAGTCGGCCTTACGACATTTCTTCGCTCAGGCATCAGTAATAAGAGTCACGAGTTGTTACGTAATTTGAACAATCTCACTGACTTCATGTAGATACATCGTTTAACTAACGTTTTTTATTTACTTTACAAATAATTTGGATTGTTGTTAGATTTTATGTGCAAGAAAATATATAGAAAAATGCCTACTTTAATTATAAATTCCATATCTACAAAATATTAATAATTATTTAATTTTTTACGCATACACTTACATTGGGAGAGGCCTATGTGCGGCAGTGGACTGATAGGGACTGATGATGATGATGACTGATGAAACATTTCGGTGAATAATAAGTTTCAACATACACATATACATAGATTAATAAAAACTATCAAAACTAATATTTTTTTTATTATAATAAAGAGAAATTTCAATTTTTGTCTCCAACTAGGTACATAAAATATAATTCAAAACTCAATATCACTTTCATTTGAAAACACGAATAACTGCAGAAATTCTTTCAACACAGCAGGCGTTCGTTTTCCATGATAAAAATCAACGCAAAGCTTCTCACATTTCAATTAGATACTAACTGCGATAATATGAGACGATGAACGCTGAAAATTTACTCTCCCCCGGGCTTTCTGAAGTCCTATCGTAATGGCCTTCAAATACGAGCTTAATACAGATTAACTCGACCGCTGCTGTTTCAAATTGAGTACTCATATTTTTCTTAAAGAAAATAATCAGAACATTGACAATTTCATAGTTTGGATTGGTAGTCACACAGGTAGCTATAACAGGCCCTAAGCTTATTTGTAAATTTTCACTGTGAAAATTGACACCTTGACGTGATAGATCACTCGTTGTACTAAAAATCTTCCTTTAGCGTGGTCCCAGAGCGGCGCAGTGCGCATTGTGATGGATGAGCTCTTATCACAACTGATAACCTTCTGCTCCCCTTCCCCCCACTCTTTGCGACGAGGAGACGTGTTCTGCGAAAGTGCGTCTATTCTTATCTGACAGTAATTGGGCAATTTTTCTTGTAGAATTTTTCTTGTAGAAAGGGTTGGTCTTTCTATTGTTGTAACTGAGTACTGCATGTTTAAATCATACTAATATCATTATACTAATGATTCAAGGTTTCAATTCATAAAGTAAAGTGTCAAGGAGTTAACTTCTATTAACATAACTTCTGACGCTAACAGTTTCATGTATTCATATTTTGTGCTACTACTTAAATCAAAATCAATAAAGTATTTATTCTTATATGCTTAAAAGAAATATAAATCGTCAGTTGTAAAGTTATGGAATTTAAAAATAATTTAATGATCTACCTCCGAAACTTAACGGCTCATCTCGGCTTAATTTAAAAAATGTAAATTTTATGTGTTGGTTATGCTTTATGGTTTTATACCATAAAGCCGATTTCCAAGAATAAATAATCTATGTCATACCTACATTTAAACCTACCTTCTTATAATCATTATATGTACTAATATCAGGTATTAGATAATGCATCTGTCACTGGTTCTTTTCATTGGTTAGCGTTAGCTTTAGGTGGACACAGTTAAAGCGGAGATCATAAATCATTTATTTAACATACCTACCTACTTAATAAAATTTTCATGATAATTGTTCTCATTTCAAGAACGTCTAGCAAATCTATTCAGACAAAATGCATCCAAGGAGTTCTAAGAAAATTATCCAGCATTTTATGAGCGCCCGTTAAAAAACAGCACCACCATCACTTATCATAGCATTGCTGAATACTTAGCGTAGTCTACCCGTATAATATGCATTAATGTCGTTGGGCTATTACAAAAAGAACCTCGCCTAGTTAATGCCATGGATAGTTATGAATTGTCTTAGAATTAGGATCTTCTGCAGACAATACAATAGTTAAATAAACATTAAAAAATCCCGTTTCAATTATTCTAATAAACATTGAAGCAAGATGCAGGATAAAATGACAAATATCCTACTCGTATAAGCAAATGCGTAAAATATAGCAGCTGAACGGAATAAAATGTTCCAGTTTTGTTTCATATCTTTATTAAAGACGTATACCTGAACCTTTAAGATTAATGATGATTTTATACTTAATACAAAGTATGCTGACTGTAAGTATGCAAGTAGTGAACTGTAACATGTTTAAATGGCAAATTATTCTTACAAATTACATCGATGACAATTATGTTTTTATTGACATCATCTTATTTGCATGTACTATATCCTTTATGTTTTGTAGTGATGTTTGTGAAATTATTGTTATCCCTATATCTGCAGGAGTTATTTGCAATCTTGCTACTTCATCTCATCTCATATCTCTATTAATTGCTTCTGTTAATTCTGAGGCAACATCAACGCGGCAACCACGGCACACTCCGCGCACTCAACGCGAAGCGCGAAGGTTAATCGTTGTGATAGCCTCGCTACTTGCCGGTTTGTCGACTTGTTACTTTTCGTGTTTTTTCGCAAGATGTTTCCTACTTAGACTACCACGTGGGCTAAACTAACAATCGAAATACTGCTTAATCTCTTAGTTAATAGATCAGTCTTTTGTTTCACTAACCAGATTAGTGACTCTTTCGACCTTTTATAAATCGTATGAATTGTTATAACTAATGGTTTTATCATCCTTGATACATCCCTGTCGAATGTAGTAAGTTTCATTTTGTTTGATCTTTGTTTAATTTTGATAAAATATAACCTAATAAGACTTCAAGGCACATTTGCCAGCGTTTTATAGAAAAAAAAAACTTAAATTGTGCTCGATAAACGATCGTATTATTAAGATGGGTCCAATCTATCTAGCGTTTTTTTATTTAATAGTTTAAGGGATTAATAGGATTAAGTACGAATACAGATCAGATCCACAATTGAATTGGATCGATATTTAATCAACTGTAAAAAGGACTTTCAAACGGCCTCGACATGGCCTTATCACAAACATTTCACAAAATCGACATTCGAAATAAATTGGACTTCGCTTGATTGCTCTTTCTAGAAGAAATCATGATGTAGGTAGATAATACCAATAATTACAACTTGAATACGGCAAATCTGCAGACATTGAATTGTATCCTTGAATGCTGTCACCAATAGCGTTAGGTACCTATTCGCATAGTAAACGTTGTTTTAATCAGATAAGCGTTCGTAAAATTTGTGTTTTCAATTGTCACTATGTAGCGAAAGTCTGATCTAATGTGAATTGATCATTTGCTGTCTGAACCAATAGCCGTGAGTTCGATCCCCTGGAAGAACATTCGTGTGATGGACTTTTCAGCATAATATTTGTAGTACATTCGTTGTTCCTGACACCCATCATAACACAAACTGCTACTTAGGCTACTTACTTTGAGATCGTAACAATATGTAAGTATGTGATGTTGTTTGTTGTTGATATTTATTACTTAAGCTAATGATTCTGAACTAAATTTTAATACGAAATAAATTAAGCCTAGAGGGTAGGTACTAAGCGATACTGGTTTTTGTAGCTAAACATTATTACGATTTCTTTTGAACCCTAAATTACAAAGATACGGTATTTTTTCTGGAATGTTTGGCTTCCCAACATTATCAAATAGCTTTCGAATATATGAATAAAGGACGTTAAGTTGATCCTTCAATGTCGCCGTCTACTCTTTCACATTTTAATACGCGACAATTTTCGCAAAAAAAAAATCTTATAAATACAGTGTAGAGTTTTCAGATTAAGAGTAGAACTACCTATTTCATCTCGTGGGAGTCGTAGAAGACGACTAAGGAAATATCAGGAAACGGGCAGCAGCGTTTATCTTTTTTTTTTTAATAATAATAATTTATTTATTTCTCTCACAAATACAGATAGGTACATTTACAATGAGGGATATTAGGTTTAATATAAAATTAAGTGGTTACATCCACTACCATCTAAAAATATTAACAACAGTGATTCTGGGTGAATTGTGAGAGGTCGGTGCCTGAACTAAGCAAAGCTTGGGTAAATACATATAAATTCTACTGCGGTCACCAATCTGCCTGCCAAGCGTGGTGACTAGGCAAATCCCTCTAATAAGTATCATTAAAATAATAAGTCAAGACATGCCACGCTGGACCACACACCGTCATCTAGCCTCAAACTAAGCCGAAGCTATGGGTATTAGACAACTGATAAACTTACTTCGATACATTTTTTTGTAAATAATTACATATTAAACATAGAAAATACCCAGACTAATACAAACAGACATGTTCATGCACACAAATGTTTGTACTGTGCGGAAATCAAACCCACAGCCCTTAGCTCAGAAGGCAGAGGTCACTATCAAATGAGCCATCAAGCCAGCCATGGGGGGAGGCACTAGGCCTCTTGAAAATGATGATGTCTTTAGGCTGATGAAAATGTTGATTATCAATCACGTAACACTTATTACAAACTTATGTTAATTTAATTGTTAAAAGTAGCAGGTTGTTGTATTTCTTTACAGCGCGGCCTTTGACAGGCTCAGACCGGGTGACGTAATGCGATAGCAAAACAGTCAATATTTGATATACCGCCATTAGCCACGACACGCGATAACACCCAAGTTCACTAATGAATACGGGCCACAAAGATAGTGTTTGAGCAAATACCTAGTGCGGTAATACGATTGAACGCGTCTCGGAATATGCATGCGCTTAGGATCATTCAGATTATCAAAAATTTTAAAAAAATATACACTTAATTTTTGGTAGGTACATAAGCACAGCATATTGGATAATTAACAGCATTTTTTAGCATAAAAAAACCGACTTCAATATTGTGACAACGGTAACTCGAAAGTACACCCTTTCGAACAAATTAACAAAACAAAAGAACAAATTTTAAAAAACGAAAAATATCTTTTTGATTTTTTTCAATCGGTGCATGTGTTAACAAACAACCAAAAAAATCAGTCGAATTGAGAACCTCCTTCTTTTTTTTTTAAGTCGGTTAAAGGAAATATAGAGTTCCTTTTTTATTGTAGTACATGTTCCGTGTACTTAAGACTTGATGAACACTTAACGTAACTTTACTAATAAAATTGAGATCAAATATTGAAATATTACACTTTATAAGTCTATTTTATTATAAAAAAAAACTAATATTATTTTATCAGTCAAATATTATATGAAGTTTAAGTTAATGTTTACAAATTACCCAACGCGGATATGAGTCTATTTTACAGACAAAGTACAATAATTTAAATTCCAAAGTGAAATACTATCGTCTAATTTGCTTCTGGATGTAAGGAAATTCCTAAGGTCACGAGTAAATATTTGCCAGTATTGATAACGCGACCCTGCATTGTGTTCATTACCTTGTATTGAAATATGGCGCTTCTATTATTAAATGACAGCAATATCATTTCTAGTTAGTGTAGAATTTATTGTAGTTCCCTCAAAATGATATAATTATATTATCTGTGATCGATTGCTTAGAAAAGTAACAAACATGTCATTTCCTTTTACTAAGTACGTTCTATACGTAGGTATGAACATGCAACATAGTCAATGTATGCTGCATTGGCAGCTTAGAACCCTTTTTAGGGTTCCGTAGCCAAAATGGCAAAAACGGGACCCTTATAGATTCGTCATGTCTGTCTGTCTGTCTGTCTGTCCGTCCTTATGTCACAGCCAGTTTATTCCGAAACTATAAGAGCTACATTATTGAAATTTGGTACGTAGATGTATTCTGTTAACCGCATTAAGATTTTAAAGTAAAATCAGAAAAAAATCTAAAATTTTTGGGGTTCCCCATACATGGAACTGAAACTCAAAAATTTTTTTTTCATCAAACCCATACATGTGGGGTATCTATAGATAGGTATTTGAAAATGATGTTGAGGTTTCTAACATCGTTTTTTTCTCAGATGAATAGTTTGCGCGAGAGACTCTTCCAAAGTGGTAAAATGTGTGTCCCCCCCCCGTAACTTCTAAAATATGGGCATTATAAAACTGAAAAAAATATATAATGTGTATTACTATGTAAACTACTAACGAAATTTGATTTGAATGAAATCTAGACAGTAGTTTCTTTTTAAACGTCATAAATCAAATTACCTAATTTTTTCATTAAATCAGTGGTACGGAACCCTACGTGCGCGAGTCCGACTCGCACTTGGCCGGTTTTTTAAATTTTATGTATAGAACATTTTATAAATAAATAAATATCAGACAACATCACATACAAAATAATTTAAGACATTCCAACATCTTTGAGTTCAAATTTGAATTCCGCCGTTCCCCAGAGCACAATAAAATAATTACATTACAAACGTTTTTGCAATTAGCGAAACAAAACGTGTGTTAAACATAATTAAAACTTGTATCGGGTTTCCCACGTCAAAATTCAAATTCTTGTCCTCCGCCCACGGTTTCAATGAATGAATCCACCTCGGGAATTTTCGGAGGCTTTCGGTCCCTTCCGCCCAAGGTCAGGGGGTGGTACCGACCCCATTTCCAGGGGATCGATGGCAGCGCCCTAGTAACACCCCCAAATTTGACTGGCACAGCTGAACCGTGTTCATGCTGTTTCAATGTCAAGTGATTCATGACGGATAGGGTTGTATTGTTTAAAGGATGCGATTGTACCGTAGTATTTGATGTTATCTTAGAGGTTGTGAAGGAATAAAACTCCTTACATGACAATAGAATTTTGTTATGTAAGGAGCTTTAGAGATGAAGGGGAGTTCCTTTTGAGCAGCCAAAGCGGACGGACGCCTGCGCACATGTGCGAACACTGCTCCGCAGCCCCTTTTATGGCGCTATTGTCTCTTTTACAAGCTCCGACGAGCCGGTCATTCGAAATCGTATTTAATTGTGTAAAGCGTTAAAGTGTTTTAAAAGTGAATATTTTAAAAGCCTAACCAGGATAAATCGGTATCCTAGTCTACAAAGATAGTGCGTGCGTTAGGTCGTGTGAGTGAAACGTTCCAATGGGTGGGTTGCGAAGTGACATCAAGAAGAGGCTAAGCAGAACCCGAACCATGGCGGGCTAGATCCAGACCCTTCACCTCCTCACACATGATAGTGCGAGTTCCAGACCCCGGTGAGATCTTTCCATGTAACAATATAGAACAGTGTACTACAGTAAGCTCTACTGTGGATCTCCAGAGAAATTGGCGGCCACCAATTGCCTAACCAATGAGACCTCTCTCTCTATTGATTGATGCTTTTAGAGCCTAATCACAAGATTCGAATCTACAAAGATTTGTCACTAACGGATAGGCAATGATTAGTGCGCGCTTATTATGTATGGTTCGATACATGTCCCAAAAGATATGGGACACACAGGTATAATATACAATTTTGCAGCGTTAGGAATACGCGTCTCTATTTTAACAACATTTGAGACGCCTAAGTATTACCATTTGGGACGCCGCCATATACCAAGCTCGCAAACAAAAAAGCACGTCGGATATTTGCTACTAATAAAAACAAAAAAAAAAGACACTTACCGGCCAAAAATTCCAACTTTCTCGCCCCGATCATGCACACAAAACTTCACATCTGGCAGCCATAAAACGTACAACCATCCCCATAGCAAAAAATATTGCCCAACGCTATTGTCTTAAAACTACCTACCTAATACCCGTCAATATAGACAGCAACTAACCATAATGAACAAAAGTTAACAACATCTGCAGTAATAATGCGCGTGCCATAAACTGACTAACACTTCTTTTCACAGCATCTTTTCTAGTAATTTAGCTCTATTTCAGAAATTCGGATCAAAGTATCCACATTAAATGACGGCAACTGCTCACTACAAGCTACAACTCATTGAACTGTCTCATCTAATCAATGAGCAGCAGATAGACAAGATCCCGCTTGTTATGTCGACGAAAACCAAGAACTAAATCAAACTTCATAGTTAGCAACTTCCCTCCGACTGAACATAACCTCGCAGCAACCCAGTATTAAGCAATATTGAAAGCCAACACAAGGACGGCACATGAGGAGGCACCGACATCTGCATAGCAGCATCAAATTACTACTTGGTCATCTAACACCAAACCATACACCAATCACAACCGGATACCAAAACCAACTGGAGGACCTGCCGGATGCAAGACGCTACAAAACTATCAGGACTAAACAATATACCTACTGTTTACTGCGAAATGATATGCAAAAGGAGTCACGAACCAAACAAAGGAAAATAGAAGCAAATACCAAAAAGGAAACAACATGGACATAGCATGCCATGCCAGCAAAAACTCACATAAAAACTCGAACTCTTCATATGAAATTACTTACTTCATGATAGCTCTCTGCAGCCAACTAGTACCGCGGCCTATCCATACTAATTGTCGATACAGGAAAAAAAAATCCTCAGCAGTAAGTACCTACTGTCAGATTTTGGACCACAAGCCCATTGTCTTTACCAAGGAGGACAATGAATATCCTGGAATATATCTACAGAAATTATGAACTCAAACAGTGCTAGTGCAGTGTACCTAGTGCAGTGAAGTGTATTTGGTGCAGTGTATCTAGTGCAATGTAACGCAGTGTATCTGGTGCAATGTAACGCAGTGTATCTAGTGCAATGTAACTTATGCAATGTAGCTGGTGCAGTGTAGTTGATGCAGTTCAGCTGATACAGTATAATTGGTGTAGTGCATCTGGAGGAACCTAACTTGTGCACTGTAGCCAGTAACTAAACACTCGAGAACGTCGTTTCATATACCTACTGGTAGCTCAACCCGAAAAATTAAATAGTAACCATACTTACCAGTCTCGAGAAGAAGTAAACAAACCTCAAACATTCCTTGAAGACCTTCAGTGCCCGAATTGAACCTCCCTTGCAAGACCTGCGACACTAGAAGAAAACAATGGCGCGAACTAGCCAAGGTGATAGACAGCGAAACAGGAAGCAGCGAATGGCAGGAGAATGAAGAATCACCCAGCAGTGCCACAAAGGCTAGACAGCCCATCCACTCACCAACGCTCATTCCCTAACAAATAACCCATCTTTACCTAATTTCCTATACTGGTATCTACGGTGAATACTGGGCCGGTTGTGGTCGGCCGGTTGCGGCTAGTCGATCATCCTATCCCATCCCGGAGCGTGTCCCCCCCCTATACAAATTTAGTGCCCCCTGGTGTGCCGGTTTGACCGGATCAGGCATTGTGTCCTGGCTGGGTGTGGTGCAACAAAGTCAAAGTCAAAGTCAAAGTAAGGAGCTTTAGAGATGAAGTACATCATCATCATTGTTAGACATAGGCCTCCTCCGAAGACAATTTGTCCGATTTTAATAATTGTTGGTCGTAGATATTTTCTTCGGTGTGCTATTTAAAAAAAACCCGATTGTAGACCTAGGAAAAGTACACAATCGTTGTACCTACAGGCTCGCAGTAGGCTTCGACAGGCTCGGTGGCTCATTTGGTAGTGACCTCTGCCCTCTGAGCCGAGGGTCGTGGGTTCGATTCCCGCACAGTACAAACATTTGTGTTCATGAACATGTCTGTTTGTATTGGTCTGGGTGTTTTCTATGTATAATATGTATTTATTTACAAAAAAAAATGTATCTCAGTAAGTTTATCAGTTATCTAGTACCCATAGTACAAGCTTCGGCTTAGTTTGGGGCTAGGTGGCGCTGTGTGGCCCAGCGTGGCATGTCTTGGGTTATTTATTTATTTACCTACAATTTTATGGCGACTTTTTGGTATCATGGGTTTGGCAACTTAATTTCCTTTCTCAATTCATGAATCTTCGTATATTTTTTCGTCGCAATCAATATTTCTACTCAGTTTATACAAAGCAAAAATTCTCTCGGCCATATTCCAGTAATTCAGGTAGGATTTGGTGCTAATGCCTTTTCAATTTCACGCACTATTAAATATGTGTTCACGGTTCTACTGCAGCGTTTGGCTTCACTTGCAGGTGACAACTCAGAAGGCCTGCAGTTAATTCAATTGCATAACGATGAAACGTTTATATTATACAAACACGGAAAAAATGTTCATCACACGAATGTTTGTCCCGGGTGGGATCAAACACTTGGCTCCTGAACAAAAGCTCAATTTCATAAGTACGAGTATTAACGTAAACCTTTCTTCAAAGTTATCGGTAAACCTCATCCCTACCGGTAACAGCCTGGTCGAGTCATTCGTGATTATTACGCGTTTTCGTGACTCCCGATTGTTAAGCGGTGCCCATATGGACTGGTACAAACATTGCTTTAGATTTATTCAACCCCGGCTGGAGGAGTGACGAATATTTTTCTTTTATAATACGTTCAGTATTTGTTTTGCGCATGCATGAATAGGCTTGTTGCCATAAAAAAAATTAATTAGTCCGTCTTCTAGATTATTTAAAAATAAAAGATACGTATGTTTCCATTTCTAAATTAGACCAAAGATTACACAGATATAGCCCGTTAAAGTTGCGCGCTGCTTTGATATTTTTTGTTAAAATGAAAAAAGGAAAAATACATGTCCAATATATTTTTATAATCTAAAATACGGACTAAATAATTATAATTATTTTGGCCCTGGAAACATCCCTATTGCTTGATGCTTAAAACAAATGACGATCTGTGTTGTGATTTGTGTAAAGTATTCAACTTTTCTTAAATTTTCGCAAGATTCTTTGGAACCGTTTGTTACACAATTACTTGAAATTGTGTTCAACATAACAGAATTGAATAATTTTTTTATTTAAAATATCTTAAAATACATTAAATTTAGACAAAGTTAGTAGCAAGTCTCTATTTTGTACCGCGGACCAATTAGGTCGTGTGTTGCATGACAAATGTTGAAATGTTGAAGAATAACGTAAATGATTTCAAAGATACATTTTTGTTAATAGAGATATTATATTGATAGGATCATCATTAAACTTTATCGAATGTCGTGTAGAAGAAAAAAATATTTGTACAGTGTATGTGTTGATGTGTGTGTGTGTTGAGAGATAACTAGAATATTCAATTAATGTTCATTTAATAATCGTATGATCAATTAAATTACATGGCGACATCATGGATATTATTAGGTCAAAACAATTTTTATCATTGCGGAAATGATAAAAGAATTAACAATATCACATAATTGCTTGCAAATGTTCAATATCTTTAAGAATTTATTGATACTTTAGATTTCATTAATCATTTATGCACGATAAGTCCGAGCATCTATTTGTCTACTTAGAAAAATGTCAAGTTTATACGAGTAGAACATTCTTGCAATTTCTTAGATTAATAGAATAACAATATTAAAAAACATTTCTTATTTTTGCATTTCAAGTTAAAGCTTAAATTACAAAATTAAGACAATAGGTAACTAAGTTATATTTCACATTCAAATGACTAACTCTTCTTCACAAAAATTTTCTTTGAACTATGTACATTTTTGAGCATTAGAAGGAATAAACTATTTAAATAGGTTGTTTAAAAGTCAAATCAACTCTAGATTGAAAAAAAAAGAACAATAATGCAATCTACTATATTAAAAATAAGTCGGGTTTTCCTCCTTGACGCTATAACTCCAGAACGCACGAACCGATTTCCACGGTTTTGCATTCGTTGGAAAGATCTCGGGCTCCGTAAGGTTTATAGCAAAGAAAATTCAGGAAAAAAAGAAGCCATCTGGTGGCGAAACGGAGTTCGCCGGGTTTGCTAGTATAATATAAACATACATACAAACTATAATGTTTACTAGACAATTGAACATTATCTAACTTTGATGTCGTAATCTTACGATTACCTACTGTTACCAGTAGGTATGTGGGTGCTTGCTTATCTGGACGTGTTATCCACCCGCTTTCAAGATTACGATGAGACCATTCAAAAATCAAATAATGTATTTTGCTTTTGCTGCCAAACAAAACATTAATCGATCTATGTAGTACCTCTGGCGATCATTTGCCAATAAAATTTTTAATAATAAAAAAAATATCGTGTTCAATCTTTTCACCTGCCCAAGAGCTGTCAGAAAAGATTTCTATGAGAACTGTAAAATTTCGACAATATTTCGGGAATATTAAAAATTGGGCTCGAATCTCTGGTTTCGGAGGGAGATATTTTATTTTTAAATTAAATTATGTATAGCCCCTTTGGGCAATCAATCGAAACACTGGTAGGTTCTCTTTAGATACAGAACTATTTTGGGGAAAACCAAAATAGTCCTGTATCTACAGTCCTGTATCAAAACCGGTAGGATAAATAAGTTAGAAATAACAAAAATAACTGAGAATTACTGTAATAATGTTAGTCAAAAAGGTTACTCAAATTTTAGTAGCTATAGTTTTCAAACTCTACCCTGGCTCACAGTATCTTGATCTTTCGTCAATGCAATCGGTTATTTGGTCAAGCTGTGGTTTCAATAACTAACTAATTTCTGTACTTAAAACTATACGAGTAAAATCAAACCTATACTTTGGGGTGTAAACCTCTTGTCTCTTATTCCTGTTGTGTTTTCCTCTTGCCTCTTCATAATAGTGTGATCAATCACTAAATAAGTGACGAGCTAGGACAGAGGCTGTTGTTTTTATTCCTCTAATATTTACTATATAGGTATAGTTTGATGATACAAAATACATATTGATACTAACACCAGTATCGTTAGACTCCGCACTTTGTAAACGCTAGCAGCGACCTCTGTATCATACGGCAAGTGGCAAATACATCGTTACGTAACGCTATCAGATATCAAAGGCCGGCGTCAAATCGCGTTATCAGTCACTTATCACTGATTATCCGATTTCCACTTCCTTTCGATTTCGCCAATATCGCTTCTGTTCTGTTGGGTTTAAGCTTTTTTTTTATTTCACTTGTTTATTTGCGAATTTTCGTGTGTGTTATTGTATGAAATATTACGGTTTTCCACTTTTGTAGGATTGATGGGAATGCCCATAATAGACTTGTGACCAGAAAGATTTTTGGTTATTATGATCACAGGATCATAATAACCAAAAATCTTTCTCGAGACTATTGAAGTAACAGTTGTTACTTCTAATTACTTTTAGGAACGAAAGGAGTTTCATGTCTTGTATAAGTAAGTCCAATGAAAATATATTGATTCCTACTCGTATAGATCAAATCAATTATACACACCCGTGCTTCAGAGACCAGCTTATCCTTGCATTTATCCATAGTAAGTATATCATGTTAGGGAATGATATGGCATATAGCTTTGATACATACTTTAAAGGTACACATACCTACTATGGTAATTATAAGTCACACTAATTTATTATACTAATCTTTTAAAATCACATCAACAAACTAGACGGTTTAGTAAAACAGCATATTCACGAATGACGTTATCAAACCTGTTCCTCTTCCGTGGTCATCTTCAAAAGCTAGAATTTGTCATAACAATCTAGTTTTCCTAGAGAAATCTAGTTAGTTTAGTAGCTTTATACTAAAAGTCCTTGATACAAATTTAAATAATTATTATATTAAAGCAGTGTTAACACTAATTCGTTTCACATAATGATAATATTTATGCCATCGATTTGATTAACAAC
The DNA here is from genome assembly GCA_031163375.1 of Conogethes punctiferalis. Lineage (NCBI taxonomy): Eukaryota > Metazoa > Arthropoda > Insecta > Lepidoptera > Crambidae > Conogethes > Conogethes punctiferalis. The sequence goes on from CM062079.1 coordinate 16,777,629, forward strand.
TCTCAATATAAAATTAAGAGTTTAAAAATGATCTAATATAACCTGGTAGTTTTCATATTGTTCGTTTGATTTAATCAAAATATTAAAAGTAGATTTGTTGCAGAAAATATGCCTGAAAATTATTAATATTGCTTACCACCCATAGTTTAAAAAATAAATTATGCTTATCCAAAAACTGAACATAACCTATTAGGTATTTTATTTTGCTGTATTATTTTTTCTGTAAATGGCATACAGTCTCTTTTTACTCTCTGCACGACCTAAAAGTTAACTAGTAGATAATGCTCCTAACCTTCGCCTGTTGTATAATTTTGTGTAATAAAGGTTAAATACATAAACATTAGGATAGGCCTATGTCCAGGAGTGGACTGACACGAGCTGATGATGATGATGATGATAACATAAACATAATAATCTGCATGAATAGTTACCTCATCTTGCATCTAATAAATTATCTAACAATTTGTATACTCATCCAATAAACATATAAAATACAAATCAATTCGACGCATCAACACCGGCTAATAACACGCCTTGACTTCTCACTTCGCAAAACAGTAGCATTGGATAACCGAGATAGCTGAAAGTAATTATTTAGTTGTACCGCATTAGCACACAATACACTTGACGTGCCACGCCTTCGTAAGCGGCCCATGCTCGGAGACTAAGCGATTAATTGAAATACGTGGCCCATCGTGAGCGTGATCGAACAATTTTGGACCGTACGACGTCGTCTTATAGTGGATAATTAATATCGAGTGGCTGGTGATCGCAGACTTCCTACTTCGGGCGGGCAGCCGTTGCGAAAACGTCGCGCGCGCATTGTCTCCACTTCCTCGGGACCAACCTTGACTGTGACGCGCCTTCGTCGCGTGTAGTCATCAAAGTTGAACGTTACGTTTTCGATAGCGTTTTATTCAAATCTCTTATCTTTTTTTTTCTTCATTTTTATAATTCTCATGGTAATGCTTAGTGGTCCTGTCAGCGTATCTTTCTTTTTTTCTTAAATTTTCTTCACAACCAGCTGTTTTTTTAGGTCTTTTCACCTCTGTCATGTTTGACATCAATTTCCATATTATCAAAAATATTAGGTTGTATTTATATAGTTTTTAAAATGATTTTTTTAGAAAATACTCTTGTTAAAAATGATCTCTGAAATCGCCACACACAATGAGTACATAATAACCACACCGAGCTTTACAACCGAATCAGGAATATTCCGGAGGGCATTTGTAATGATGATACTGAATTGATATTAACAACAGGATAAAATATTCTATTTCCTTTCAAAACGTCGGATTATTGAATACATTTTCAGTGTCGATGGACTAAAATTTTGTATACAGCTAAATAATTTTACTTACTATTCATCGACTTTCATTTATAACGTGAAATAGCATTTTAGAAAAATGACATTGACATATTTGTAAGTAGAATAGTTTTTTTAATGATCTGTTTACAGATGCACATAAAATTATGTCGGAGCATACAAAGTACATGAAACACAAAGAGATAGCATTAACTACACCTGCAGTTAATGCAATCGGCATTGTTATCAACAACCAATGTTGTTTTCCTCAAAAATCCAGGAAGTCACAATTAAATGCTAAACCACGTATTTGCTAAAGTGCATCGTTGAATAAATACATTACTATAAGTTGTAGAATAAATTATGCCGTTAACTGGGCAACAAAGTCTTCTTATTAAACTAAAGCACGTCAGTTTAAATTGGCAGGTCAAAATGTTGCTTCCTGTGGATCATTTGATGTGTAATATGTAGGTTTAATCCACAGTAAGTTAACGCAACAATACATAAACTACACTAGACATTTTAATATGCCTATGGGAATAGGTATAAAATGGCACATCGCTCATTTCCGTTCTATTTTGATCCCACTTAGCTAGAGAAAGCCTTTATAGCTTAGATAACACAGAATAATTAAGTAATTGATACAAATCAAACCGAATTTAAACGCCTATGATCCAAAGATCTAGGTTTGATTCCGATTCAGAAGTCGAAGTTGTCTTAGTTGACTTCAGTTTAGATATTCTAGGAGAAATCTACTCTCAGTCATACTCCAACTTTTAGGAAAACTAGTTTAAGACAAGATAGTCGATGTGCTTATGGCTTATCTGCAACAGAAGTTATGGAAAATAGTATATTTTTCTTGACAGTAATTCATAGGTAGCGGAAAGGACAAGGACTTTGAATTAGTATGAATAATAAGTATTAAAATAACCTTGGTAACTTAGGAAGCATGGGAAACCAAGTACCTACACGTGTTATAAAGTAAAGTACAAATTTGAATCCATCCGTTTAAAATTCAAAACAAGAAGCAAGCTGAAAGCACAAAAACAAGACTCATACAAATTAATGTAAAATGATGAATAATTAAATGTGTTTGGGCTGGGTGGTCGATGTTTTGAAGGTCGCGACTAATGTTAATCTGCTGAGAATTTAAAGGATTTTCCTTTACCAACAGAATGAATTTTGATGACGATATTACATAAATGATATTTTATAAATACTTATTTGAAGATATTTGACGATATCGGTGAAACATTGTGTTGATCGCTGTCCCTTAAAACGACGAATAACAACAACAACGAAGGTTTGGATTCGATCGGGTCAATTTATAAAATAAACTTATTAAATTAATTTATGTTAGACCAATCTGGAAGAAGCCTGCGATTACTAACAATAAGTATCTTATCATAAATCAGCAAAAGTATGGAACAATTCATACGTAAGAAAACGTAGTGTTAAATGGAGTAACTATTTTTAGCAAGATGGCTGACAGAAGCTGGATGCGAGAAGCCAAGGTATGAGCAAATTGGAGAACAATTTGGAGAAACTATGTTTACTGATAGACTGCCATAGACTGATGGTGATGGATCAAGACTCCGTAGAATATAGCCATAAAAAAGTCTAAACCAGCCATGCTTACACTTGTCTGGTAATTCTAAAACAAGGGCGGTTCAAGCCATCAAAAAAGGGTGATATCGTCAGCATATCAACCTTAAATAGAGCGTGAAAGTGAAACGTCACAAGTGTTTTTAATTCCTGTCGTGCCCACAACCATTATTGTCAATTTCGACACTGTCTTATAGTTTTGAGTTAACTATAAAGTGATTGTTTCAATCAAGCTCCGATGTATCTTCAAACCCAGCAAGACTGATCATTGAACTCGGCTCACCCAATCGTGCGTTTCGTGATGTTCATATACAATGAAATCTGCTACATTTATTGATTTCTATAGCTGAGTGTTTACTTGTGTAGTAAATAAAAAAGAAGTTTTGCAAATGCCGTTTAATAATCTAAGTCTGAAAGTTACGTCCCTGTACTTGTACAGAGCATATAACTTACTGATACTGAAATATTATTCGTAACCCTGGGTCTCATTTAATGCATTAGCCTTACAGAATGCGTTATTCATAAGATTAGAACATATTTTATTCATCAATAGTTTGGAAATACCCCGATTGGAATTTGTAACAATCTTTTTAATAAAAATATTAATGTTGACGTCATAGTTATCTTTGAAATAATAAAACCTTTTTATTATGTCTTACTTCTTTTTTTCATTGTTTTGATGAAGTAGTAAGTATTTCTTATTTTATTACCTACTACTACTAATCTCAAGTTTCCAAAGTCAACATTTCTAACAAAGAAATGTTCCGCTCTTTCCACAGGTATAGCAAGTAACCCTAACGTGGCATACTTGAAGAAGGTTATTCAAATGTGATGCGCCAGACATACAGTTTGTCTAGATTTATCTAGTCATTACTTGCTGGCATGCTTGCACCCTGGCGCCTGCGTCAGTCAGACTAAGAATTAACAGTTTTTATTAATTAAAACTACTTAGCCGTCGTGGGGACAATTACTTCAACCACTGGGCTTCTGGGTCGGCTATTTTTAACTCTCAATTTAGAAATTATTTTTAGCAACTATGTACATTCTGTATAAATTGTTTTATGATCTTTTATATCAAGTGAAGATCTGACATTTCTGTCAAAATTAGTAATACCTGTCAGTATCGGTAATGAAATATTATCAAATTCTTTGTCATTTTCCATATTTGGTGTGTTAATATCATTCTTATTAGGTAAATTAAAAACATAACCACATTATACCTAATGCTTATCGAAAATGTAATGGTGTGGTACAATATTTGTCCCATTTTGTTTTCGTTTCATATTGAAATCTTTATCCTTATTGGAAAATACATTTTGTGTGTGGTATATTATGTATGTAGAAATAGTTAGGATATTTTGTACTAATTAAAGGTACATAATGCCTATACTCGTATTGTCCGTGTGGCTTCTAGATTTTGTATAAGACCAACCTTTTTTTTTTAAAGAGGGGTATGCATTAGGCACCTTCATGCCATCTCCGAGGGGAGGCGGCATGGTGTGTGGGACTCATACCTCCCAAAAAGGAGGGCATACCCACTAAACCCCCCTGTGTCGCCAGTGGGCAGCAAGTTGCAGGGACACGGGTAGCGCCGAAGCATACGGCCATATCCCTGTCTGCCCTGGCCAGCCGCAGATGAGTACAAGACCAACCTAACTCATCTCGAGGGTGTCGTAGGAACCAAGGACCAAGGAATATTAGAAAACAAGGAGCAGCTATTACAAATAAAGTCTATTGCGGAATCATCAAGTCCTGCTTTCAAAACTGTATGAGTACATTACATAAATTCTTTGATAGTAGATCATTTAAACTGATATTTGATCTGTAAACGTGTCACGAATTTCCTGATAATATCTGTCTCAAGCGTGTTTCAAATACTTAATTAGCCTATTACCAATTAAAGAATGCTTTAAGACCAATAAAAGAAACACTACACTTAAAGGTACATGAAACACTTTTCAATTTACTGAACCGATTTGTATAATTCTTTACATTTTTTTTTTATAAAAAGAGCTTTCAGGTTCAACTCACTCCACATTTGAAACTTACTTCATTCAGAATTAACATAGGGTGAAAAAATCCCCGAATAATCGTTTTGGTGCTGGTTTAGACGGGTACGTTAAATTGTTTTCCAATTTTTATGTACTTCTTTTTACGTTGAGTCTTAGGCCCCTTGACAGAAATTTCAACCAACCAATCAACATCCTTTGTCCGGGCACTGCTCAACGTTGGCTTCCCATAATTCTCTCCAAATTTCTCTTTCTCAAGCGAACTTTACCTGTTATTAAACGAAAATACTTACAGAACAGAACAAATGCTTGAACATGTCATTTGAATTTAATACTTAATACCAAATAGCTTCCCTCGGATTACCTAACACACATACCTAATCTATTCCATAACCTCAAATTGTCATGTGAATATTTTAGTAGCGGACAGGCAGTGTCCGTGCTCGTTTGACCAAATTACTTCTTTCGAGGTAACAAGGCTTACATTAAAAAACAATATTACGTCATTATACGTTGTAATTTAATGTATATGGTAACAAAACTCCATTGTTATTCTCATTTAGATGGTACCAGTTGGGTGATTATAAATTGAGTGAGATTGGTCAGTTTTGTTTTGTCGCTGTGTTGTATGCAAATATGGGGTAATTAGTTGTAGTTACTTATGTAACTAAAATGTGAGGAAATCTCTCATACAGATAACTCCAGGTTAACTGCTATCTAAAACAGACTGGCTTTTATCGGGTTAGGAAGAATGTACATCAATTGCATCATTGTAAACGAAGAATTGCTATCAACACTATGATATGATGATGTGGGTTGTATAGGAATAAATGAGTCACTTAATTCACACCGACCTGGTCTTGTACCTACTATGAGTTCAAGTTGTTGTTGACTGGGATCAGGGGCAATGGATAAAGGCACCGTCATACCGCCTCCGAACGGAGTTGGCATGGTGTGTGAAACTCATATCTACCAGAATAGGAATTTTTGGAGGTTCACACCAAGCCGTCTTGGGCATACCCACTAAACCCCTCGTGTCGCTAGTGGACAGTAATTTGCAAGAATACGACAGGCGCAGGAGCATACCCTGTCCTGGCATATGATAAGCGATCTGCACTGGTGATAGGGCAAATACTCCTAGGTGATCCTATAGCGACCACTTAAAAAACGAAATACCCTGAGTAGGGTTATTTTTCTTCCTAGAACTTAATCAGTATCAACCCAGCGCCTGACCTCTTTCCAGACAGACGACAGTTCTATCATCCGATACACATCCGAAACGATAGAAGATTAGATCTACGTTTGCCTACCAATCGCAGTGGCCAAAATTCTCTAAGGCGACTATTCATTGTTGTGAACCACTGATTGCAATTTCTCAACTGAGCAAAACTCACTGCCCAATCGAGATTACATCAAACCTTCGGTAAGGCCTTACGCCAGCGATGGCGCCGTGGACTACAGTTTGCGGAAACGTAACATTTTTTTGTAGTAGGTAACGCTAACTCGTAGTTTCACGGTCAATGCCGGCCGGGCGGCCTTGCGGACTCTCGTCTCGCCCGAATAGTGGCCGCTTACATAACACGATTAGTTTGCAAATGTGTCGCGCCTTGAGTTGAATAATCATCGCAATTTTGAATCGATGATTATCTGCATGTGTTGACGGCATCATGTGGCTAGCAAAAAGTTTAATTGCAAGCAAGAAGTTTAAACTCGATTCGGATTTGTGCGTACCACAGTGCGTACTCGTGCTTTGAGATTTGTTCACGATACGATTTGTTTTAAAGCTAATGAAATTCATTAAATACTATTATTAAGTATAGTCTCACTGGACTCACCGGGGTTGAAGCGAAAAAAGAAGTCGGCTGAGTAGCATCATCATCATTATAGTTTAAAGTATTTACTGGACCATCCATTGGATTTTTTAATCTCATCATCATCATCATCAGCCTATTACAGTCCACTGCTGGACGTAGGCCTCTCCAGTTGTTCGCCACCTAGGGCAAACATCTGGAGGATATACCCATAATCGCCACGCTGGGCAGGCGGGTTGGCGATCGCAGGGCGTAGCTTCTTACTCCGGTGACGCTGCTGCCCGTCATCGGCCTGTGATATCTAGCTACGCCTTCTATCGTGATGGTTTTACCGCCACCAGTCGGTTTGCCAGAGCCTCGTTTGTTGTTCGGCAGGATGCACCACGGGCAGGTGAGGATGGCTTGGAGTGAAAAGGTGATAGGTCACTCCCTTACATCCCTTTTTAATCTACATAAGACTTTATTCATATTTTTTTTATATTTAGTGAACTAGATTCTATAATCATGTCATACAAAGTGTTATGTATTAATAGTAAATAATTGAATTCCTTAATTAATAATATATTAATTACATTATTACGTACGTAAAAGAATAAATAAGTAAGTTGTCTAGTACCCATAGTACAAGCTTCGGCTTATTTTGGGGCTAGATGACGATGTGAGGCCCAGCGTCTTGGGTTATAAGAATAAAAAACAAGTAAAGGTAAGCCATTGGTAGGTATAATTTTTCATTATTTATTTATTTTCATATTTCCTTTGTTTATAAAAACATACAACAAGAAATTCATACGTAATTTCAGTTTGAAGGCTTTCACCGTTAGCCTGTAGGCTATTATAACTATTAGTGTTTTAAGTCTGTAACTAATTACAGTTTACACAAGTAGGTACCGTAAAATCTTGTATGAATAATAGGTATATTTTTTAAACCAATACCTACATTCATTTGTCAAAATATTCCAAGTCTTATAGTACCATTTTCCTTTCTAAACAATGCCTGAACGTCTAACTTCTTTCAGACAAGGGAGAAATCATACGCTCGTAATGATTTGCACAACACCTCGGGAGTTTTTATTATCATTTGTTATCACTATGACGTTCAATCTCAATAATAGCTTGCTTCTTGTAGTTGAAACACCTTTGGACTGGCATTTTTTTCTGGTACAACTTACGTATTCAACATCATCATCTTTAGTGGCAGAACTTTTGATAATGTTTCTCCTTTTGATAATTTTCCCGATTAGAAATCTTTTCCTTCTTGAATACACAATGTTTTCCGCAAAATGTTGCAAAAGCATCTTTGCAGCATTTCCTTCTAATATTTGTTGTTGTAATCTTATTCTCTTGTCACAATATACATAAAACCCATTGATAATACATACATCACTGACATCACTTCACATTTTGATTATATCTGACATCATTTCATCTAGAATGCTGTGATTGCCATTGTTATCAATTGTAGCTTAAGCTGCATGCTTACTTCGGAATCGCGTCCATTACAACATGTCTCTTTATGATCAGTATCTCAGTCCACTGCTGGACATAGGCCTTGCCAGTTGTTCGCCACATTAAATAAATAAATAACCCAAGACATGCCACGCTGGGTGGTTATTTTTATTACGTTTAGGTGCCATAATGTACCACACAAAGGGTTTTTAAGAATACTTTCAAAAAGCCTAGTTTCTATCGAAAGTTCTAATTTTGGGATGGGAAATGGAAAAAAAGTGGAACGCGAACTACTAAAGGAATGAGATTGAATGGACTCAGATGAGGATTGAGATAGGAATTGGCTTTGGGAAAGGAATTAATTTTTATGGCAATATGAAGGCTGCCGAATCAGCTCGTTAATTATCAAATGTCCAAAATTGCGATGATACAAAATGATGTCTGAAAACAATAGAACGAATAATAAAAGAAGCCATTGTTGACGATTTGGCATTCGTTACGAGCGACGTTCACGCAAAACCGCGGAAGAATTTTAACGCACATTCTTGTACAATGATCGCATTAAGTGAAATTTGTTTTGCCCCTTGTGTGGGCTAGAAAATGAGAAGTTGATTAGTCTCGGAATAATTTGTGGATTAGTTAAATAATGCAATGAATGTAAAATGCGTTAAAAAGTTATGCATACACGAAAGAATCAGAATCAGATTTTGTCGAGTTTCTTGCTGGTTCTTCTCGACAGAAACTGCTGTTAAAACCCGGCAGTATAGTAAATTTCATTTGTAGTTGACGATTTAAAATTAAGTGCATAGTCCGACCAAGTGAAGGAAGCCACCGGGCTTCCTTGATTTGATAGGACCATCTGGTTGGTGAGCGGCCACGGTCTCTCTTTCCGAGAACTACTAACGACAACCAACTTTTTGAGACTCTCGTTACATTTTCTCATTACATGACCAAAATATGACAAGAACCGTTGCCGAACGGACGAGACGGTGATAAGATGAGAAAGTGGACTGAAGATCATAAAACATGTTAAATAGCGATGCAAACAAAAATGTAAAGGTAACGAAGGATTAGAGTACGATTTTTTTTTATAGAAAAAGCAGTATGTTCCTAAATTTAGATCAAAAGCATAATAGAACAAACCGCGCCTAAAAACCCCAGGACTGTTCTTTATTCCCTTCCAACAGCAGCATTCCGTGACTTAATGACGATTTGACACATTGAGCGCTTATTATTTATTTTATACTCATACATTGTACAATAGATCACAACTCACCACGATAATGGCTCGCAAAAGAAGCTAAAGGAAGCGTGAACTTTCCCAGAACGACCTTTCTAGTAAACACGTGATAACACGTCTCAATCGTGGACAATAAATCGTACGAGTCGTTGACTCTTATGAGTAACATTAGTATTATCAACCAAGCGTCATTGCTCGAATGCCGTATTTTTAGCCTAGGCCCCACTAAATATAGTACAGCAGTTATTACAGAATTAATATTTCTAAAAACAGATCGTCTACGCGAGACTGATAACATGTACGATAGTGGCGTGACGTAGTACGTATCGTTTTTAAGTTGAACATTTGCATTTATTATACGTCGCCTATTATGATGCGGAAAAACTAAATGTTGTTAATGTATTCACGTATCAAGTCGTGTCAAGGTTGCGCCAGCGAAGATGAGGTCTCGACTTTGGTTCGTTATTTATTTTTCGAATTTTTGTTGTTGTGACGCTTTGGTGACACTGTTCAAAAAAAGACTTAGCATTTTGCGCGGTACGTTCGAAATTTAAACTTTTATTTATGTTTTTGTGTCTTTGTCGCCAGTCGCAAATAGATAAACAAATCATTACTTACGTGAAATTCATTCGCTACATTCTATATTGGATAATTTTAGTCGATTTAACCGTTACTACGAATGATCAATTCCGTTATTGATTAGTGCGTGGACACTAAAAATAAACAAACAACGTAATGTGAACTTCAACTTACTGATCGATCGTCGTTACAAACCGCATGTTTCTCTAAAAATAGCAGCGTGTGTATTTTCTAAAAATAAAACTATTATGAATAATACAATTAGGTATGACTGTCGCTGTGTCGTCACGCATTCGGGCTTTCTCTAAAACCGTAGGAATTAAGTGAAAGGTGTTTATTAACATATGTTGTAGTTTCGTGTATCTTGTGATCGTGGACCATATCGAAACAAACTTATTACGGTTGGTCCATTACCAATGTATGTAGCCTGACTAATTAATAATCTCTTCAACCTATACGGTACATAGGAAATACCTATAGGTATTCGTTTACCGTTAGGTATGGAATTCTTTAGACGTTACAAAGAATATTACAGACAGAGTCGTAGCCGAAATAGGAACTAATGGCGCTCTCATATAAAACAAAATGTCACTTTTGACGCCCTTATGTCAATGTCACAAAGAAATTATAATTTTTATTATTAGTTATTATGTGACAAAAAAATGCTTGTAAAAAAATAAAAATAAGAAAAGTCCGTTTACTTAGTAAGAAAACGAATTTATTTGTGGTATTTGGGATTTACCCCACATTAGTTTGGTATTGGAATATAATTGGTATGCTAGGTACAAAATACTCGTACTTACTGTACTTTTCTTTAAAACTCAGTGCTATACTTAGTTTATCAGATATGTGCCCTTTATATTATACTAGCTGTGCTCGCGACTTCGTCCGCGTGGAATAGTTTTTTTCCCGTTTTTTTTTTTACATTTTCCATTATTTCTTCGCTCCTAATAGTTGGAACGTGACTCCGCTTCCCGGCGGCGCCAAGTGCTCCAGGCGGCTGAGAGGGGGCGGTGCGGGGCAGCGCGGGGCATCGCGGTTGCAGATCGTTTCCCCCCCGCCCCCCGCGCTGACTAACACTCCGCGCTCACCTTGCGCGCGAACATACATTTTCCATTATATCTTCGCTCCTAATAGTTGCAGCGTGATGTTATATAGCCTAGAGCCTTCCTCGATAAATGGTCTATTTAACACAAAAATAATTTTTCAATTCGGACCAGTAGTTCCTGAGATTAGCGCGTTCAAACAAACAAACAAACAAACTCTTCAGCTTTATAATATTAGTTAAGAAGAATAGTATAATCATGACCCGTTAATATCTACTAAGTGACATAATAACATGCTAGAAATGCGGATAAGATAATTATTGTTGAATTTATAATTAAATCGTTGTTAGGTATGATACAATTTTTGTCGGCACGGAAGCTAATTTTAGATGTAACCAAGCTTATTTAGGTTTATTTGGAGTTCATCATAGTTGCTTAGAATTGTTTAGGCCGTAAAAGTTTGATTAGGATATAACCTCGTGTGCTTAGGTCGTAGGCTTGTTTACCATGTAACCAGGGTTTAGACTTAGTAAAATAATTATATAAGCGTCCATATAATAAACGTGAGACGCCTTTCGGGATCAGTCTGTATATAGCTAGAGCTATCTTATAAGCTGGCATGGCGGTGGCAACTGAGAAGTAATAGTTAGGTAACTTATCAGTTGCCGCGATTTGTGTTTTCCTTTTTCTTTGCTTCAGGTGAGGGTAAGCTAAAATGTCGAGCCACAGCAAATGAAGTCTCGTATATTATTCAAAACTTAAATGATTTTTTTTTATTAAATGTAAGGTCTTATACCTTTAAAATACTTTGCCGACAAAGAACAACTAATTGTATTTTTTTAAAAAAGAGTAACAATCCACGGAAAGTTACGCTCTCGTATATCAAATCAATCCACCTTGTTATCTTTGAAACTATCTTTTAATTAAACATTGACTTTATAAAGTACACACAACATTACATAAAGAGTAGATTTATCTTGACATGTGAGAACGTCTCGTGATTTTACGATAGCTTGACTGTTTTTTCTTTGCCTTCTAACCGCCTAATCTTGATCTTCAAAGTTTACACAAGCCTGTAATAAGTACTTTTTGCAACATTACCGATGTTAATATTCGGTTGGTCCATGTTAAAACGACGTAGTGTTAAAACATAATTTATAACCTATTTTTATACTTTTATTTTTTATTTTATTTTACACATTCTTGGTTACTTTGATATTTATATTTTATGGCCGATGATTCTTTTAAAATCCAAGTTCATTATGTAAAAAGAATATAATGTTCTCGGTGGGCAGGCATCTCAACATTTACATTCTCCAGCGTTCAAATCTCGTGTAATGAGTTACTTCCTGTCTCTCTAAAATCTCTGTTCTTTACTCTTTGTTCTGTTGTCTTCCTTTTCCTTTCTTTAAGCTGTTTATTGTGCCAATTAGTTATTTATTATTATAACATGATCTAGTATATTTATAATTATTATAATATTTATATATATATATCTATATGTATCTAGTTATTATGTCTATTTTAAATATGTATTTGTGTATATATTGTAATGTTTATTTTATGTACGTTATATATATATATATATATATATATACTTTTATCTTACTTGTAACAGTTGCACTGCCTTCCCCTTTTCTTTAGCAATTGTCCTCTACCTGAAGGTTGTCTGGAAGAGATCGCTCCCAGCGATAAGACCGCCTACATTGTACCTACTATATGTTTGTATACTCTTTCCTGTGGATGTTTATGTTTGTGCAATAAAGAATATCTTATCTTATCTTATCTTATTCTCTTCTGAGACTCATTTTCACTGATTACTTTAGAAAATGTACTTTAAAACGTTTTTCCACTACCATCTACATAAACTAACTTACAACACAGAAATACTACAAACGCCCGCATCGGAGCACAGGAACTAGAATTCTCGTCAATATTTCACAGGCAAAGTCCATGAAAATCATTACTGCTTTCCGTCACATTTACATAAATATTGAAGCAGGTTATCGGTAGTTTTCAATAAATCTAGCCGGCTAGATACATAGCTGACTACAAAACTAGTCTATTGATTTATATACGTTTATGAAGTTGTTCTGTATTGAAGATAGTTACCTACTACTCGTACGTTACTACAATGTATACTCTTGCGCCGTGACTACATCGAACAAATGTATTTTGAAGGCACGCTTGAGTATCAAGAACATGTATAATTTATGTCTTTAATAGAACTAATTTATAATCTTTCTGTAAAGGTTACTTATCGCAAAAAATCCATAAAAAGAACGCAACAGGAAAATTTAAATACTTTTTAAAATCAATCTTATGCTCGTAGTTTTAGATTTAAAAAAATCGGTTTACAGACACATTTGAAAATGTTTATTTTGATATTTATTACAAAAAAGTCCAGTGCCTTGAATGAAAACATTTACTAAATTAATTCCATTGAAATAGCTCACATAAAAGACTTGGGGTATAGCATTAACGTACCTACGAGTTTCACAATGAATAAATTTGTGAAATGTATAATGTGCATAATTTTCGCATAATCATCGCCGCAGTCATAATTACAACATCTAATCGTCAAATCTGTAATAATTCAGTGCTGATTTAAATATTTAATGACTATTTAATTCAGAAAATCCGTTAAATTGTTGATTACCACCACCATTTTATACAAAACAAAAAACAGGTTTCAAATTTTGAGAATACTTATTAAAAGTACCTATCATTGTACTATGTTTCCGGTTGCCGAGTTTAATGGGAGTTCGTAATAGTTTGTGGTAAATAGTTTAGAAGGGATTAAGCTACTAGCCATATTACAAAGTGGACAATTCAAGGGACGCAAGGGTCTCTATGTCCTATTCAGAGTACATGTTCCCAAGTATGTAGTCACGAACTATAAGTTAGCGGTTAAGCCAAGTCATTTTGTCCTCATACACTAATAGCTAAGTAATTAGGACACAGCAATATATTATGAAGCTTTACATAAGAAGCAAAGGCGATCATTTTTGCTGTACTTGTAACTAAGAGAGGTGTATAGACATTGTCTTTTGTCATCCTTAATATATATTTTTATTATGCGAGAGGCGGCAGACGAGCAAGTGTGATGCCTGATGGTAAGCAGTCGACACCGCCCATGGACATCCGCAGCTCTAACCGAGTCTAGGGTCGCTGCCGGCCTTTTAAATATGAATACGCTCGTTTCTTGAAGGTTCCCAAGTCGTAGCTGTTCGGAAAGACTGCCGCAGGAAGTTGGTTCCATAAAACCGAGGCGTGAGGCAAGAAGTAATAATTGTAGCTCTTAATTTTCAGTTAGTTTTTATATTAGCTTCCCCTTTTTTTAAGGAAAAAAGGAATACACAAAAAAAATATACAATTATTTTGTTTAAAAAGGCGCCTTTGCATTTCTCTATTATTGTGCCAGTGTGTGTATTAGTTCAAAGACAAGATCTTTAAGTCTTTGACTGCCGAGAAACTAGACACAATAGAAAAACTATTGTTTGCCGGTCACCGGTGACCGGCATGGCGGTCAACGTGTTAAGTAAACTCTTAGTACTTGATTTGATTGCTTCCACAACGTTAATTAGGAGGGGCATTAGTTATAATATTTACGATACTAATTGTGTCCACTTGGGTTTATCGAAATGAGCTCGCTTTTATTTACTTCGCCATATTTGGAATGTCCTTTAAAAGTGACAGCGAGCTTTGACGTCACTAATTTTATTGGTTAATTTAATATAATTGTGCACTGTGGTTGCGTATGTAGAACGTTACACCCAAAAATACCTTTTCACGAACAAACCTTTTTTTATGCCGAGGAAAATACGTCAATCTTTCCAGCCAACCTATTTACCGGGTCGTCCGTTTAGGAAACCTCTGCTTACGCGTCTATGTGACACTTCGTTACCCAGTAGGTCAACGAGCCCGCATGACCATAAACGACCTTACCGCTCCAATTTTAAGATCGCTTTTCCAGTTGAGTTTGCAGAAAAAATGGCCACATTATGGACTGTTTACGGAAATTATTGTAACGCTTGAGTAATTTTTAGTTGGCAAATTTTCGGTGACATGTAAATAGCAGCATTTGACAATTGCATGAGCAGGTAGATGTTGAGTAGTTATTATCAATTTAGCTTGGCTAGTATCTACAGGAATACAAAAAGATGCTTTTATAATCACATCATACCAAAAAATTATATTTTAATAATCGGGTGCATGGCAGTGCCCCCGCCAAGTCGAGTGCGAAGCAAACACTGCTGTACCATCCTTTACTGGAATCATTTCGCCGCATTTTAGGCCCTTATTTGAGAGCATTAATAATAATTAATGTTTCCACAATGTAGTTTATTACTGCCTAACTGAGGCATTACGAGGTATATTATATATGCATCTGGATTAGTTACAGTTATATCTAATTTATTACACACATTAATTAATAACCTTACTTTTTAATTTGTAATTTCTATAATCTGAACATAATTTGAATATCAGACAAATAATTGTCGAGTTGGCACGGTCATTTTTGAAATGATTGCAAAGCAAGTGTCCATCGGAAATGAATAGTTATTTATATCAATTAGTTAAAAATAATAATACTTTTGACGGATTGAGACGGATTTAATTCCTCGTCGTCCGCCATTGCGTATTTTTATAATTAAAAATAAGTCAGTGCGCACATGCGGCGCGGTCGGCTCTCGAACATCAAGTGAAAATCTAGTTGACTGACAACTGTCACAATCAACTGACACTGACATTGCCCGAACTACTGACTTAAGGAGTGGCGGTCCGTTCAGAAACGATAATCGAATAAAATTGTATCCGATATTCACTGAATGACAGTTTTGTAGATGGCGCCCACAGGTGGCGCCCCAAGCGATAACTTACATTCGAATTGTCAAATATGGTACCCAGCCAACGCAACAGATGGCGTTAACATCGAAAATAATTCCATTCTGCGACACGGCCATTCTGACACCAGCGCGTTCTCGCGCGACTCGTCCTTTTGTAAACCATACTCACTAGAAGCACAGAGCTTCCAAATCCGACCCGCGTCACCTGCACAAAGCTCGAACCTCTCAATGAAAACCTGCGTGAAGCGCGGAGCTTCCAACGCCTCACATGTTGCGTTATTGTTGCAAACGCGCTAAACGGCACTCATACGAAGCGCGGGGCTTCCAATGCACAATACAACTCTTGGTTCACATGAAGCGCGGAGCTTCCAATACACAATATTACTCGTAGTTCACATGAAGCGCGGAGCTTTCAATGCACAACATGACACATTCTTCCTATGAAGCGCGGGACTTCCATTGTACAACTGTACGACTCAATGTTCACATGAAGCTCGGGGCTTCCAATGTACAACACGACACCTAGTTTACATGAAGCGCGGAGCTTCCAATGTGTAACACCACAAATTGTTCACATGAAGCGCGGAGCTTCCAATGTGTAACACCACAAATTGTTCACATGAAGCGCGGAGATTCCAATGTGTAACACCACAAATTATTCACATGAAGCGCGGAGCTTCCAATGTGCAACACGACACTTGTTCACATGAAGCGTGGAGCTTCCAATGTGCAACAGCACAAATTGTTCACACGAAGCGCGGAGCTTCCAATGTGCAACATGACACTTGTTCACATGAAGCGCGGAGCTTCCAATGTGCAACAGAACAGATTGTTCACATGAAGCGCGGAGCTTCCAATGTGCAACAGCACAGATTGTTCACATGAAGCGCGGAGCTTCCAATGTGCAACAGCACAGATTGTTCACATGAAGCGCGGAGCTTCCAATGTGCAACAGCACAGATTGTTCACATGAAGCGCGGAGCTTCCAATGTGCAACAACACACATTGTTCACATGAAGCGCGGAGCTTCCAATGTGCAACAACACACATTGTTCACATGAAGCGCGGAGCTTCCAATGTGCAACAGCACACATTGTTCACACGAAGCGCGGAGCTTCCAATGTGCAACAGCACAGATTGTTCACATGAAGCGCGGAGCTTCCAATGTGCAACGGGAAACTTGTTCACATGAAGCGCGGAGCTTCCAATGTGCAACATCACAAATTGTTCACATGAAGCGCGGAGCTTCCAATGTGCAACAACACACATTGTTCACATGAAGCGCGGAGCTTCCAATGTGCAACAGCACACATTGTTCACATGAAGCGCGGAGCTTCCAATGTGCAACACGACACATTGATCACATGAAGCGCGGAGCTTCCAATGTGCAACAGCACACGTTGTTCACATGAAGCGCGGAGCTTCCAATGTTCGATACAACTGTACGAAGCCCGAGGCTTTCAATGCAGACAATAGAAACAACCTTGTGTAAATAACAAAAACTTGTTTGATTGCGGCACAATGTAATAGAAAAGAAAACAACACTTAATCTCCGTTGCAGTAAATAGCATCCAAATAAATGAGAAAGAAAATTAAATAACAGTGGTTATTACAAAATAACGCGGCAAACGTACATCGAATACACTCTCCAGATACTGGCTCCACTCTGTATCTCGTATTCTCGCATATCTCATGGTAAGACTTTGCATGGAATGGAGAATGTTTCACTTAACTCATTAGAGGATTTTACTCTATCACAACAGCAAATGGACAATATCACCAACAGCAAATGGACTAACTTTACACAATGGACGCCAAAGCGGACCTTATCGACTCTGGCCTGCTCGTCCATCCTGTCCTTATAGCGTCGCGCCTAATCTCGAAAAGGTCAAGATTTTCTCCATAAAAAGGTAATTTATTCGGAGTGGGCTCTTGTTGCAGCCCATCAACAATTGCAGCGAGCTTTTCCTTGTACTTTTAGACACCGAACAATTTAGTGCTAGTTGGACCTCACTGAAAAAGTGATTTTCAGCTATTGTAAAGCAACTCGTAAGAAAGGACATAACTTGACGCGTTCGTTCGCACGACTAACACCGCTAGCAATTCGACAGACCAATCCTGACATAGATCCCGGAATTCCGCTCTCGCAAAAGACGTGCTTCGATCGCCGATAATTCCATTAGCCAATGGCCACAAACTTTCACCACGCTGACCCAATAGACAGTGCCTGAAATGCTTCTAAGCCCAAAAGACTGCCAAGGTCTCCAGCTCACAGCCACGGTTGTGGCCCTCCACGTTAGCAAATCCTCGGCTGCGGCGCTCGACGACTTTGAGCCGACTTTCGTGCCTCTGTAAAAGAACCGCTCCACAGCCCAGCGAGCTGACAGTCCAGCAAGCCAGCGCCCGTATGCAGCTCAATGTCTCGGTCAGGATCGAAAACAGTTAGTAATGGTGCCGATGTCAGGTGTCCAATCACAATGAGACACCATGACGCCATTTCCAGATGGCGCCACTTTGCGTAAGTGCGTACCTGCAAGAATGCCTTAAGAATACCTAAAATACCCTGCAAAGCCGATGAATTGGCGCAGTCCCCTGACACTCGTCGGTAAAGGCGCACCAAGAAGAGCCTCAACCCTTCCAGGGTTGGGCTGCGTCGCGCCGTTCGAAATGATGTATCCCAGGTATGCCACGGATGCCCCAAGGAAGTTACATTCAGTCCAATCAAAAAGAGAATCAACGGTCGCGAGTACATCCAAGACCTTCTGCAAATGCTGACTTTCGTTTTTATGAAAACACGAAAACATCGTCCGCCACACACAGCAGCCACAACGTCCCGTAACACGCCTAGCACTTTATTGCCTTTATTTATCTAGCCCTTAGATAAACCGCGGAGGCATTACCCTTACAAAATCGGAAAGGCATCTTCGAATACTCGTAAGAACAGTCTGGAGTCACGAACGCGGTATTCTCTATGGAGTTAGAACTTTGTGACAAAATCTGTACGCCATGCCTAAAGAAGTAAAAATAGAGGATCGCCCAAAGTATCTAACTGCTCTGAGAATTTACTTTAAATAAATTTTAAATCATTACAATCTTGTATAATTTAACGCAAATGATCAACATCCTCAACATCAGCTAAGTCGGTATCGACTTTCCCAAAGTCGGTGCTTACTAAAGTACAAACTTCTATTTGAGCCATGCAAACAACTCTAATACGTTGGTTATTTATTGCTAGACTCAAACCAGGGTGGCTCTATCGATAATAACGTCATGAGGTACATAGTTCATGAAAATGTAAAATAATGAAACTCACACGCTGTTAATCTCAATCGGTAACGTAATACGAGAGAGAGAAAACGTGAACGCGAAGCCAATGCCGGTAAGACGTGTAAAACAAAATCTCGCGATCCGGTCAATTCGTCAGCAACCCGCTTTCAATACAACAAACAATACGAATCACTATCAACTTACAGCTTAAAACCAGCAAATGGGTAAGTGGCGCTTACGATTGCATGCACATGTTAACAGACTTGGCAGCACTCGCATTCTTACATTTTCGTCCCTTTGCTTAGAGAAGCAGACTTATTCAGTGTGCCCCAATTTGTGGCAGCAAGTGCACTCAACGTTCTTATTAATCGGCTTTGAAAACAACTTAGAACTGTTACCACTAGAAGTATCTTTCGCATGACCTCGAGTTTTACGATTCCGTTTATAGTGTCCAACTTTGCCACAATTATGACACACAATACGTTCATTCGAATCTACTTTACGCCGTTTAGAATCACTAGAAATAAGGTGAGGGGACAAAAGACGCTTACAACTTTTTATCCTAGAGTAGGTACTAAGATGTCTATCGAGTGCTACAAAGTCAGTTGGGGTATTTTTTAATAAATCGGAACATACCTGATTGTCAGCGATACCTGAGACAATAAACCTCTATCTTATTCTTCTCGGTCCAGCCAGTCTCCAGTCGGTCGATCATAGCCAGCTTGTTCGTGGAGTACTCAACGTAGCTCGAAGCGCAGTCGCTTGTGTACTGCACCAGGTCACGGAAGATATCATAAAACCTCTTCGTCGTAGCAAATTGTCAGGACAAACGCTCCTTCGCTTCGTTCCATGAATTACGCAGGGGGTAGGATTTAGAAGCCCACCACAATACAAAAAAAAACGATACCCACATCACGGAAGACGGATTGAAAACGTCGGCACTAATGGGTTGTGAAATATTTTCGTTTTTACGCGATGCAGATTGTTCATCACGAATGCACTGATTTTCACTAGGTGAATCGCGGAAATATGTCTCGTTGGAGGTAGAAGGGGGCCGGGGGATCATACTAGAGGCATGTTGTTCCGATCCCACCGCTGCTTTGACGGATTGAGACGGATTTAATTCCTCGTCGTCCGCCATTGCGTATTTTTATAATTAAAAATAAGTCAGTGCGCACATGCGGCGCGGTCGGCTCTCGAACATCAAGTGAAAATCTAGTTGACTGACAACTGTCACAATCAACTGACACTGACATTGCCCGAACTACTGACTTAAGGAGTGGCGGTCCGTTCAGAAACGATAATCGAATAAAATTGTATCCGATATTCACTGAATGACAGTTTTGTAGATGGCGCCCACAGGTGGCGCCCCAAGCGATAACTTACATTCGAATTGTCAAATATGGTACCCAGCCAACGCAACAGATGGCGTTAACATCGAAAATAATTCCATTCTGCGACATACTTACCTAATTTTCTTTACATAAAAAGTTGAAAGTCTAAATATTTACGATTTGCTTGTTTTGTTTCAGGTACGTCAAATGTCATTCACCATGGAAATAAGATGTCCCTCCAACGATGCTGCTAATAGATTACCCTCACGGTATTCGTTTTCGTGAATTCTATTTCATATGTTATTGATGATTTTACACTGCTTTAAAATCAAAGTGTACGAAAATATACCTACTTTGAATATAGGATAGCTTAATCCATCAAGGTAAGATCAATTCAATCAGATCAATCAGCGTGGCATGTCTGGGGTTATTTATTTATTTATTTATTTACTATAATTATTTAAAAAAAAATAAAAAAAAAAAAAAAAAAAAAAAAAAAAAAAATTGGTAATAATAATATTATTAAAGATACCAGTAGATTAGATAGGTATTCTTTATTGCAGACAAACAAAATTTTATAGGAAAAGGTACCACACAACATTCAGGAACAGGAATCGTAATTTTTGAAAAGAGGAGCTGGGTCTTGGCCTACCTTTTTCAATAAGTAAATATATAAAAACAAAAAACATATATAAATATATAAAATGACGACAGAACTATTTTTAAAAAAGTAATTTCATGCAGTTGCATTTAAGTTTTTTTCTCATAAACGCATATAGAATACTATGTATTATCACTACCAGCCATTGGATTGATTAGTACCTCCTCTACTGCCAATTAGCACTTGCATTCCACTCCAGAAAATTATAAACTAGCTCATTTGTTGCTAATTTCATACTACACGTTTCTACGAGCAAACAAAGCATTTCTTGCAATGAAAGGTTCGAAGCGATCCCTGTATTTTGTATGCATCATTTATTAAAGCGGTTCTAACCCGCCATATAGTAATGTGTTTTTAAAATTGTATACTTTACTTTGAGCATAATATAAAATTTTATTCGATGCTCATAAAGAAATTATAAGGTTATGTGAACTCGATCAAGAAAGACGCACTGACCAGCTCGGTTGGCTAAGGCCTTATGGGTTGTGTCAAATCCCTCCGGGCATCCCGACTTCTTCAGACAGAGTGCTCGTAGCGGGCCACCGTCGGGCTTAGTAGGTATATTCTCCGCTAAATAGGAGTGAGCGTCACATAACCCAGGTGTCTCGTGCCAAGGTCCCTGGTGCGTAAAGCCGACAAAAAAATGACCTTATTGCCCTAGTTTATGGTAAACTCGAACCCCTTGGTGGGGACATACATAAGCTGTTGAAGATCCTAGTAATGACCCAGTTGCCTATATAGTTTACCCACCATCTTCAATTATTTGAGAAAAAATACGTCAATTCTCGTCCTGTGCCAGGATTCGAACGCAGAACCTACTAAGGTAAAGACGAAGAGATCCTGCGACTCACTACGACCATACTTAACGGTCGCAGTAAGCTACATACATACATGAGCAAGGCAATTACCGTATTTGGCGTACAAATCGCTTAAACAACGGAGTACATGATTACAAAAAGCTTACTGTTACCACACCGTAATACGCAGAATTTTGTGCTGACGTCATCGTTAGGCCCCCACTTTGCGTAAGAACAGAACAATGCCCCCATTTCACGAGGACGGCCAAACATTTAACTTGAAACTGTTCACGGCCGAAGGTTAAAGGTTATGAAAATTTAATTACAAGACTCAGATTACGGGATTTAGAAATGTTATCCGGAATGAAGTGGCGTCTGCGAGTTAATTTCGTTGTTTAAAGTCCATTGATTAGTTGATGGAGCAATTAGTGTTGCGTTTTCGCTTTTAGCGGTAGCCGGTAATGAATATGAACTAAATTTTGGTTTGCGACTGATATGATTCATCATCAATATCCCAGTATTGCAGCGTCTGTATTCTTGTAAATAGACCATTGAGCATATAGCATACCGGAGGCAGCGACTCAAACCCCCCACGTGTCAATGTGTTTTCTATTGGTTTGGATCTAAGTATCTGTGTTTATAAACCTTAGTATTAGACCACGTAAATTTAAAGTAAAACGCGTGACATGCCTCTAAAAAGGGCCAGTGTAACCGAGCTGCTTTTTAGTAGCACAACCATAGATTTAGAGCACAACATATTGACCTAAGGAAAACAAAAGAGAGACCCTAGTCGCTGTGGAAACAGACAAGTAACCAAATCAGTTGCCACTGCTATGTTACTCCTTGAAGATTATTCTGCTGGTTATTAATGTGACGCATTTAAATGTGTTATTAATTTATTATTCGTCTAAACTGCATATTGAAAACAAAATAAAAAAAAACACGATCGCAGTCAGAATCAAAACCCTGTAATTTAAATTACATCGCATTATGAGACCAACTAGTGTCATTCTGAAGGTTAGTCAGTATTATGATGATCTCATTGCAGAGGTTTGAGGAATAAATAACTGCTACTTAACTTTATTTCATTGTAAAACTGATATTTTTTGTCTGCATGTTGTAGGCATTGTACGAGTATGTATAGTTTTTAAATGAATAAATTGAATATCATTGTTTTAACGAAGACGTTGCACCGAATCGCTTAAGATGTAATGCGAATAGACTGTTGATGTGAATATATTAATGCGAATACGTCATGAAAAATAACAAATTACAAATAATTAACTATTAAATTACTAAGTACTAAAGCATATTACATTATCAATGGCATAATAGAACTATTGAAAAAGAAGGTAAATTAATTAATAATTTTTTAACTAAAACCTTAAAAAAATTACAAACAATGTACAACACATTAGTGTCGATCACATTTCTGTGAATTGAAGTTTTATTTCAGTGAAAAACGTAAACAACTAAGTAACAAACAGCGATAATTATGTAAAAAAACATATAAATAAAAAAATGGTGTCAGTTTAAAACTATGTGAATCTACTTATTGTCTACGTGCTGTTGTTTTCAATCGGTATTTATGTACACGCATTAGCTAAGCGAACTACGGATTCCCTAACGGAAACTCCAGGAATGAGGAATGACGTCATGAAACTCGACGAAGAGTCCAAACGAGGAAAGATTAATCAAAATTGAAACAAAACCAAATACATTTTTGTTGAAGCGACGAAGTCACGGTGGGACAAAGAGCATTCAGTTGAGAGATTCATTAAATATTGTTTACGAAATTAAAATAATATGAATTAAGGCACTAGCGCGCTACCTGACTAGAACGTGACAACACAAAGAGTAAATAAAGTAAAATTAGTTTCTTTGATTAATCGTATTAAATGGCAGATACAACAATCGATTATAGTGGAATGAGAATTTACAATTTAATACTGCAGAGTCTATATGCATTGTAGACTATTCGATTGCGAAAGGCTCTTCTAAATTCAATAAGATTTTTCTCTTCTCTTAGTCTATCTAATCTCTTGTGGGACGATTGCAATAATATTCCAGATAATTGAAAGGTTTTGTTCAGTGAACATTCCCGTATACCAATAGTTTGTTTTGTAGGTACATATCTAACAAAATACAGCTTTCTGTATTGCTGGCTTGCTAGCCATACAGAAAGCTGTGTACATAGCATACTTATAGCAGACATATTTTATGTCGTTCGCTGTGCTTAGGTACACTATATACCTAGGTATATTTTTTATTTTATTTATCATAACAATTGCATTGAGTATGACGGCATCCACAATTACCAACATGGTGGTTAAGCATAGATTTTATTTTGAGTCTAGTTCCCAATCAAACACAAATGTAGAATCACTCGTTGACTTTAAAAAGTATGTTCTCAATAAAATAGCAAATTTATGATAACATACCCAATAGTTCTGCTCACCTACGCATTGTGTAGGCATTTGGGTTGCACATTCGATTCGCCGTTGTTTTTATTTGCAGATTCAGATAACAGAAGATGTTTTGAATACAAGCAAACGAGTTTTACATGTGGTTTTACTTAGTTTATGCTACATCTACCTGGGCAAAGATGCGTATGCCAGCAGCCAGATTTTTCTGACTACTCGACACCTGTATCCATAGGGTTGTCTATTTACTGCGAATAAATGTATCTAAATAGGTACCTCCTAAGTTACAAGACTATAAATAGAGTACTTTGGATTTGTTTTCTTTTATTATCAGATACTTAAATCAAAATAGCCTGGGTGGGTACATAAGTAATTGATTTTCAAATTTTACTTTACCTACTCGAAAAATACAAAAGCAGCTTATTATAAATTTAATATTTCACTGTGTAATAGAGAGAAGATGTGGACGAAATTTTGTACCTACGACACATTATATATAATCCTCAACATTACCTATTTTAATTACAATATTATATTTGCTAGCTAAATATAACAAGGCTCTCAGTTGTTTACACTTTGCTTTAGGCCATGTAATTAAGTAAATTATCAAAGGAGTGCCAATTAAAAGCTGGAACTTTTAAAGTAGCATCTAGGATCCCCTTTACCTAATTTTGGCTCACCCACGCTTATTATAAAATAGAAAGGCGGAAAAATTACTTGAAAATAGTCTACATATGTTGTAGAATGAAATACGTGGGTGTATCAACTCTAAATTTATTGGTGGTGACAACAAAAGCGAGGTATGTAGGACCTTGACCCGACGAAGGACGAATTTTATTTGTTCCTCAAATACAGAATTACTTCCACCGTATGTTAATGGGGCATAAATTATAAATCAATCAATCGGGATTTGAATTATTGAATGGAAAAATGAATTGTATTTATGAAAGATCAATAGTAATGGGGTCCTGGTGAGTAGGTATTACTAATTAATCAATCGTGTACTGGACTGAACAGTAACTATGGAGCATAAGGCAAGTTATAATGAAACGACTTAGAATTTATGTATGTAACATTTCTAGACAATTTAGTGTGGTGCAATTACTTGAAACCTGCCAAATTAACATTATAAAAGAAAAAAGCCAAGAAAATTCGATGAAGTTGTTGAAATGATCATGAGACATACGTAAATATAATTGACGCCTATGCTAAACGGTAGAAATGAAGTAGAAAGCGAAAACTTAGTAAGTGTGTCTATTTACAAGGTACACAGTTTTAGGCACAATAGATAAAAAAAAAATGTTTTTTTTTATTATATGGGGATATTAGGCCTTACGAGCTAAAAATATCGGATACTTTAGAAGATTGCGTCGCCAACCCTAAGCGCAGTGAGCTAGCCGGCAATCAGGCGCAGAACCGCGCGGACGCATCGGTGCAGTTAGCAATTTAGAGTCGTTGCTACCGACTCGACCGGTCCCTCGGTTATGTGACACACTGGTGGCGTTAGCGCATTCTGCCTGCAAATTACAGCGTGTGTATTTTGATCCCGCCAACTGACAACGACGGTTGTCAAATTGTTAAGAAAGCTAGTTAGAAGAACATTTTACGCCTTCTTGAAAACGCTACCACGAACATTACATTCATAGCGACAGACAACGTGACATTTATGCAGATTGTTATTTGATTGTGACGGAAATTTAAATTCTGAAGTTAGGTTACGGTAAATGACAAACTGGTGAAATATGTACTTGAACCCATCGGCAAATTGAATATTTTGTACATTGCCAAATTCTTGGAGAAGCTACTTCTATGTGGAAAGGTATATAAATTCAAAACAATTTATATAACCCAAAAAACATTTCGAAAGTTGGGCAGATAGGGTCAGAAATAATTTTACTTACATTTCGATCACGCCACATAATGAGATGGTAATTAAGAAATTCTCGGGAAAGTGCCTTTGCATGAACCCTGATTTAAAACTATTGAATTAGAATTGGGTAGACCCAAACATGAATAATCCAAGCATTTTAAGCGGACATATCTAAGTAAGTTTCATCTGAACTGTTAGACTATCACATGGTTTTCCGGGAATATTTTGTAGTCAAATTACAAGGTATGTAATAGGGAAAATTGTGACCATTTTGCTGTTTCGCTTAGAATAAATAATTTTGGATAATACTCTTATTGAAATTACTTTTATTTAAAACCTCATCACAGGAAAATGTGCTCTAGTAAATAACGTGAGTTCATCTTGGAAGCCATTCTTTTATATTGTAAGTATGAATTAAATAACCGTGACTAATCTTCAAAATAAAAAATGTATTAAAACTACAAGTACTTAATCATTGTTCACATTCAAGAATTTAAGCTAATTATGACAGTTGATATCCTGTATAATTAACGCTCACGTAGTATTTTATGAAAAAATTTTTGCTTTATTTTTTTCGCATTTCACAGATGCTCATTTGTTACACTAAATAGTGTTTACTTCAAAACAAAGTAGTATTAAATTACAGACATACCGAAGGTCTCTACGTTTGGAGTAAACAAACCAATTAAATTTTTTCTTCCGAGTTTTTGGCAAGTTTTTTGGACGCAGGTATATGGCAATGTTCGTAGCATACCTAACATCGTTAACGAGTTTGAGATAAAATAAAGAGGTTTTTTATTCCTTTTATGCTTGCATAAACTTGTTTACACATTCATTGAAAATTTGTTAATAGTTCTTTAGAAATTTTGTTTACATAGTTGTTATTTTCTCATATTAAAAAAAAATAAAAGAATTTAGCAAAAATGACACTGGCACTGCTAACCGAGCTATCGGCAATTTTAAAACCTAATTCCTACACCAGGTCTAGGGGTATCTAGTGACAGGTGCATCCAGGCCGTTTATGGCTTAGCCAAGTTTTTTGCTGCGCAGAAGTGTTCAATCGAAAACCGCCCTTACTCCTTCGAGTTACGGTTCACGCAGATAGCACAAAAAGTTGGCAACGGAGATATGCTCACGCCGGTTCCCAGGCGATCGTCGCGTACTGCACGCCTGTTTTTGTTTCTTTTTTCCATTTTTTTTTCTGAAACGGGTCTACAATGAGAAGATTCTGGTTTTGCAAGGCAACTTGCAATGCCGATACTCGATAGCGGCGTTTCGATTTTATCGGCACGCCATAAGTATTAAATATTTCAAGTCAATATCTTGTTTCCATAAACATTTGAAAACGTAAACACATTGTATTTGTACTAGTTTTGTGGTCGGTGTTAATTTTTAATAACCTGTCGCGGTGTTTTAATCGAGAACTTCGAATGCAAATAATATTGAAGACCTGATTGAGAGAACTGGTGATAGATCAAACCCCAATTGCTAGGATCAAATTAGTTGATTAAGTGCCATAAAGTTAGACTTTTGTCCTCATATATTTGTAATTTTGAAATACCGTTCGTCTCTACAATACATAATGCGAGTAAATATTACATTGGCGTTAACAAATTGTCTTATACTCCTTAAACATTATGACGGTTTGTAGAAAAGTATTTTCAAAATTATATGAACAATTTAATTTTGAGATTATTGAGATTTTATTACGATGTATTTTTTGCTTGTCTACTAGCGCGTTTGCACCTACATTTTGTGCGAAAACATATTAGCTTAATGCAAAATGTAATGGGTAAAAAGCGGCCTTGGTTTTTTGTGTCTTCACTTTCAGTAAATTCACCATTAGTAGGTATTGAATTGAAATTCTCCTTCGATAAGCGATCGATCTAATTTCTTGGCAACACGTCGTAAACGACATATCCTGTGGAAAATGGCACCGAACACATCTGGAATATTAAAAATTGACAAGAGGAAATACGAAGCATACTTATATTAACAAAACTGGCAATAAATTTATAAATTTTAAGCGATATTTTGTCTTGCATGCCTAGAGAAAAATATGCCTGGAAAATTATCCGTTTTCTGACATAATCATATTCAAAGATAATCTTTTTTTCGAAGCTTAGAAATGGAGATTTAAATCATAGCAATAAAGTATAAAAATTCTGCTCAATATGTAGCCACGCGTACTGATGCCGTCATGAGCTCATTCCACGGTCAAGAAAAGGTGAGCCATGGGAGAAACCGCAAGCACAAAAGTTTGACTCATCCCTGAATTCCCATCTGCACCTTTTCTCCTTAGTTCGTATTTATCTAATATCACAGTTAATGACTTTTGAAGCCAATCAAATACTTAATAACTTTTAAGCTTTCGCGTTGCATAATATAATAATATATAACTAGCGGGATTTAACGCGCATACCTTTTTTAAAAACCCGACGTTTCGGCCGTGTTACAACGACCGTGGTCACGGGGAGTACTGACCGTTACCGACTGTTAAATCCCGCTAGTTATATATTATTACAATCAAATACTTGTGTTGGTTACATAATTATTATTTTAAGCCTTCAAAACTTCTCGCTTTTTCATTTTTTATGGTTGTTGCCTCAATAGCGAAAACACTGATTTCTTATTGATCCAGTAAGAGAAACTTTGCTAGAGTTGATGATCTTGGTCTCACTTTCCACAGTCATTAAAATAGTGCAAAGAAAAGAATAGTTTGAGAATGGTATGATTCGAAAATTGTCTGCATTCAATAATAATAGGCACTAATTTAAAGTCGTGCATAAATTTAACAATGTCATTAAAATCCTTCAAGTTAACCGTGAATATTTCATAAAGCATATCAATATTAACTAACAAGAGTATTCGCATTGCAGAATTCCAAATGCTATTTAAGTGACATCTTATTAAATCGTTTTGCTTTCTGGATAACTTTTATAGACCGTTTTCTTTCTTTTCTGATGCTATTTCCCAAATTCTGTGTTGTGGATCTCGAATTTCATTTGTTTCTTTACCTTTTGCTTTCCTTCATACTCTTATTTGCATATAGGCACAAATACGCGCAGCGCCAAAAAGAAAAACAAAGAAATGCAATTTCTGCTAAGCATGAATTTTCTTCAGGACAAAATGCCTTAAGGAATTCATAGGCTTAAATCCTTAAACGTCAAAATCTGCAAAACCAAAAACTGTGAAGCGATGCGTCAGTTACGTAAAACGAAACGATATGAAGGCTTTATTTCGCCGTGCGTGTCTCCTAGAAGCGGTCAGCTCTTGATGTATAATTTTTATACCCACCCGTCCTGCCTGTTGTGGTGATAAAAAAAAATGTAAGTGCCCTCCGTGACTAGGACAGCTTCTCGCGACCTTGGGAGCGGCCAGTTGCTTTTTTTCGAGCGCTCAATGTTACCAGCATGACAGCGGTGCGTTCGTTTTACTTTTCAGGGTTCCGTGGGTAGTGTAGAGATGTAAGATACGGTTTGATGACCTTACTGGTGCACGGTGACAATGTGACAGACGACGAACACCATCTGGTGTTTAAATGAGGTTTTGTGAGCGCCAAGTGAGAATAAGAATGAAAAGGGACGAGGACGTCTCTCAGAATGCGAAATTTCTAGATTGCTGGCACTAATAAACAAAATTTGCAATTTTTTCTTGCATCAAGCGATTTTCCAGCTAATATTATATTGTTTGTGATCTGCTACACTACTAGACTACTACTACTAAACTAACTAAGGAAAATACATTATTTTTTATTATATGTAGATTTAAATAATAACAATTAATTTATAAATTTACGTGGAATTCCTATAATATCTATCAGGATTCACAGAAACTGGATAATAATAATATAGGTACCTATGTTTCCTTATTCTTTTCAAATCCAAACAAAAACTATAGCGGACATTAATGACAAAGATAGCAATATAGTAATAGAAAAAAACCAGTCGGGCAAACAGTTTTAGGTATTTGAAGTGCCGTTGTCAAGAATCCAGTTTTCAAATTTACACTTAACATAAAATTTAAATAGAAATCATATAATATGTACGATTATTATCAGTTCATTGTACATTTGATCGACCGCAATTCAAAACGTCAGTTTACAAAGCAATTGACGTAATTATGGCTTATCCACTTAATATTTAATTTGAGGTGTAAATGAGAATATTAGTGAACAACTAACTTCTGACATTAATTTGCTTGTTTATTAAACAAGTATGATATTAAACCGCAGAACCCTATGGAGTGCGTAGCCAATGCGTTCTTAACCGCTTATTTTTTTTTTATTTTGTAAAAGGCATCTCGTTATGCAACTTTTCTTGTTCTTTATTTTGAAATTGGAATAGTGGTAATTAGCGGCGAATGTGAGCATGGAGGATGATATGGAATTAAAACCTTCATGCAGAAAGTGAATTAGTTTCGCAATTTTCGCACTGGCATGTTATTGGAACACGATTTACGAGTTCTTTTTTAAAAGTAGTTTCATGTTTATAATATCACTTGAGAATGCAGAATAAATTATTATT
Organism: Conogethes punctiferalis; assembly: GCA_031163375.1. Taxonomy (NCBI): domain Eukaryota; kingdom Metazoa; phylum Arthropoda; class Insecta; order Lepidoptera; family Crambidae; genus Conogethes; species Conogethes punctiferalis. The sequence continues at coordinate 16,808,402 of CM062079.1, forward strand.
TCTATTGAAAATAACAATAGCTTTTTTAATATTGAGACCTATGGTAATGATTAGGTAAGCATTGAACAATAATATTCTATCCATAATTTTGCCATAAAATTAAATAGGTGGAGTGAAATAATTTGAATATAAAAAGTACAAAACAGCATTATTATTATTGAAATTTTCACAGTTGGTAGTAACTATAATTTTTTTGCAACTCCTATCTATACAATCATGCCTAAGTATCGAGCTGTTTATTAGTACAAGTGGTTTATGAAATGTAATATCCAATACCAATATTGACACATGAATATTAACAAGCAAATTAAAACTTACATACGTACACAAAGGACTTGTTATACGTGGACATTACCGATCAGTTGTCATTGATGATAGTTTCATCATAGTAAACACCTGTTTTAATACTTGATAACTCACACACAGACAATTTATACAAGTGTTGTCCCGATAGTATCGTAAGCTTTCATAGAGGCGAGAGTCAAAGTCATAACCAGAGATGATAAGGCTTAGATGGAATACTAAACTTTTTGTATAATTTAATATCGGAGAGCCTGTATTGTAGAAGTATTAAGAGTGCATCGGTATTTATACAGTCAAACAAAATAGTAAAATTTTCTGAGTTTTTCAAATTTAATTTCCATAAGTACCTTCGAAAAGCATTGAAATTTCCATAAGTAAAACTAACCTAAAAGTATCAAATTATAAAAACAATGATAAGTTAAAGACTATAGGATAATCCCTAAGATGTATTAAGTATTTTTTAATACAGAAAAAGCAGGGATTGTCATCTGAAACTAGATAGATGATTGGATCATAGTGACGTATTAAGGGATGTACAAAAAGGTGCCAGTGCCAGTGTCCTCAGAATATCTTATAACTGAACACATGATATCTTTCTTTATCATTTTAGTGCAGTGGTATACTAAACAACCATCACTTTAGATATTAATAATCTACTAATCAGACCTTTAGCGCACGATATTAAACGGCCGATAGCGTTCAACTAAGATAGGAAAGTGATAATTAAAATTAGTTTAGCGAACATATTTGGCTTCCTTAAATCTTAACTTGATAATAGCAATTACAGGTGGTCTTCTATTAAGCATTTATGACATTTAAAAAATAGTTATTTATTAATATTAGATTAAATATTATAACTACAATTACGAGTTACTTTGATACTATGCTTTCCTTGAATCTACTATGATGAATAAATTTAGGGCAGCTGTAAATAATACTCTATAGTTTGCATGTACAAAATTATGCTATATCACCGGATTTATTTACTAAACCTTCTAAACTTCGTAATTTTAAGCCTAGTATATAGTTAATGTAAATACTTCAACAGTTATTAATGATTAAAAGGTACCATCAATGAACCGTGAAGTACTTTCAATCTGACTCTATCCTTGTAAAGGTATTTATTGTCATATTCTTGACCGCAATATACCTTATCGAGTGAAAATTATGCACTCTTAAACTATCTGTTATCGTGTTAAACTTTTAAACCAAACTATCCACCGTTTTTCAGAAACTAAGCTAGCGTAGCGTCTGCGGCTTCACTCGCATGGACTTGAATATACGATTTTAATTAAGTATAATTGTGTTGTGCTTACGGAATATTGCAAACTTTCCAAATATTATGCCTTTTGCAATAGGAATATCACATTTCACTTTTCTGTGACGAAGAGATCGTACATTTTTACATACATACTTAGTAATATCTGTTTGAACTATTTCCTTCTAAAACCCAATTGAATATAGCCTTCAACGATCAAATATCCGATCGATTGCTCTCCCTCGCATCTAGGAGTACACCGTAATTCAATTCCCCAATAACTTACACGGCGTTAATCTTAACGCTTGGCTTAAGACTCAGCAGCTAAATCTCACATACGTGTTATCTGCACCAGGAAACAGATTAGAGACCTCGTGAGCCGTAACGCTGATATTGCACGTCACAGCCGAACCGATCGATAGACCGTTCGGTAACTGAGATAAGATCTAGCGCGGGAGTGTGCTGGCCAAGCTTTTGAGACATTTAGAGAGTATTACAATAGGCATGATGCCTAAAAAAAAGTAATTAGTCCGTTTTTTAGATTGTTAAAAAATAAAAGACACGTATTTTTTCATTTGTAAATTAGGCCAAAAATGACAAAGATATAGCTCATTAAAATTACGCGTGACGTCAGATTTTGGGAACTTTTTCGCAAATGAGTGACGTCAAAGACCCCCACTACTACATTTTGATGCCTTGTATCTTTGTTATTTTTTGTTTAAATGAAAAAAGGAAAAATACCAATATATTTTTATACGGAATAAATAATAATGTAATTATTTTGACCCTGGAATCATCCCTATTAGGTATCGATAGGATGTGATGGTAACAGATTACTTTTTTATTAGACTTCAGATATGGGTACAACTATGTATGCGACGAGATTTTTTTGATAGATAGAGTGATTCAAGAGGAAGGTATATGCATATTATAGTAGACAAAACTATGATAAATAAATGGAAAACATTTCTATTCATACAGACTTCATGAATAAAATAAAAATGACTACGCTAATTTGTTCAAACTAATTCATGGACAGCACAATTGGATGTTCCAATATATTACGAGTACATTATTATCTAGGTTCAGGCTACTTTTTAAGTACCTACATGCTTGAGACATTATTCAAATAAGTACCTGTAACTTTGCAAAGTTCAGAAACTTATATCAATCAATAAAAGTGTAGCAATGATGAACAGTAAGTTGCATTTAATGTAAATCAAAGAGTAAAGTAATTTCTAAAAGTAAATTGTAAAAATGTTGCTTCGTAAAAGAACATAGTCCACTTTTATCATCGATATTTTGTCACGTCCCGTTCGTATCTCAAGTATAGGTATCACTCTAGATTAGTCCTATTTAAACGATTTAGTCTGTGGCATTTAATCTTGGCAGTTTTTATCTCGGCTTCTTATATGAGTAGGAATGGTGACAGTAATGAAAATTGATTGGTGTTGAACCCAACCGCTGGTAATTCCATCTTTAATTTTTTTTGTAGTCGAACTGCATAGTGGCCTCCCGTAGCTTAATGGAAAGAGATGCCCAAGTCGCTGCGGAAATGGACGAGTAACCAAATCAATCACTTGTCAGTAGCCACCGCCATACTAGCCAGTAGGACTTTTCTGGCTGGCACCGGCTGACCTCAAAACGCGATCGAAGTCACTTCACTAGTTGTTTCCGAGTGGATAGTGGTCACTAGGCAAACCCTACCACCGGCTGAGAAGCTTTTCATTTTAATTTACTTATATCACTTACTTTATAAATTACTTATATCACTTAACAGTACTGGGTATTAATTTAACTCATCATCATCAGCCTATCGCAGTCCACTGCTGGACATAGGCCTCTCCAACTGTTCACCACTTTGGATAAACATCTGGTAGTTATACCCATAATAGCCACGCTGCTGCCAGTCATCGGCCTGTGGTATTTAGACGCCTTCAATCGTGATGGTTATGCCGCCACCAGTTAGTTGCCAGAGCCTCGTCTGTTATTCAGCAGGATGCACCACGGGCCGGTGATTGTGACTTGGAACGAAATTATTATGGGTAGCTCCCTTACCCCTTAATTGCATTAATTTAACTGGTTTGCCGTTTTGTTCGAGTACTACGAGTATATACAAAATCGCCTTCAAACGACGCTCCAAAAACTCCGAACATCCTCTCAGTTCCGACGCGTCGTTAGCACCAATTCCAAGGACGAGTACGATGCACACCCACAAGGGCGTAGTCGGCTTCCCCATAAGCGGAAACTAGCCAATTCCCACCCTATTCCCATGGTGGCACGAGCCACATTCCCTTGGGGTCACGCCAAGACTCTCGGTACTCAGATTGAATAAACTGCTTGACACAGATTCGCGTTTCGGGTCAGACTGGTGCCCGGTGTAGTGAGTGCCCGTTACGACATCTGAGTATTGGAAACGAATGTTCTGCGTAAGTCAGTGAGGGCACTTTTGGTGGTGGTCGGTAATAACGGGCAGGCCAATTCTATAAACCAAATATAATTAATAAATAAATATCATTCCGTCTATTTGGTTTCCGGATTTAGAAAAGGACCACCCCATCTCATCCCGTGGGTGTCGTAGAAGACGACTAAGGGAATATCAGAAAACGGGCAGCTGCGGTCGCCAACCCGCCTGCCAAATGTGGTGACTAAGGCAAATCCCCCCCAAATAATAATTGTCATTGGGCCTATTGGAAGCCTATGTCCAGCAGTGGACGTATGCAGGCTGATGAAGAGCCCTTCACAAATTACGTCACACGAGTTCCATAACTTTTTCAACAATTCCCCCTCCTTGTCTCAGCTATGGTAGGTCCCTTTAATGGAACTTCTTTTTTCTTTATAAGTATGTCACATTTCATGGTCCCACTCCCCCCTCTTTAAGTGTGACGTAATCTATGGATGGCCCCTGATGATGAAAGTGCGTAGAAGGTGTACCTATAAACTTCAAACGGTACTACTCCTTCTAAATAAATTGTTAATTATCAAGTAGCACACGATCATTTGGATATTAATTAGGCGAGTAATTACAGAACATTCTCTAATGAAATTTAGATTGCAAATGTGAGCACTTTGTAAGATGTTTTGAACAAATTAGGTAAGACAACGCCGCGACATTAAATTGGTCACATTGTATTAAAAAACTATTTGCAGTGAATTCGTGTTAAAATGGATCTGATGCACATTTAATTAGGTTGGGCGTTTTAAAATTATAATTAAATATTCTGAAATTTATGCAATGAATTTCATATTGCGAAAACATGGTGGTCCTAGGTTAAACTTTTTAGGCACAATGTCCTTTTAAATTTGTGGGAGGACTTTACTAAAAATATTTCTGGTCTCTAAATTTTAAAGATGCTTTACTTGAAGCTTTCCGGAAGCTTATGAACTATTGTGTTTTAAGATTTTAAGGATCTGAATTTAAAAAAAAGTAAAAATTTAATAAATATAGATCAGGTCAGAAAATATTTTCTTGGAAAGTAGCAAAGTTGGCTTCTTATGTGAATGAGCCATTGGACTGACTTTTTACAATCATGCACAAGAATGCAAGATTTAGCCACAAGGTCGTTCTATCCTTAATAAACTTCTGTACACACTTTATGAGCCATCATTGTCTCCTTATTTAGATAACACTTTTTAGATCTTAACGATAGCGGAGCATACGCCATCTTTCTATGCCATTAACATATGAAGGACCAGATAGGGTCAGATCACGACATTGTAATCGCCAACCAACAAAGGACTCACTTGACATCTTCTTATCAACAGCAGACATAGTAGCATTAATAAGGTCATTGCTACTAACACGTAATGGACCTTATTGCAAGCGGTTAAGATCCAGAACGGTGGTAGTAAACACTTTTGAACGACAATATAAGTTTGCTTTGGCATCTGAACAGATACATCTTGTTGGTAAGATATGCGTTACTTATGTGCACTTATTGTACTGTGTACATAAAATACTGTAATTGTTTTGTATTTACTACAAGTACTGAAGTGAAATAGGGTAGTTTAGCCGGTTTTCGTCCAATTAGTGGAGTTGCCAGGTTAAACATTAAAAAAAATATGTTCCACTGGGCCAAATCTAACAAACTATATTTTTATTAAACACTAATATAGTCTATTTTATGTTTACAACAAGGGACAATTAATTATAGTCATCGTTTTTTTTATAAAAAATATTTTAGTGAAAAGTACCGATTTCGTCAGTTTTCGTCCAAAAATATTAGTTTTCGACTTATGTTACGTTACTTTTCGTCCGCTGTTAATAAAGAGGATTATAATGCAATGAATTAAAAATCAGTGATATAATAGTATTTTTAATCAACTTAATAAAATGCAACTATAATGTGTTTTTATAATTACATACAAAATGTATTTTTATAACAGCATTTGGCTGATAAAAACATTAATTATCTTTAAAATCTGTTAAGATTTGTTTGCAAAATCAGTATTAATATGACTTATGTCATTCCAATCCAATCAACAATTAAAACAAAACGGAATTTACACGTATACAAAATTTTAAGGTATTTGTACAATCTCTTGGAAAAAGCCACCTGACCTGACTAAGCTGCCCGCAGCAAGTCGAGAAGTCGTTGCCTCCAAGCCGGCTGTTCTTTCGGAAATAGAAGACTTCTACGGCCGGTTATACGCTTCGCATGCATCTCGACCTGATCACGAAAATGAAGTTACTTGAGCCACATTAACACGCCATTTCACCGAAGACTTGCCAGAAGTCAGTACTGACGAAATCGAGATCGCTCTTGGGCAGCTTAAAAATAGAAAAGCCCCATGGAGAGGACCGCGTTACAACAGAGCTGATGAGGGCTGGAGGTAAAGCCGTATTGAGGGAGCTCCAAAAGCTTTTCAACGCTGTCCTCCTGGAAGGGAGAACTCCGGAGGCTTGTACTAGGGGTGTGGTTGTCCTGTTCTTCAAAAAGTGAGACAAAACCCTATTGAAGAACTATAGACCCATTTCCCTTTTAAGCCACGTCTATAAGCTGTTTTCAAGAGTGGTCACGAACCGTATTGCGCGAAGACTCGACGAATTCCAACCGACGGAACAGGCTGGGTTTCGGAGCGGATACGGCACCACAGACCACATCCACACAGTGCGGCAGATTATACAGAAGACCGAAGAGTATAATCAGCCCCTGTGTCTAGCATTCGTGGACTATGAAAAGGCCTTTGACTCGGTTGAAACCTGGTCTGTTCTGGAGTCCCTGCAGCGATGCCAAGTAGAATGGCGATACATCAATGTAATGAGATGTCTCTATGAAGCCGCCACCATGTCCGTCCAAGTACAGAACCAGCAAACAAGGCCTATAACCGTTGCATCGAGGAGTGAGACAAGGGGATGTCATTTCCCCAAAGTTGATCACTAATGCAATGGAGGATATGTTCAACACGCTGAACTGGAAAGGACGTGGCATCAACGTAAATGACGAATACATTTGCGATTTACAGATGACATCGTCATAATGGCAGAATCGCTACAGGACCTACAACAGATGCTGAATGAACTGGCTCACTCCTCTGTGCGCATCGGCCTACGGATGAACTTGTATAAAATCAAGGTCATGTTCAATGAAGATGTTCTACCGGAACCGAATGCAGTGCACGGCGCCGTACTCGAAGCTGTTCAAAAATATGTATACCTTGGGCAGACATTGCAGTTGGGTGGAAACAACTTTGAGGACGAGATAAATAGGAGAATTCAGCTAGGCTGGGCAGCGTTTGGGAAACTTCGTCGAGTCTTCACATCGTCGATCCCACAGTGCCTAAAGACGAAAGTCTTCGATCGGTGCGTTCTACCGGTTATGACATACGGAGCCGAAACGTGGACACTCACGGTACGGCTAGTCCACAAGTTGAAGGTCGCTCAGCGAGCTATGGAAAGGGCTATGCTCGGCGTCTCTCTGAGATAGGATCCGAAATGAGGTGATCCGGCAGAGAACCAAAGTTACCGACATAGCTCACCGGATCAGTAAGCTGAAGTGGCAGTGGGCTGGCCACATCATCCGCAGAACCGATAACCGTTGGGGTAAACGAGTTAACGTGGAGTGGAGACCATGTCTCGGCAAACGTAGTGTAGGACGCCCTCAGGCCAGGTGGATTGACTATTTGCGCAGGACCGCTGGCAAGTGCTGGATGCGAGAAGCCCGGGACGGCATCTTCTGTGTAAGAATTTGTTTGTTTCCTTAATTTTTCAGCTCTAATGACGTCATCTAAAACAATGCATTTAATAACCAGATATACTAAACGGCAAATGATATACCTAGGCGATAATGATAATATAATACCAGCAGTGATCGAAAAACAAAATAAAAAATCATGCCTAACCAAGATAATAATCGCTGTTTGTAATGGACGGAAAGTAAAAGTCAAGTCTTAGTTTTCGTCTGTTATATTAAAGTACTTGGACGAAAACTAGAGTAATTTTTATCGATATTTTTGGTTTCCGTCCAAGGTATTTAAATATAAATTTATGCTTGTAACACTGATAAATTCATGGACGTAAATGAAATTCTAGATCGAATATCTAACAAAGATCCAGCCATTAAAAAATTGAATGAAGTTCTTCGCATTCCTAACTTTAACTGATTTATCAAATTTCACTTATATTTTTGTATTTTCGTCCATGTGGACGAGAACAGAATATTTTGCAAAATAGATAATTCCATTTCCGTCCACTTAGATTTTATAAGTAATTCGTGAAATAAGTACGAAAAACACCTCCTAATGCCAACTTTATGTCTTTACTTAGTTGTAAATGACCAAAACAAATAAATACATGCGTAAATTACCAAAAAAACTTACCGTGCAGCTACCTCGCGTCACTAATTTTTTCACATTCAAGATGGCGTGTTCATAGCTCGGAAGCAAGCCGCAGACAGACATAGCTTTTATTCGAGTTCTGAATTGTCAATCTTTTTAAATTTTGGTAGACGTGCAGATATGACGTCAAAGGCCGTAACAAGTCCAATCTTGCGCGGTTGACTATTAATATGATGCTATTCTACGTAAATGTTGTAGGTAATGGACGAAAACCAGAGCTGGACGGGAAACCGGCTAAACTACCCTACATAATATGAAAAGAAAATAAAACGATTCCTGAATCACGCTTTCACTTAAATTTTGATAATAATACATATCTATTTATGGTTAATACTGATAATATCATTTTTTTTAAAGGTGTAAACATAGGTACTTTATTTATCCACAACTAAAAGATAAGTATATCGTAGTATTAATGTAGCTTAAAAAATTGTAACCGACACGATTTTCCGGATGTAAACATCTAAAAAAGATGAAAATCTACAGCAGATTGTTGTCACATTTCCAATATCCTTTAAGAAAATTGCTTTTAAGCATACTATTTATTATATCATCGTCTATAAAGAGATTTTTATGATTTCGGTAAATTGTAAATCTATCTTTAACGAAAGGAGAGTAGTAATTTATATTTTGGACTGTATTCACAACATTATTTTTTTCTATACATTATTACCCACATGTGTCTTCTGAAAACTTCTCTTTACATACGTTTTAAGTAAGAAATCAGATCATAATTTCGGCAAATTAATGTAGTGTGTAACTAGTAGATAATTTAGTAATCACATCATTGACAAAACATTGTTTAGCTACCGATAAGATCACAAAACTCCTTCGTTTAATTAATACCAGTTCCATACAATGTTTACATATTATTCTCTCAGCAGCATGTATGTTTTGATGATTTACTATTTGTAGTATAAAGTAGCATAAAGGTGACATCTACGAGTATGCGATTACGATCAGATCTTGGCCGCGGAACGCCGTCCGACACCCACACAAGAGTACCTACATCTGTATACTATAGTACATGAACACTTGTACAATATAATACACTTGTTTCACTATCATCGCGCCCGCAACGAGCCCGGTGACGTCATCCACAATTGTCGGCGAAGTCATGGCTAACGAGCAACACTCGGTCACCGAACACTAGTCCTGTTTTGCGTAAAACATTCTGTTTGTTAACAAACTACACCTGTTGTGATGAACTCTAAACGGCGGTACGACATTGAGTTTATTGATTCAGCTGTTACAGTGGTACCTACATTGTAATACTGAATCTGTGTTGTCCGTTTTGCGAACGATTCACTCTCGTTCTCACTGAACTTGACATGGGTCAGATGACACTTGAAAACTAAACAAACCGTGCGCTGGTGATGTCATGCACGACGTCACGCGATTGTGGGCTCTAACGCCGCAGCGGGTCGGCGGAGTGGCAGCGGTTTTCGCGTGCCAAACGCCATGACTTTGCTTCGTACTTTTATCTTCCGCGCGAATGCCTCAAGGACAGCCCTTAATTCGGGTCTCAGGTCTCTTTTTCATTGGGAAGTGACACGGTCGTCGCTCGGCCGAGAGACCTTGCTCCCCCCTCCCTCCCCCTGCTCAGCTGACGTCAGCCGCGCCATCTTGCGACACTGCGCGTTGCTTGGCAACCAAACACGCTACGCAGTTCGAAGAGAGGTTGTATTGCGAAGTAATTAATTTAGGTATTATGCCTCTTAATGGGTGAGTTAGACTGGTCTTAAATGTTTTCGTTGTCAGTTTGCGGACACAAGTTTCTAGCTCGGACTGTATTGATACAGCGAAAAGGTCTTGCAATGTTACGGAAGTCGTTGTAATTAATTAATCTACCCTTTGAATGCCAATTACTTTTAACAAAATCAACTAACGAATACGAGCTCGATTAAAGTTCCTATACATTTAGTTCCATATGTCATTGTATGCACAGAAGCTGATATATTTTTTCTTTAGGTACCTACTTTACAAAATTTTAGGTGGAAAGTTAACAGTTAAAATGTTTATTATTGGCTGTAATATAGAACGAATTCCGCGATAGCACTAACATAATTCAAAATGACTTTTCTAGTTACAGGTAGACAAACAGAAACAAAAGAAAAATAGGAACTGCCATTCACTGAGGATAGAAGTCACTTTGAAGTTTCGAGAAGAAACAGTTTCCGGCTTTAACTTTACATTCTTTAACTAATTCATTAATTACTTTCTCATTAAGTAAAGAAATACAATATAATTTTCCCTTTAAATAGTAAGTTGATATGAGCCATCGTTATGTCATCATATTCCCCAAACAATTTTTCAATTTGTGTCCCAACGTATAAACTCCGTTTCCAGTTGGATAGAGTAATTAAAGAGATCTGGTTAACAATTCAAATTGAAAATCCAATAGAAAATAATCGTATAGATTTTTACGAAAAACTTACAAAAACTTGACGTATTTCCTCAATAGTAGGTATCATTTTGAAACTCGCTAATTAACTTAACATTTTATTAAAGCGATAATATTAACCACTACACCGACAAACCCTTTATTTACTCAACACGTACCTACTCGTATATGTACTGATAATGCACAAACCCAATAAGACCGCTAAATGAACACGGCACGATTGTCTTTCTAATAAGTTAAAGTAATTGAGATACGGGAAGGCAATTTGCATAGTCCATTAGTGTTTCAAACACTAATGAAGTAACGACGGAATATTACAATGATACAAAAGAATACGTGGGTACAGAATCCTATAAACTCAACTGTGTATAAATTAGTATTTATGTAATTTAATTACAAAATTTAGGATAAAAATGTTTCAAGAAAGATTGTAAGTCGAGCTTGTTATATTATTTATTTAAACTTTATTGCACAATTAAAATAGTGTACAAAAGGCGGTCTTAATGCGGCATATGCATTCTCTACCAGTCAACCATTGGGCTAAGTAAAAATAGATGTAGGTAGTGTACTGCAAAGTTGGATAAAAGTAAACAACAATAAATATACTTAAATAAATACATACATATTATAAAGTAAATATAATACAATATAGTTTATATAATATAAAATGTATACACATATACATACATATAAAATAATATACATTTATATAAATAATAGTAATGACGATGACAGAGTAGTGAGACGACTTCGTTAGTGTTGGATACGATATTGGCATTATGTTATGAATGGCTAGGAAAGAAAGAAAGAAAAATTTACCAGTATGGGCTATGATGTCTCGTGGTCCAATCCACATAACGTGCTACCAGCAATAGTAGCAAGATTGGTATTGGTGTTATGTGCTGCCTAAAGACCAAGAGACCTGAGGTCGTTATGATACGTCAGGACAAAAATGATTACTCGGTCTTTCTGTCTAGATAACTCCAGTCCAACTCTAACTTAGGTACCTACCTCGACACAAAATTTATTGGAAAGCGTAGGTATACCAATATTCACAACTTATTTCACATAATATATAATCTTCAAAGGATACGACAATTAATATTCAATAATATGCCTATGATTAATATTCAATATGATTTTGTATTTTCGATATTAATAATTATTAAGTCTCTAGAGAAAATTTCTGCTCGGAATTTCTGCTCGACAAGATCCGGATTGAGAATATTTGAATAGAAGACCGAGTTCTTAAGACAATTCTGGATTAAATTAACTTATTCATAAATAACTATAGACAGATTTTGAGTTCATACGAACGAAAGTAGCTACTAATGCCAATGTAATGGAGGCTTATGATGACTATCAATCCAAAACCAGCTAGTTTCACGAAAATAACAATTTTCTCTTTCATCACAACACGTAAACATACCTACGTCAATATTGATAACGCTTAAATAATAAATCGTTTTATTTACGTTCACGGTAAGAACGTACAAATAATTCCCGGGTATTATCCACTAGGCTCATATTTCCTTTTCACGACCCATTTAAATACAGCCAACAATTTTATTTGTGACTGAGACGTTCTGTAATTATTACGTTCGCCGGCGTGAAGCCGGTGTTTATCAATAAAACATGCAGATAGGTAGCATAAAGCCAGCAAAAAATGTACACCACACAAAGTACCTACTATCAATCGAATTCATGATGGTGGTGCTAAAAAATGTATGGTGACGCTAACATTCTATTAAATCACACTTTACGGCAATGCAACATAAAATTCTTTTTCTTTAAGCGTTAGAGGCTTATGTTGACTGCCTTGTTTGTTATTATTTAGTACAAGAAAATTACAGACCAGTACTGGTATATTACCGTAATGTACTAATATAATGTGACTTGCTTTAAAATAGCAGTTATCAACGATTTGTTTTGAAATATACGACCCATTTGAACACAATTCCTTGCAAATTGTGTTCAGATGAATCCATCCTTCCATTCCTTTCGATCGAACCATCTGAAACATCTAATTAATTTATATTAGAATGGTAATCGTACTAAGCCTCACTTTTCTTTTCATTACCAATTTTATGATTTTAGCATAGCTGTAAGTCTTCCACAGTACGTTTTGCAGTTTTCTGCCTCGTGCAACGGTTCTTTCAGTTTCCAGCTACGACTTTTCCAAATGGATACGACTTAGAGGCCTTAAAAAGAGAGTCTACAAATTTCTCAAGGGCTGGCATCGCACCTGTGCCTCTTCTGGTCTTACCCTGTCTATAGGCTGGATAGATTACTTACCGTTTGCCCCCTTTGCCATAAAAAAATCAGGAACACAATATATTAATTAAGTCTTATTGAAGCTTCCCAAACATAATGCGTACCGCGGTGATGAATTTCAATAAGCCACAACTTCAGACATCGGAACTTGAAAACAAAAAGTGTTCATTAAGGCTCCTAATGAAGTTATCCGGGATTTCCACGTGTTTCACACGACGCCGGAGCGCTCCCAATAAGCGTGGGAGTTGACTACGGAGTACCAAGGCTAGGGTTCCCAAGTCCAACCCTATTAACTAATGTAAAACAGGTGAGAAATCAAATTTAGAATTATATAATAAGTATAAATAAGAGTAGGGCACCAAAAGTGCAACAAAAGTGTTTAGGGTCTAGTTAGAGAATAGTGTAGGGCGACTCTACAATGTAGAGACGCGACCGGCCAATAGAGCCATTAGTTAGTTAAAACCCCCTGCAGTAGTTATTAAGCAATAAAGATACGTAAGGTCTCGGACCCCCCATGTCCGAGGAAGCAGAAAAAAAAACCCTATTAACTAAACTTTTTTTGAACTAATCTTGTACTTGTGTGGTTTCCGAACTTAGAATACTTAGTACCACCCCATCTCATCTCGTGGATGTCGTAGAAGACGACTAAGGGAATATCAGGAAACAGCCAGCAGAGTTTACCTGGGTAGATTAGAATAGAAAATCATTTATTTAGCGAACATAAAAGGATACAAGGATGTACTAAATCTAAAAAGAAACGTAAGCCTAAGCTACAATGGTATACAATGTGCAGCCAAATTGGTATCCACTCAGTTTTTCAGTCACAAAGTAAATAAACTGCGGACACCAACCCGCCTGCTGCCGTGCTGTCTATGTCCAGCCATTGCATTGCAATGATGATGAAGCAAAACTTTGGAAAAGCCTCTGTCTTTTCCAAAACTCAACATCTATGAAGGAAAAAAGTTGCTAATTACCTGTGTTTGATCTCTAAAGGTGATTGTTTAAAAAATCTAGTGAAAACGTGAAAAAGTGAAGCCAACTATGTAATAAAGACTTCCCTAAAGAAAAATACATATCGGTAGTGAATATAATTTTATCTTAGACCCATTTTTTATTAATAAAAGAACGTCCTCCGCTATTCCGCGAAAATCAATTTTAATAAGTTTTATAATTCTTTTATATTAAAAATAATCCTTGCGTTTTTTCATCGACACGTGTAAATTTTCGTACCAACAAAAATTCCTATAGATAATCAATTTTCGCTGAAACGCCTGCAGCCCTGAAACCATATTCCGCCTACACGCGTAGCGGTCGCCTTCAAACAAAATGGAAGGTCCATTAAACGTATATGTTATGGACCAAGTGATAAATGTAGCATTATATATAATGCCCGGGCATTCTGATAAATGGCCAATATGAGAGGGCAATTTGATAATCATTATTAAAATAATCAAATTGATCGGGCATTATAAATATTGTTTATCACCCTTTGGGCAGAGTAATAAAAACATATTTTATAACTATTTCGCAGTCTCCTGGTCCTCTGTAAGGCTTGCGTAGGGGCACAAGCTCATCCACTCCTGAGATAATATAATATGTGTATGTGATACACAGGCCAGACATTACTTCTGACTGCTCCAAGATGACGCACTCAGTAGTAATACCTACTCGGCAAATGCAGCACTATTGCATAATGATGGGAACTAAAGTCCTTAAGAGTTTTACTTAGGAAAGAAAAAAAATTTGCTTTGAGTCAAGTGAAAATTTTGCTATGTAGAATCAAGCAAATTACTTATCAAATCAGCTGCCCTATTAGCCCTGCATAAGTACTTACATACTACTACCTAGTTCCCATCGACCAATGGCAGTACTGTCACCTATATCCTAACCGTTAAGGAGTTCTATGGCTTCATCATCAGCACCAGATGTTGACGCCCGGAAGCATATGCCTGAGTTGTTGTAAGATGGTTAGCAGAGTATGTTTACGCACAATAGAAAAACGCCAGCACTTCGTGGTTTCACAAATATATTCACAGTGACAGACAGTTAAATAACAAGAGCACAACACATCAAATAGAACTGTCTAAATTTCATATATTAAAGTAGCCAGTATTAATTGCACAGCGCATGCATCCTCCAATACGCCCTCTCAATTTAAGCTGGGCTACTTCCTATACGCCCTTACTCTGTCAAGTGCACGCATACATAACCCTCAAAAATATTAACACTCGGCACATGAAACAAACATAAATTTTTGCGGCTTACTGTACATAAAAACAATACCAGAATGAAAACATGCATAACAAAAACAATTAATATTCTACCTAGGCAAATTATTCCATTACCTATTCAATATTCTAATAACAAAACATACATAAAACAAAAAACACTAAATATCTAACTAATCCGCCCTCTTAATTGAATAATTTGACAAAGATAAATTACTCAAAAAACTTTTTAATCTCGGGCCAGGAATACATTTCGTTAAGATATCCGCTACCATTTTATCCGATGACATATACCTAACCTCTACTTTATTGTTAAGTACACACTCGCGTATAAAATGGTATTTTATGTCAATATGTTTTGTCCTATTATGCATCATTTTGTTAGCTGCAATTCTATGCGCCGACTGGTTGTCATTGAAAATGACGACTGGTTTACTCTCAACAGTTACTAAACTTTTCAGTAAACTACGTAAGTAAAGTGCCTCCTTTGAAGCCTGGCTTAACCCTACGTATTCGCTCTCTGTAGAGCTCAACGAGACCGTCGCTTGTTTCCGGCTCTCCCAGCAAACAGTGTTTTGCCCAATTTTAAAAATTAAGCCCGTGAAAGATTTCCGATCTAGCGCACCACCCCAATCTGCATCGACATAGCCGCGTAATTCTAAATCACCTGTTTTTCTACAAGTAAGACACAAATTACTCGTACCTTTTAAATACCTTAAGACCCGTTTCGCGCACTTAAAGTGCAATTCATCATAACATGAATTAAACTGTGAAAGAACACTTACTGCGTGAGCTATATCTGGTCGCGTATTACAGGATAAGTAATTTAAACACCCTATCAAACTTTGATATGGTAGGTGACACTGAGAATTAGTCGACCTCTCCATTTTCAATCCTACTTCTAATGGAGTAGTCACCGGCTTAGCATCGGTCATGTTGAATTCATTCAAACATTCCAAAATAAACTGCTCCTGATCAAGATGTATAACACCATTATCTCGTCTCAGTCTCATGCCTAAAACATGTCTAGCTGCGCCTAAATCCTTTACCTTAAACTTGTCAAGCAAACCTGATTTTAACTTTTGCTTCTCAACGTTACAATTTCCAAATATAAATAAATCGTCAACGTAAATAACTACAATTAACTTCTTATTACCTTTAAGCTGTTTTTGATACAAACACGGTTCTATTTTAGATTGTATAAAGCCTAAATTTAACATTTCACTGTCCAACTCTTTGAACCAAGCATTAGAGGCTTGTTTTAAACCATAAAGAGATCGCTGCAGCTTACATACTTTGGTTTCTTGACCTTTGGAGATCGCTCCTTTCGGTTGAAGCATGTAAATGTCCTCTTTTATTTTACCGTACAAGAACGCGGTCGTGACATCCCATTGGTCAATAAACCAATCGTATTCAGCAGCTAGTGAAAACAACAATCGTAGAGTAGAACTTCTGACTACCGGAGAGTAGGTCTCCGTATAATCTACACCACATACCTGTGTAAAACCCTTAGCTACGAGTCTGGCTTTGTATTTTGTTACCTTGCCGTCGCAATCTTTCTTTATCTTAAATACCCACTTGCATTGGATTGGCTTTTTATCAGCTGGTAGATCCACCAACGTCCATGTCTGATTCTGCTTCAACGACGCAAGCTCATCATCTATAGCTTTCTGCCATAATGCACTGTCAGGTCTTGATAATGCTTCTTCGATAGTAACAGGATCTCCGTCAAAATTGCTCTCCTTCGCACTCGTAACATTGCAACCGTACCGATCAACTTGTCTGCGTTCTCTCTGAGGATACCTCCTTTCTGGCAGGCCAGGTATTATCACTTCTTCGTCAGTGACCACCTCATCAGGTACGTGCACATTCTCAGGTACTACCGATTCAGGTATATTCTCAATACTCTCTTGTTCATCGTCACGGCACACATCATCGCGCACCTCCAATACATCAGCAATGTTCATCGTGGATACATTTGGTAAGCAGTTCTCCTCACTCTCAGACGTATTCAAGTTAATTATAACTTCCGACGACTGCTTAGCGTTATCTTTTTGGAGAAAAACATTTTCTAAAAATTTAACTTCTCTGGCAGTTGTCACTTCACCCGTCTTTGGATTCATGAGTCGATAACCTTTCTGGTTATCTGGATATCCGACAAAGATCATCGGTTCCGCCTTCTTATCCAATTTACGTCTCTTTTGCTTATGTATCAGTCGATAGGCCAAACAACCAAATATTCGAAGATGACTTACATCCACATCTCTTCCAGTCCAAAGCTTTTCGGGTACTGTCTCTTTCAAAGCTTTCGTGGGACTTCGGTTCTTCAAGTATACAACAGTATTGACAGCCTCCGCCCAATACTTTTTACTCAGATTCGCATCCGATAATAAAGTTCTCGCTTTTTCCATAATCGTACGATTAGCCCGTTCGGCCACCGAGTTTTGCTCCGGTGTGTATGGTACAGTAGTCTGGTGTTTTATACCTGCAGACTTCAAGAAAGCATCAAATTTTGCATTGCAGTACTCTCCACCTCCATCTGTTCGTAAAATTTTTATCGTTCTGTTTTTCTCGTTTTCAACTTCGGCCTTGTATTGACGAAATTTATCAAACGCTTGACTTTTATTTCTCAAAAAGTAAACATGGGTCTTGCGAGAGTAGTCGTCGATAAAAACTAGAACGTACCTCGAACCAGCAAATGATGTTTCTTCCATTGGACCACAAATGTCGCTATGTACAATTTCTAGAAAGTCTTTAGCTCTGGTTCCTTTGTTTTTGAAAGGACTTTTACTCATCTTTCCTTCGATGCATGGAATACATGGTTCGCTTAAGTCTGTGCATTGAAATTCCATGCCGCTCACCATACTTTTCATCATGATCATATATTTACGATTTAAATGCGATACGCGTTTATGCCAAATATTAGAACTTTTGTCATTTTCTTTTGACATTGTCAAATTGACGAAGTTATGTTTCTTCTCCGACAACTCATATATGCCATCGACTTCATTACATTTTGCAAGAACTCCGTTCTTATTTTGAATTATGCAACCTTTTTCGTCGAAAATAACAGTACATTTCTTTTTGGTTAAATCGCTCACCGAAATTAAATTCATGGCTAATTTGGGAACATACGAAACATTTTCTAATATTAGTTTCTCACTTTCGCTGACTTGGGGCTCAGCGTTCCCTCGCCCTATTACTGACATCTTCTCGCCATTAGCCACCGATATCTTGATGTTACCCGTTTCTGGTTTATAGGACACCAACTTATTTCTATCGTGGGTGAGATGGCTGGAGCATCCGCTGTCAAGATACCACTTATCTTTGTCTGTCGCCTTCGTATTCAAGCAAACATTCGCGTTCTTCACTCGCTCCTTACACTCAGATGCCTTGTGTCCGTGTTTATGGCACTTAAAACATTTGTACACGAACTTACGATCGCCGTTTTTAGGTGCAGATCTAGGATCGTTTCTCGTTTTTCGTGTCATCATGGCTTGCTCGTAGTCAATGTTACTCTTACTTTGGCGATCTCCTTCTTGCAACAATTTCGTTTTTATTTCTTCTAACGTGATCTCTTTGCCACTGTTATCGACAGCCATTATGAGGGGGCTGTACTCGGGCGTCAATCCACCAAGCAAAATCGATATTAACCAATCTTCTGGTATTTTTGCATCAATATCATACAATTGCTGTGCAAGAAATGTCACTTTCGAAATGTAGCTCGCCATGGAATCAAAATTATTTAATTTACAATTAAATAGCTCCCGCTGTATATGGATTCGTCGTCCCCAGCCTTTGTCTTCATAGGCTTTTTGCAAATTGTACCAGGTTTCTTTGGCAGTTCCGGCATTGTACACATGCGTGAAGCAATCGGGCTCCAACAACAA
This sequence comes from Conogethes punctiferalis, assembly GCA_031163375.1. Lineage (NCBI taxonomy): Eukaryota > Metazoa > Arthropoda > Insecta > Lepidoptera > Crambidae > Conogethes > Conogethes punctiferalis. The sequence continues at coordinate 16,827,596 of CM062079.1, forward strand.
ACAAATTGTAGTCCTGGCCTTCCTGTCAGCTTCTGCATTCTCAATGTCCGTTGAAATCACGTTCCACCAATTCTTATTTTCTAAATAATTTCTTACTTGGAACTTCCAATTTGCATAATCAGACGATCCTCTGAGTTTTTTAATTCCACCTATGCCGTTGCTGTCGTCCGACATAATTTTCGTAAATTCGACTACTTACGATATATTTTTACCACCTTTTCTAAAAACTGGCTCTATTTACGCGGTAAAAGGGTACATGATCTGTTGTAAGATGGTTAGCAGAGTATGTTTACGCACAATAGAAAAACGCCAGCACTTCGTGGTTTCACAAATATATTCACAGTGACAGACAGTAAAATAACAAGAGCACAACACATCAAATAGAACTGTCTAAATTTCATATATTAAAGTAGCCAGTATTAATTGCACAGCGCATGCATCCTCCAATATGAGTAGGATATGATTACGTAACAAAATCAACATATGAGCATACTACTTTGGTTGTTGCCCTCAATTTCTTCCGGATACCATCATCAGATCCTGACTTGGTGATAATGGGACCACCTCGGAATTGTCTTCTGTCGAACAAAAAACTAATTTTTGACATCCATCTACATATAATTGACGGATATATCGGTGAACATACATAAAAAATTATACATACAGACGAATTAAGAACCTCCTCCTTTTTCGCAGTCGGTTAAAAAAAACATTACCGGATACAGCGATCTCCGAATAAGTAAGTGATTAGTTACGCGTGCGTCCCTCCCCTTTGCTTTATTATCAAATTGCCTAATTGTCAAGTAGCAATACAATAATGACCGGGCAATGTGATAAATAATGAAGTTTAGATAGTAATTATCACTTTGCCCAATAGAATTTGACATTATTCATAATGCCCTAGCATTATAAATAATGCCCGCATTAATCACTTGGTCCATAACATATACACTGTACCACAGAGTATAATACAGGTTCCGTGCCGCGTTCAATTAATATTGACATTAATATACTAATGAAGCTCCAGCGATGCATAATACTTGATTGGTAGATATTGATTCAATACAATTCTCTTCATGAAATCACTTGGAAAAGAATGGTTGTGAGGAGGACAAAGGTTTGAAATTTGATCAAAAATCTTAAAATCTGTGTTAGTAGGTATGAAAACATATGACGGGTTTGTTCAAATGTGTTAGCTTTAAAAAAAAGCTTACAGACCAAGCTTCACAATGCAATTACGATACTTCCATATAACTTTTCATCCCCCCTTTTCAATCATTTTTTCGCATTAAAAGGAAGCCTATATGTCCTTTCCCAGGCTCTAGATTTATCCGTGTACCAAATTTCCTTTAAACGAGTTAAATAGTTTTTGCGTGAAAGCATAACAGACCGACAGACATACTAGGTAAGTATTTAGAATACATACAATACAGGTACAGAATACACATAATTGTAATAAACTAGTTAGGTACTGAATTAATGGTTTAGGGATCGTATTTACCTATGCATTTACTGATGTAAAATAGTGATCATTGAAACGAATGATAAACAATTCCCCATTTGATGATAGTTTCATTGATAACGAAATTCAATAGCGTATTTGCATATAATTAGATACATCGCTAATCTATGTTCATCAAGTTATTGAATTTAATCTATACGCCATCAGTGTGATTTACACATGTCCGCGCATCTTTCTATATGAATTTTTGTAGTATATGTTATGTATAAACTAGGGTTACCTAAAAGGATGATGAACAGTTTAGTAGTGTAGGACGCCCTCACATGCCAGTTGGAGAGACGGTTTGCGCACTATTGCTGGTAGGTATGTGTTGGATGCGAGAAACCTAGAATCGAGCAAAATGGCGCAAAAATCAGGAACATAAATACAGCAGTGAATTGCGAGAGGCTGATGATGGTCAAACAATTTCTCTTCGTCTTATAAAAACAAAATTTGAAAAGGAAATAAAAGATATGATGATTTTCTTTCACTATTATTCAGTTACATTACTTTTTAACCGACTTCGAAAAAGGAGGAGGTTCTCAATTCGTCTGTATGTATAATATTTTTTTTTTTTTTTTTTTATGTTTGTTCACCGATATTTCCGTCAATTATGGATGGATTTCAAAAATTTTTCGACAGTTCGACAGAGGACACTTCCGAGGTGGTCCCATTATCACCAAGTCAGGATCTGATGATGGGATCCTGGAGAAATTGAGGGCAACAACCGAAAATTGTATGCTCATATGGTGTTTTTGTTACGTAATTATATTTTACTCAGGTATATGCTTCCGGGCGTCAACATCTGGTGCTGATGATGAAGCCACAGAACTCCTTAACGGTTAGGAGTTAGGGGACAGTACTGACATTGGTCGATATTAAAGTAGGTAGTAGTATGTACTTATGCAGGGCTAATAGGGCAGGTAATATGGACAAGTGATTTGCTTGATTCTAGATCGCAAAGTCTTCACTTGACTTAAAGCTAAATTTTTCATTCCTAAGTAAAACTCTTAAGGACATTAATTAGCCTTTATTCAAGTTCACAGCACATTAACGCAACTAAAAATAGAGAAATAAAATTATTTTTTTAAAAAAAATTGAACCGACTTCGAAAAAAACACAAACGACCAAAACTAAAAAGCGATAAATAACGTAAGTAATTCCATCCTTAATACATAATTATTTAAATATTACAATTATCACTTATTTTTGAAGTCGGTGCTAAACAAATAAATATATTGTCGTGTTTGCCGGCCGCGCGCGTCATACAACAACAGTCTACGTTAGGTACCGAGAGGCTGGCACCGACTTCAAAAATAAGTGATAATTGTAATATTTAAATAATTATGTATTAAGGATGGAATTACTTACGTTATTTATCGCTTTTTAGTTTTGGTCGTTTTTTAAGAATACGATTAAACCTTCATTTATAGCTTAAACTACTCTTGTATTGGATTTAGTTACGACTGATAGGTAAGTTTAGAATGAACCGCATCACTACATTTATCATCAACTTCAACGCAACAAAAGCTATTTTAAATGTCGAAACTTGATGCTAGTTCATTTTAAATTAGAAACAGTTTCGAGTGTCAACCCTAAAACGAACTCGTGTTTGTATACGCGTGGGTGCACGTTGCACCCAACCCGGGGGAGGCAAGGTCAGACGAGGGGGTGGGTAGGGGTGATTTTCACTGAATTGTTTTCGCGTCAAGAGCGAATTAGCTCGAATAATGTTCTGGTGAAAGTGTCTGGTGCAATTTGTCGTTGTCGACGAAGAGATTTATGAGATTTGAAAGTGTTTTTTGTGTTTCTTTGTAGTTTCAAATGTGAATATCCAATAACGAATCGATTATCTTTCGATGTGCGATAGATGTTTTCTTATACATTTCAGAAAGGGATAGATAATTAAGGTGGCTCACCCTCCGCCCTCGTTTCGCTTTAGGTAATTAAAAAAAACACATTAGGTACGTCTAAAATTGTCTATTATTTTATGTATTAACCTGCCTATTTTCAAAGTCCCAAGACCATAAGAAAAACTGTATTGTAAGTTAATTCTACAGCTTAAAAATTCGATGATTTAATATCATTTTCATTAGTGTTCTCAAGAAAAAAGAGTTACGTCAAAAATGTTGTGTGAATTTTCTCACTTGTTATTCGCAATGATCGTTTTAAATGATGGTACTTGTAAGTGATTGCTTACGTATGAAGAAATTATGTAATTACATTTAATTGTTTATTGTTGTTATAATTGATCTAAGATGATGTTTAATGACTGACTACTTGTGTTTTAATGTCTTAATCTCGCATATTCTCGTATATTTTCATAAAAATGCATACCTACTACCTATCTTCCAAACATGATAAATGAAAATCTTTCAAGTCAATCACTATACACAATATTTTTAGCCAAAAACAAACTGCCTTCAATATCGTGACAATGGGAATGGGACCTGACTTTCTTTACCAACGATGACTTTTTTCGAATAAAAAAATATTTTTTCAAATCGGTTCACATTTCTCGGAGATATGTGGTGACAAACACAAAACAACAAAAATATTCAGTCGAATTGAAAATCCTCCTCGTTTTTTAAAGTCGGTTAAAAACCGCCCAAAACTTAGCGACTGCAGTCCCCTCAAGAGTAATCGTGCACTTGGTAGGTCACATCCGGCATATGAGCAGATGGTCCATAATAGTCTGCAATGATGCACCAGTCAAAGCTTGCAAGTGACTCCTCTCTAAGCCCCTATTTCTGCCTGACTGCTTACCATCATTTTCATACTCGCTCGTCTGCCGCTTCTGGCATAAAAAAACACCAACTCCGCAACCATAAATGTTTTTCACACCGGTCACGTTTCCTGGTGTCCAGTTCGTCACTAATATTAGTTTTAAGAAGGGTAAATGATGATGATGATACATCTAAATGCATTACTAAAGTACTCACAGAACCGTTCAATAAAGTAATGTTTTAAAGAACTTCAACAAAACTCAAATAATAAATTATTTTGTGTACCTAGCTGGTATTGTCATCTGTCATTTCATTTGTCATCTGTATGGTAATGATATTAACATGCAAATACTCGTATTGTAAATACGTCAAACAAAGCAAACCTCTGTTGGCTTATGGTCTCATACCTACTACGAGTAAACATACATTTATTGATTATTTTTCTTCATGAATTAATAACAGGTTTTTTATGTAAGATTATCAACTCCTGTCTACTATAAGTACGTCAAAACCTAAAACAGTTTAAGTGACGTACATTGAAGTATAAAACAGGTAATTTTTGAGAGAATATTATAATAATGTGCATAATACGAATTTCCGTAAGGAAGGTTTTGTTATCATTATGAATTGTTATATAGGGGAAAACCGAAAAACGTTAGACATGCAATGAAATATTAATTACGTGGCATATCTGACGAACTGTAATACTGGCTTCTTGTATGGCTTAAACACCGATCTCTTTAATTATCTAAATTGTAATACTAATATGTACGATTTCCTACAAAGATTGTAGAGAAAATAAAGAATACTTTATTTGATATCTCATCTTAAGACATCAAATTATCATCAAGGTATGGCTGAGAAGCAGTAAACATTTTCAATGGTTTATATTTCAATGAAATCTATAGAAAGAAACCTTTCAAGAAGGAAATATTTGCTCATAAAGCGTTGCTTCCAAAACTATTTGAACTATTTTCAACAATTCCAATACTTTATAGCGCCATTCTTTGCAAGTAACAAAGCCTTCCCTTTGAATATTATTGAGATTTCAAATGATGTTTATTCATGAACACTATGTTAAGTACAAATGTAATTATAAGTTTTACAAGATATTAAAAAGCCCTGGGTATGACTTGCCATACAAAATCCTTTAAATAAATTGCTTTTTTTTGTGTTGAAATCACACAAAACTCAAAGTTATCAGATGGTTACGAGTATCATACGAGACATTGAAAGACTGGTGACAAAGATAATATAAATAATAAATATTAACTCGCAGGTTCGCAAATATTATGTATTATACCTATTCCCACAAAATAACACAGGAAATGACGCATTAGATCAAAATTAAATTGGCACTGTGAATAAACTCATTGCAATAGAAATTTCTATTGTTTACATAGCTTAGTTTAAGTTAAAAATAACTTGAATAGTCACGAACATATAGCAACTAAATCTGTACATTATTTACAATCTCAACGCTAAGTGAAAGAAATAGTTCTACTACTATTTTTAGTCATTAACATACTTACGACTAAATTGTATTACCTAATCTTCATATTATGCCATTCATATTAAAGTTTAAAGAAGTACATAGTAGCTATTTGATCTGATGTTGTCAACAGGCCCCTCTTTCCCACTGGGCACTATGGGCACGTGCCCAGGGCCCCGTGATCGAATGGGGCCCCCTAGTTCCTGCCAGATTACCAAATGATAACTGATATTTAGGTCATAGGGGCCCCATGATCCTAATGTGCCCAGGGCCTCAAATAGTTTAAAGACGGCCCTGGTTGTCAATCAGATCAAATTTTTTTCCTATGTTCTGGCATTCAAGAGTAGATAACCAAAGGAAGAATTGCGTTGAGATCAAATTAGTGTTCATTTTTCGAGTACATGGACTTTCAGTATACCTACCTAGTTAATAATTATTTTAAAATATTGATTTTAAGCTATCTCATACCAAGGTTTTATAATTCAATGAGGATCAGATCAGATTAAAAAGTTTTTAAAGGTTTTCTTAGAAGTCTTAGATAAAATACACAAGGTTTCTGCCACTTAATCTTACATAAAGTTTTAAAATATAATTGCAAACAAAACCTCAAACCAACCCACATACGATTCTGAAAAATCCTTCCGAGAACCATTACAAAGAAAATCAAAAAACGCTCTTTCCCAACGCTCGGGAATAACATACCGCGTATTTGTTCGGCAAATAGAAATTTGACCCAACATTTTCAGTAGTTTTCCAAACAAATCCCGCCACTTACGTAACGCTTTATACAAATGGAATCCATTCAATGAAATGTCGGAAAACTCGCTTGTAGGGTCCCGTAGGCGTAGGCGGTCCACAACTTGATTCCTGGATCGGCACCCACGCATGTTCCAGCAAATTCGAGATCGTTATTCCCTCTCGTTCGCTCCATTCACCACAAAATGAGACAGCTAATCCCTTTTCATGACAGTATTATCAAACCGTGGTTTTGGTAATGATATGAATGTGAACCGTTGTAATTAAGGGATCTATTAGTAATCCTTATGCCGTTTGCCTGTAATTAATAAAAATTATTTATTTGAAAGTAGGTAATTAAAATTATTTATTTTGACATTTATGTCTGAAAATTTGGGCTTCATCTTCAATATCTTATAGGAGGGAGAAGATTTAGAGAATTCGTGTACACCAATATTGACGTGACAAAAACCTATCACGCTTCTATATTTTATTATAGCTTTCTTTTTATCATATACCCAATTGGCTTTTGTTTTTTTTTTGTGCTATAAAGTTCAGAGAAGGGATAAAGTCATAGGTTCAATGAAATAAGCCGTCTTCAAACGTGCATCACATGATTCGTGGACAACTTGATTTGTGATCGTCAAGTCGATCAAGTTGTCCTGATTTGTGACCGATGACGATTTGAAACCTGTTTACAGGAAGATTATCTCCAATGCATCCACGACAGCGATACGACTTTAAACATACGAGGTGTTTTGTAACTTTGTCAGAGATAAGTTTGTCGATTTTCACATTGAGAAAAATGGGCAGAGAGCCATTACTTAAAAATCTTTAGGTCTTTTACCATAGAAGCGTACACCAATGGGGTCAAACAATTGCAATACGCCAGTACAAGGCGGTGAACTGTTGGAAATATGCCAAATTGACTTCAACATACAGTCAGATAAAGTTTGTTTTTATACAACCGATCGGAACGACAAGAGAACACTTATCGTTAGCTCAAAGAACTCATTCGTACAAGCTCCCACCGGTTCGTTTATTATCTCACATCAGTGCAAGTTGAATGCGGTGTAATTCTAACAAATTATGTGGCCACTAGTCTTATCGGGGTGACAAAAGATGGAGTTACGAGTATATGCGAGGTCAGTAAACAAGGGTAAGGTTGAGGATGCAAAGTCTATACAATTGTGCGTAGGAGAAACATAAGTGGTTTATCTTATTCCAATTTGGCGAGTTTTTCTGCTTACCGAATTATACGGAAAAATTGATAAAAATGTCTGTAGCGCAATGTATGGGTAGAATAATCTTTCAGACCGTGCTTACATCAGTTTTGATGTTTTGACATCCACATGTACACATAACTTATTAAGAGAGATAATAATATCCTATACGACTCGGTGGCTCATTTGGTAGTGACCTCTGCCCTCTGAGCCAAGGGATCGATTCCCGCACAGTACAAACATTTGTGTTCATGAACATGTCTGTTTGTATTGGTCTGGGTGTTTACTATGTATCATACATACGAAGCCTACAGTAGGGAACACCAACGGGGTTTCAGGGTTCAAAGTCGCCGAAACTTCGTGACAGGCCACAGAGCGCTAGATCAGTTTGAATAATTACTTTACACATATCAAAGCATATTGAAACCCATTCACAACCTGTCAGCACTGCATTTCACCCTCGTATCTAGCCAGATTCGAGCCCCGGAGCGTGCGTAGGTGCGACCTCCTAAAACCCCCCACTCCCCCCCATCCACTACCGCCCACTCGCCGCAGCGACAGGTGTACGGCACCAAACGTTTATTGGAGATGTTTGATGGAAAACACGAGAATGCGATTGTGATTTGTCACTATTAACCCCCCACGCAAAAAGACAGGTGTTGAAAGTTTAATGCGTGTAGTTTTGCGATTGAAGGGTTACTTTATGTGGAATATTTTTAGCGGCGATAAAAGGAAAACTTACTAGAGCATAGATTGATGGACATAAGTCCTAGGTACATTGTACATCATTTACATGGGTAAACATGGTCTTCCTTTACTTATTTTTTTATTTTATTTTACATAGTAATGGCTCAGTAATGGCTTCATTTCGCCTGATGGATAGCTGCGAAGGAAGCCTAAGTGAGCAAAGACAATGAGCGGGAAACCTCAGCTTTCAGTCAGTCATCACAGCCATACTGGCTCAAATATGGTATAAAGAGAAAGAACAACATGAGAATATAAAAGGCGGTTACCATTTGTCAACATATTGGTAAACTCAACTCTACCTATGTCAAGAAAAAGAAATTTCAGAATAAATTTAGCGCAGTTTAGGCATTACCTACAATCTATTTCATTCTCCGATGGCTTCAAATAGGGAATAAAGATTGAAAAGTCACAGGTAACGTCACACGAATTTGTAACCAACGTTGTTAGTGAACATGCATAATTAAAAGTAATTTTAATTTTATTTTTCAATCATTATGTAGTCAATTTTGTCGTATGATGTGACGCAGTTAATTACGTGAAACAAGTTATTTGGCCTTTGTAATACCTACATTCACTACTGAATAATTGGTAATTGGTGAGACTTTGAGCAAATCAGTGCAACAATTATGTCAATAAAAAAAAGTTTTATTCAAGTGTACGTTCTCAACCCACATAATTAACGCTTGCACGATTATCTTCATCAAAAAAATATCGATAAACTTCACTCATATTCGCTTGCGAGATTTTTTTTTCACTTATTTACCTCACTTCACGCTTACACGCTTACATTAACCTTTTAAGAAAAAAATTTAATGAGCCGAGAGAAAAAGGGAAGTCAATGACGTCAGCTCAACCGCCTTCAAACCCTTTTGTGAATATTAATTTTCAGTACATTAAATCTTTGCCCGAGCTTTCAGTGCGTCAGAATAACTTGATGTATAGAAGCACTTTTCTTTATTGTGCTGTGAATTAACAAAACATATTTTTCACGATTTTAACGGTAGGAATAATGGAATTAGGTACTGCTTTTATCCTTTTTTTACGGGCAAACGGAACAAATTGGATGGTCTTTGTCAACGCGACGTGATGAAATCCCATATAACACCAGCCGTTGTCACTTTGTGTTACCTGAAAAACATTATTTCTCTATGAGCAGCAACATATTACTACCTCATATTATTAAGTCATGTTAATGAAAAAGAAATGTTTCGAATTACGAGACTTCTGTGGACGTAACAATCTGCTCGTTTGCTGACAAATATTGTATGTAGATATTAAATTAATGCATTTTTTTAAAAGAGGCTGACTGTTGGATTTGTTGTTCGGCAATTCTTCGTATTGCTGAAGTACTGGTACTTTTAGGAAAAGTTTGACGTGCAAAGGTTTTACGTGTAACTACTTGCAGAAATAAATTATTATTTATTGATTTTTATTTCACCCGAAGGCAATTTGCATCAAATTCATTGTTTTATATCTCATTATCAATTTATTTTATAGACTTTTAGTATAATATGCCTTTTGTTTGTAAATTACTCCTATTATTTACTTATTTCTACTTTAATTCGGAGTTTTATTTCTTCAGATTAACTTTTGAAGTAGATGAAATTGCCACATACACTAGCAACTACTTTAAAAATTAGGTTATTCTTCCGAAGAATTGATTTTGAAGAATAATAAAATTCTCATTTAATACGAACAAGTAGGTATTAGCCCTGTCAAACTGCCCCCTATGACATCGTAAAGAGGTCCTTGCATAGACTCCGCTTGAAACAATACCAGTATAATACTCCCATTGCGTGCACTCTCATCTTAATGGCGTTGCACTACGAAACGCAATCGACGTAACATCTACCCACAAACATAGTGACCTGATAGCCTCACCCTTTTCCGCCCCCCGTAGCCCACACGGAAACGACCTATACCGACATAGTGTAAATGCGGAAGCAGTATGTTATGTTTCACTCCTGGGGGTGAATCACGAACAATGTTGAAGACATAGCCAAACACATTGGACTAATTACGTATATATAGTTCTTGCGACCATGTTTTCTTAATACAATATTTGTTAACAAGCTGTCTTTTATTTCTAATAAATAAAATAAAATAATCGTACCGAGCTTTTCGGTCGTCTTTTAGAGATGCTTCTAGGTATTTTACAAAAATACTGATTTTACTATGGCAATAAAAGAAGTGTCCTTGTAAAAAAACCTACTACCTCGTTTCACCACTAATAAGTGTAGTTTCTATGAATATAACGTGCGTTTATAGAAGAGAAATTTAAAAATTGTGTTGTGTCTATATACTTGCTTGTGTCGTAAAACTATCGGAAATGGTGGTTTAATGCTGCTATTTTCCGAAGACAAATCAAGTAAGCTTTCTCCGCTGTTTAGATGAAATATACGGTAGGCGTGGCACGAATTGAGTAGCAGCTTGAAATTACCTCTCATAACGAAGAGACTGAATAAAAACAAAATAAAATAGTGATAAAACGATCAAAAACAAGTACTGGTAGTGAGCTTCCTGCAAACAAGGTGACCTAACCGATTCGCCCCTTTCACCCTCCGACACCCACTGGCTGCGCCACAGTACAAATAATGCAGTAACGGAGTTTTCCAACTAAAAATGTTCTATATTAAATTTTGTGTGTTTACAACCGATTTAGTGGTATTATCATTTCTGTTTTTGGGCCAAGGTTTGAGGGATCGATCCTGCCCGGGAAAAACATTGTGTGATAAAATATGGTGGGTTGTTTCCAGGGTGATAAATCGTTAAAAAATATCAAAAGTTCAAGTAATTCTTAGGTTATTGGTGATGTTATTTTACTGGCAATACCTAAGACGGAAAAAGTGAACATTCGACAAGGTCAGGCAGAATGTTCATTAGTCTTCAATCATTAAACCAGTAATTATCGCGATTGACCTTAAGAATCAGGAATCCTTGAATGAAATGTAATAAGTTCTATTAGGAAATTGGCTTGTCTGCAATCTTAACGCCCCATTAGTATGGGACGTTTTCCTGCAAAGCATTGCAATGGACAAGGAAAACCGGCCCCGAACGAAATGGAAAGGCGACGCAGAAGAAATACTGCGAACGCTGCAAGCCACCTACAAACACAGTGACCTGACCGAACACCCTGCCCACCCCTCTCCGCAAGCCAGGCAGAGACACAGAGTAAACAAGGCAGTAGACTAGCTATAACAATATCCTGGTATGAATTGATCGGGATCGGCCCAAAAATTGTTAGCGAGTTTTTCTGTCAAGAAATTACTCAGTATCAGAGATGTTTTAGTAGTAGTCAGGAAGTTGAATGGAAGGTGATTCATCCCCGTTCAAATCGAATCGAATCGGAAAGCACTTTAACACTAATATTCACAAACAATACCTATCTATCATGACCTCCGCGTCATGTTCCTGTCGGTGAGTAGGGTTTCCAGAGCTCGTGGGGGGGTTGGGGTTGGGCCGACATGGCGGTGGCAACTGACAGGTAACTAAACAGTTACTTGCCCGTTGTCACAGCGACTTGGGCTTCTCTCTCGCTTTCCATCAGGCGTAGGGAAGCCATTATGTCGAGCCACTATAAAAAAAAAAAATATATATCTATGAAAACTAATAACACTATGCGAAGTAAGGCCTTTACAATGGCGACCGGTACTCAAGTGTTGTCTAAGAATAGGTTTTTGGGTGCTGTGCTGTCCGCGCGTCGCTTAGTAACGTTTGTGAATACGTGTAAGCCGTTGGTACTGCGCCTGATCTCCCTCTGGTGGTGTAGACTATTCCCATCGGATATGTGATAGTGAAGGAAAAGAGAGTGCGCACGTTGATATCTCCTGCGTACTTAGCTAGCCTCCTTGGAGATAGGTCGCGGTCGTCGAAATAAAAAAGTATAAAAACAAACATATGAGCTTTTGCCTGAAAATTTATTTCTTCCTTTAACAATACCAGTCTCCACATGCTTGCGTGGCGACCTTGTAGCCACACTCACACACACACACACGCAACCGTTAGCATGCACAACATTGAAACTACGGAATTTACTGCACTGGATCTGTAATAAAAATCTTTTTTCCATGGCAACACGGAATAATGAATGACGTCACGACTCTAAAGTTTTGCATTTAGATCGCGATAAATAGGAATAAATTATTGTGCCGCTTTTTACTACTGCAATTCTACGATAAAAGATTTATTAAAACAAAGTGTTTTTAAATAGTAAATTGTACAATAATAACCATTCATTGATGTAACTTTCTGCGCGTTACTCATACTACAGGGGCTAGGCGAAGCTAACAAAAATTACCAATGATATTACTCAAATCATACATTCATACATACTTTTTCTAGTTCTAAGCAAATTATTTAGTGCGCAATATAGATAATTTTTATTAGCTTCTATTGAAACGCCCCAATGCCCCCCGATGGAGCATTTTTGTATGAAATCGCGCAAGTTTCCGCATCACGCAGCTTGAAAGTGCTTTCTTATGACCAGAAAATATACATATTATTAATAAGAGGAAAACTTTTAGCTCTTTTTTTGTTCGTTTTGAAAAATAAGCGAATGTTTTTTCCTAAAATATCTCTTATATTTATAGCGAGAAAATCGTTTTCTAATTCCACTCTACTATCAAACGCTCCTTTTATATCACTCAAATATTATTATCTAAAAAATTCGCAACTGCTATCTTCTAAGATACTTAATTACGAAACGATGACAACCATAATTTCTTGACACACCTATTTAAATATACTTTTACAATATATTATATAATTTTTTCATGTGTTTGATAACAAATTGGTTATCAGCACATTGTTTGAAGAATCCATGGAAATTTCTTAATTTTACCTGAAGGTCTGTCTGAAAGATATCGCTTTTTTTATACAATATGGGTTTGCGCTTGACTGCAATTCACCTGATGGTAAGCGATATCATAGTCTACGGTGGAGCGCGCTCACCCATCAAAAACCGGTTCACTCCCGCCTTGAACATCGGAAGTTTGTACGTCTCGGGGAACAAGGAGCCTGGCAAAGAGTTCCATAGTTAACCTCTCAGTTGTACCACAAGATGTCTGTAATACGTTTTGCTGTAAATATTTATATTTTGTGCAATTAGGAATATCTATCTTAGAACATCGAAGCCATTTAACCAGAATTCATTTCCTACATTAAACCTAGATTCTTCGAATTTTCTATACCTTCCAAAGTACTAGGAAGTATTTCAAAAAGTCCAACAACAACCCTACAACCGCTTTACGTACTGCAATGTACGATAAGACTGAAAAACCAATGTTTGCCTAGTCAGCCTGTCAGGCTCAGGAAAAATGAGGTCAGCCAGCCTGATAGCGGGGTCATTATGTAAATCAGAGTGACCTAAGTCTGCTGCGGGCATTATGGGCTCGTAATTGTTGACAGGTACAGTCAGTATCATAAACTGACAGTTGCACATTATCAAAGTTAATGGAATTTAATGAATTTACGTCAAATGGAACTGGACACGACTTAGGGACCTTCAAAGATCAAGGCTATAAATTTCTCAGCGGCTGGATACCATTGCGGCTCCTCTAGTGTTGCGCTGTCTATGGGCCAAATGTCTATCATCAGGACCTTCAGGCCTGTTATCATCATCATAAGCAGCCGTAGAAGGACGATTGCTGGACATAGGCCTCACCCTGCGACTTTCGTTATGTCTATACCTCATAATATTTTAAAATTACGTTAATACTCCAGACAAAAAAAAAACAGTTAAAAAAAAAACCTTAAATTTCTAGAAAAAATCAAAATATCTCCCAATCTTTAACCGGTTGGTATATGTAACGGTACTTGAATGTTCATTTACCAATACAGAAATAAACGCAATATAGTTCGTGAAATCCCAAGACCGATACTTCCAGACAAAATAGTTTAGTATCTTACAGGATTTGTACTTAGGAGATTAACACCAAAGTTAAAGTGATTTGTAGTCTAGTAAGTTTAATCCGGATCAAAGGACCAGTACGTCGCGCGTTCAAGAGAAAAGTAGTTTAAAGACAACGTATTAAAGTCGACTTTCCTTTGGTTACAGGTAGCAGCTGTTGACGTCCGCTGTAGCAGCCAGCCCATAGGCCACTTTCGTTCTTGCCCCAGCTCCTCATACCCCCTCCAAGATTGCTGCCACTATGGGTCGGAAGAAAATACAAATATCCCGGATCACGGACGAACGGAATCGGCAGGTTGGTACAAAGATAATGTTAATTAATAAGTTAATGATAATTAATGTATACCTGATGGAACAGTCACAAAAAGAGAAAACTATTTTCAAAACAAAATCAAATTTTAATGAAATATAGATTTTTTTCTTCGAAGACATTCGATAGGTTGACAGTCACATAGTTGATGGCATAAAATCGTTAAAATGAAATGTATCAGGCATCAAAAAGGTTCGACTTCAAATTAAGTTGATGAAATGCACTTGTTTGGAGTTATTATTCTGAAAAGTAATAGTGAACTACAATATTAAAAGTCGAATGCATAAAAATTATGTTTTTCATTAGATGGATATCGTACAATCCTATTTAAGACCGAGTGTGCCCAAGGACCGATGAAATAAACTAAATAGCCTATAATATTAAATTATTTATTCAATACCAATTCCTTAAACCTTCCTAAACAATCAGTTAACGCAAAAAGATAACAAAAACGTTTTACACAGATGACTAAACAAAGGAGAATCTAAAAAGTACACTCATTATTTTTTTATCTATCAAAGCAAGCCATTTGCTAAGTGAGGGATCAAACGCTTGTTCTATGTTGTCTTAAACAAATTATCAAATACAAGGTTGTAAAGAGAAATGACCTTACACAGTCTGACCCAACAGATGCATCGAGCGCCGTATCAGCAAACTCCGCTGCGAAACATTATCGCAAAGGGACAATGACCGCTCTCGTTGTAATTTATTAATTATACGATTACGCAGTATACCAACCCTTAACCAGTATAAGTTGATCCCTTGAACTTAACAACTGCTCTTCAGCTAGTAAGCAAAGGGAGGAGGCGGGAGCTCAGGGCACTCTGGCCCAACAATAGAGGAGACAGACGTCTGAAATGAAAGTTGCAAGGTCAATTTGCGTTCAACTAAGGTTTTTACTCTGGCTATTGACGTCTTTTTGTCACTGTTTCTTTTACCTTGATTTTGTTAGCTTATCGTTATGTGTCAACGGAAAAAATATAATTATATTAATCACAGTAGTCTTTATAATTGAATATTCATAAATCAAGTGATACTTTAAACCGGATCTCATTAATGACCCTAAAATTCAACCATTTGTTTTAACTACATCAAATACTGGTCTACATCTTTTTTGGCTGTATCCTGTTACCTATACAAAAAATAACTTATTAAGTATGTACAAAACTCAATACATAATGGTAATTACAAAAATATGAGAACACAAAACGAACCTAGTTAACTATTTTGTCCATTTACGAAACAAACTGTTGTGTTGAATAGTTAACTGTGACAATTTATTCTATTAAATAGTGAATTCAGTCAATAATGAGAATATTTCAAGTATTTAATAAATATTTCTATTATTAAGCTCTTGTAATTACAGGTTTTTAATTACAAGCAGAAATAATGAATATGCTTATTTAACTCGTACTATAATATAATCGAATAACAAAAACATATTGATATCAAGTGGTAATAAACGTTTTAGAAACTTACTGCTATAACAATACTAAGTACAAAATCATTAAATGAGAAATAAATATGGGTAAGAATGAGGAAAAAATAAATAATTCCAGCAACCACAAATGCTGTCACAAGAGTTTTGTTGATTAATTACAGTACCGTATGAAATGCTGCAATAATGATTATACTCTAATAAATACGCTGCCGAAACGTGGACGCTTCAGTACAGGAAGACTGATGACCTTAGAAAAACTGATGGCATTGGTTGGATGAAGGAAACCCGGTATAGAGAAATGTGGCTCGAATTAAAAGAGGCCTGCGTTCAGCAGTAGACGAACCAAAGCTTGGACAGCTTGATTGATCTAACAAATAGCTACTAACACATCATTTTATCCAAATCTGTCAAAATATTACATAATAATATTACGGTGGTAGGTCAATATACGAACAGTACATATTGGTTATTATACAGTTGTTAATGTCGTTTTTAGATAACTACAATTTTATTATAACCTATTGGACTAATTGCTGCATGATGACAAGATCATTTATGTTTTGTTTTTGTTTAAGTTAATCATGATATTTGCAGAAATATGTAAATGCTCACTATATTTCAAATCCCATTTAATGGTCCCTATTGAATAATCAAATGCTAAATGTCAATTGTGACATATTTTATAAAAAGTGCTTTTCTTTTATTTCAGGTGACGTTCAACAAACGTAAATTCGGTGTGATGAAGAAGGCTTATGAGCTGAGCGTGCTATGTGACTGCGAGATCGCTCTTATTATCTTTAGCTCAAACAATAAACTTTACCAATATGCTAGCACTGACATGGACAAGGTAATCTTTATTTTATAGACGTACCAATTTTCTTTTGATATTATTCATTTTCTCGATTTCCGATACACTTTCTCTAACCGTTTGGTTTTTAATATTATTTTTATCTAGCCTCAATATTTTTACACAAATTTTGATCATAATTGAAAGACACATATTTCTCCGCATTTTCAAAAATTATAACATAATTTACAGGTTCTCCTGAAATATACGGAATACAACGAGCCACATGAATCGTTGACCAACCGCAACATCATCGAGGTACATGAAGTACGGCGTCATCTGTGTGCCCGTGATCGTAATGCGATGTCCATGCAAACTTGACTTATCCCATTAACCGAGTGCTTCCTACTCACAAACAAACCTAATGCATACATATTTACTAAAACCCTTCCTTGATAATCTCAAAATAGATGTTGTATTCGCATTTGATAAAAACCTTTCACTCTATCCAATCTAAACATTAGTGCAATCCCTAGCCGATCGGAAGGAAATCGTAGGAGGGATCACATATTATAGACATAAAATAGATAAACACAAACTAGAGATAAAATAAAGTAGGTACCAGCATGTTTATATCCCGTTAGAAGAAACAAAGTTAAACACCAGACACCCTGTTTTTATACTAACAGTTTATGACTAGGCACCCCCCGTGTTTATGTTATTTTTTCCTTGTACAGCATGGGTTTTGTAAATATTTTTGTGTTTATTTAAATTAACCGCGCCTACCTGCTCTGAAATGTTATACAAGGGTAAAGTCAGAGTTGCATCATTGCATTCGACACTACACACAAATGTACGCTAAAAAGTTTCCCAAAAATTATTTAGATACACTGTAGTATTGAAAGCACTTATTATTTTTACCCTCCACTACATACTTTTAACAAGAATTTAAGCTAAAAGTAAAAGTTTAGTTATTTACCTAAAAGAACTAATGGTGTGTAGAGAGGGTGCTTTTAATATTTAACTAGACAATAATGCATGCCAAAATTAATACAGTACGTTATTCATAATTTTGGCTCGTCAAGCCACCTGAGCTCGTTTCGCTGACACTTGCAGGCCCTAACGAAGAAAGAGCATAAGAACGGAGTGATGTCACCAGACAGCCCTGAAGCTGAACCGGAATACAATTTGACGCCAAGGACCGAAGCCAAGTACTCTAAAATTGACGAGGAATTCCAAATGATGATGCAAAGGAACCAATTGAATGGAAGTCGAGTGGGTGTCGGAGTACCGGGCAGTAACTACAACCTACCTGTGAGCGTGCCAGTCGGAAGTTACGATCAGTCACTGTTACAAGCTAGTCCACAAATGCATACCTCTATTAGTCCACGGCCATCATCATCGGAAACTGATTCAGGTTGGTTTAACAATACTGCTTACATAACTAGTAATCAATTCCTGTTTTTCAAAATATCGAAATAAATAAAACATCTACGTTACAGTTAGCATTAAATCGAATTCTTCTATTAGAATCATTACCACTTGCTTGATAAAAAATCACTTTAAATTGTTAAATGATTTCGGCAGTCCCGTTGAACGTTGTACTTGGCTAACCTTTTTTGCAATTGTGTACAAAGGGATTTGGGTAATTTTGTCGTCGTTTTAAATTTTGGCGGCCATTCACTAACGTTATAAATCTTGAAAGAGTAATTCTATAGGAACATTTTTCATTATGGAGTACATATAACTAAGTAATATCGGAGCTGAGATATATTTCTGATAGAAGAACCTCACATTCCAGTATACCCAAGCGGCGGAATGCTCGAGATGTCAAACGGATACCCCGGCTCAGGGTCGCCTCTAGGGGCGGCGTGCACGCCGTCCCCCTCACCGGGGCCGGCGCCGTCGCCCCACCGGCATCCGCACAAGTCGCATGCGCACGCGCCGCCGCCCCACCACTCGCCGCGGCACAACAATCTGCGCGTCGTCCTGCCAAGCTCAATGCCGCCGCCGCAGGACGACATATCTTACACAGGAGAGGTAAGTCTTTTTGTTGACTATCCAGATCTTGTAAATCAATAACCATCTTCGAATTTGTTGACAAAGGAGATCCAGGATCATAGTTCAAACGTACCGCGTCCTATGAACGTTGCCTTGCGTTAGGTCCTGATGTCATACGCGTAAATGTATTCCTGACGCAAGAAATAAAATAAAAGATGATGCTCCATAAATTCATATATTCGGCAGTTGAACAGTATGCGATATTTGCAGCTCTTAGAAAAGATATTATGTAAGGATATACTCGTAATTGCTATACGTTAAAGTTCTGTTCAGACCTTGGTTTTAATTGATCTGTAATGGCAATTTCTGCCACCCAAAAAAATATAGTATTTCTAAATAGTAGATTGATAACTACTAAACAATTCAGAGATCCATTCCAAAATGACCCTTTGTAAACATATTTTATATGTATCTTCTATCACCCAAGCTTTATAGTTTATCATTTGAGCTAAAGCCTTAAACCTGAAATATTAAGATTGGTTTCAACTTTACGTGGATCGCTGAGCGTAGCTTCTCCAATGACGCTGCTGTCCGTCATCGGCCTGTTGTGTTTAGCTACGCCTTCAGTCGTGATGACTTGGACTCTTTTAGCTGGAAAGCTAAAAGAGTCCAAGATTGATGGAAATCAATCGTTGCGTTTTATAAAAAAAAACTGTTAACACACTTTTTTTCTTTCAATTCCAGACACCGCTAAGCTACTCAGGAATCGGCAACTTCGGACCACAGGACTTCAGCATGACATCGGACATGGGCATCGGACTATCGTGGGGAGCACACCAACTGCAGACGTTACAGCACAACAGGTACATGTCTGTGCCCAATTTGAATCCTTCTTTTAAACTAATCTTATAAGTACCCACCTCGGTGGCGTAATCGCTGAGCGTTCTCGGTAATGGTGCAATCAGAGGGTTCCGGGTTCGATCCCCGGTCGGGTTAAAGGGAATTGGACTTTTTGGTCTTAATTGCATCGGGTCTAGTATCCCTCAATTATTAACTGGGACTCATACAATAAAGAGAAATCCTTTATTGAAGACCTGGCTTTACTTCTTAATTTCGAAAACAGACTGGAGAATATGATTTCTTAACTATTCACAGCATTCTTAGCTATTATTTTTGCTTTCCATCAGGTGAAAGGAAGCCATTAAATTGTTGAAATATGTGAATAAAAGGTTCTGAAATTTCTAACATTTTTATAAAGTAGGAGACTGACTGAACATAAAAAATTCATGTCCATTATCTTGACACTGCAACGTTGACTATTTCTTTAGCTCTCCATCAGGCTAAATCAATTTCAATATGTAATTAATTCTTTTAAACACTTTAAAAAATTAGACGTCAATTTATCAATGCTTGTGTGTGTCTCGTCACAAATTATTAACTAAGCTTCCTCATATTGATGCTCCTTTGGCAGGATTAGTGAAATTTCTGGACGTGAATTTCCTGATCATGTTCGCCAATTTTATAAAAAATAAATTCTTACTAATTTAGACCGCAAAATCACAGTCACTTTCAAACATTAACGAATTAAATTCATATAAATTTCTGCCAACAATTTTATCGTGGCTTGATTTACTTGGAAATGTACTGAGAACTCAAAAGTTCATTTGTTTACCTACTATGCTGACTCAGCGACCTGCTGTCGACCTCCAACATCAAAGCGTGTTTGCGTTAACCATTCATTATTTTCTTTACCGTGTGTTCTAAGTTTTTTCATACATTTGTGTACATAGTTTATTATACTCTAAGGCAATGTTGCTAGTATTAGGTGTAGTAGAGGAACTTTATTAGTAAATTTTTGTTGTTATCTTTGTATCGTCTATTCCAGACCAAAAGAAACTCTTATAATTACCTAATTATGAATATCTATGCACATTAGTACCCCAATAATCGCATCTTTATAAACACACACAGACAATAATCAACTTTGAAATAGGTATTTGTCTTAATGTATTGGTACGAGAATTTTAGCAGACCCTTTTTAAAAATCATCTAACCACATACCAGTTGAATTTGAACTCAAACAAGTAAATATTACCTGTTTTAATGATAACTCCAACTAAATATGAGTCATATGATTTGGGTATATACCCGACTGCAGGAAACGGTCAACTAGTAGTTCTCTGTATCACATATTTCATTTTCCTCATTAATAAACATATATTCAGTTCAATAAACCTAACCCCTTCGGAAATCATTTGGGTTTTCGTTAGAAATAGTCGGAAACTAAAATTTTTGTCAAAGTAAAAAAAATCTTTTTATACTCTAGGCTCTGCGGGTTTCCCAGGGTTGAGACATTGTATTAACGCACAAAATAATATATATGAAATATACCACATCTTTCCAAATGCTAACACAACTCGGTAAAGTCCTGAAAAAACGGATGAAATAGTGAAATAAATTTTCAAAAATTGCAAAACATAGCTCCGCCATGACAGTGTAAACACTGCCGTGACCAGGATTCGAACCTGGGTTACTACGGCCACAACGTAGGGTCCTAACCACTAGACGATCACGGCTATCGGAGCTGATACCGTACCAGTTGAATTTTGCGATCGTATTGAAGATTTGAAAAAATCGACCAAATTATTTAGATCTACCGTACCCTGCTTGTTCCTGGTATAAGCAGCTGATTAGGGGGAATAGTAGTGGTGATTCAAGGTCTACGTTTACTGGTTGCTACCTTCCGGTTTTATAGCGTGACCAATAAAAGATTGCAATGTTCCGCACGAACGAAGCCAAATTGGACTGCTCGGCAGTTTAATGCAAAAACTGTAAAGAGCATGTTTTGTTTGTAACTTTTTTTAAAGAAGTTCTTCAATGAATAGCATAGGAAGACGTGAGCAGGTCAGTTTAAATTTTTGTGACAGTAAAGTTTCGTTTTCAAAGATTGATTTCTATGCGGTCTCGCGGCGACATTACTTTGGAAACACACTTGCTTGATAAGGTTTGCATATTATGATAAGCTACATATACAATTTTTCGAAGCTAAAGATGTTTTAGTGCAGCAGAAAGCTATTCAATACTTTCATATGGATGGAAGGCTAATGATTAATTGTATTAATGGAAAATTCATCTAATATATCTGACTAACTGTTGAATGTCAAAGAAACGCCTCAAGTTCATCAGTCTTTGTATTATAACTACCAGACGATACCAATTGCGGGGTTTTTTCTCATGTTACTTATATACTCACAAGCTTAGAATGTGTCCGCCTCTCACAAGGAAGTGTTAACAAATTATATCGTATGGGATTAAGAGAAACATTAAAACATCTTCCACCTCTTTTAAGAAGTGGATAGTGGACACAAACTGGACTATAAACGCTTTATCGCTGGAATAGTGACGCTTTCCAGCGTTATCACCGTTTGATAAGAAATGAATACTTACTTAGCATTCAAAAAAAAGCCCGGCTTAAAACTCAGTTAATTAGTGGACTGAACTAAACTAACAATGGAAAATCAAACAAATTAATATGATTTGCTTAGTGTTAGTTATTGGTAGGCTTAGGTATTAGAGAATTTAAAGCAAATTCCTATTAACATCTACTTAATATGATATTCTATAATTTCATCATCATCATCATCAGCCTGTCGAAGTCCATCGCTGGACAAAGGCCTCTCTAGTTGTTTGCCACTTTGGGAGGTTTACTCAAAATCGCCACGCTGGGCAGGCGGATTCGTGATCTCAGGGCATAGCATTCTTGCTTTCTATAGGTTAATAAACTATAATTAGGTTAATAAACCAGCAAGTATATTTTATACCATCTTAATAATTAATTAGCATAGTTAACACCAAAAATTCGGAAAACAACGAAAAAAAATACAAAAAGAAGGCTCCGCCATGACAGTGTTATACACTGCCGTGACCAGGATTCGAACCTGGGTTACTACGGCCACAACGTAGGGTCCTAACCACTAGACGATCACGGCTATCGGAGCAACTGTCCAGTGGTCTGAATTTAATGACTACTTGATCGAGTTTAGCCAAATTACCTTGTACTGGATTACTTTCACCGATCGGTCATGCTTGAACACCTTCGGAGGAGAAGTTAAAGTATTTACCCTTGTTCAGAGATGGCGTTGCCCACAGTAATGTATCAAGAATAGAACCTCTGTTTTACTCGTGGTCCCGGGATTTTGTCCCATTACGACTATCACGACTTATTTTGAAACAATCACAACTTGTTACATTTTCATGCGTTCGAAATTTCAAACGCTCGAAACAACTTAAATTAAATCAATTAAAGTGGTGAACATTGGGAGAGGCCTATGTCCAGCAGTGGACTGATATAGGCTGATGATGGTGATGCCAATGACGGCTGGAGTGATACGCCGAAGAAAACACTAGCCCGTTTGTCGCCTGAGGATTCAATCAGGCGGTTAGCTAGGTTTTTTTTATAGTAGCTCGACATAATGGCTTCCCTACGCCTGATGGAAAGCGAAAGAGAAGCCCAAGTCGCTGTGACAACTAGCAAGTAACTGATTAGTTACCTGCCAGTTGCCACTACCATGCCGGCCCAACCCTAACCCCCCACGAGCTCCGGAGACCCTACTCACCAGCACAAACACGACCCGGAGGTCATTTGGCTGCGGTATTCTATAGGGTGGTCCTTCCCCGGACGGGCGAAGAATCGCTATGCCCTACCTCTCTTAGGTTGCGATACAAACGCATATGTAGGTACTGTATTGTGATGAGGAGTATAATAGTCATATTAACCTTGAAAAATACGAATAAATTAAAATAAATATTGTCATCGACAAAGTAAACAAACTAACAAGAAGTGACAACCAAAACACTACTGACATATCTTCAAAAAAGGTCGCATCTTTTTAAAAAAGGTTGTAACAGGATAAATATATTTCAATTGATCACAGATTAACACTTTGTCCTTGGTTCGTCATTAGTAGTACGTAGGTACTTATATCTTTTTTTGTATTTACTTAGAACGGATATAAATTAAATTTATTAGATACTTACTGAATTCTAGTAGACATAAGTTGTGAGAAAGCATTACATGTGCTCTTGCAAGTTTCTCTTCGAATCCAGCGGTCTTTCTCCAAGAGAACTAACGGAGTTCGTGGGGTGTTAGGGCTGGGCCGGCATGGCAGTGGCCACTGACAGGTAACTAACCAGTTACCTGCCAGTTGTCTCAGCGACTTGGGCTTCTCATTCGCTTTCCATCAGGCGTGGGGAGGCCATTACGTCGAGCTACAAAAAAAAAGGAACTAGCCAAATACGCTGGCGATATTATAGTTTTGACGAGCCTTGAACGTTCATTTTTATGCAACATGTAGGTATTGTAGGTTGTGTTACTTCAATAACGCCGTAAAATTGTGACTACTTGTGTATGTCCTATAATCTATGTCGCGAGATTGTCTGTACTGTATCAAAATGCTTACAGCAACAGTTTAACTATTACTTTCCAGTAGATTGTGATCGATCAAAATGCAACTGTTGATATTAAGCTCTTTTTACGATGATAGCCAAGGATTGTTGGGGGAGCGGATGGCTCTCACCCCTAGACTCGAGTCCTGAATCCAGAATCTCTTAAGCATTACCAGCCGTCGATTTTTGCCAAACAACGAAACATTGAACAAGACAAAATATAACATTTCGTAACTCGTATCTTAAATACTTTCGCATAAATTGGTTGCGCATGAATTCTCGTTCCAGATAAAATTACGCCTACATAATTAAAATTATCACTCGTCGGGGTACTCTAATGAATTTATTTTTTCTGATAATGTTAATTTCTTGTCGGCGGTTCGTGGTAGGTGAAACACGTCATGATAATGTTGTTCCACTTTTTTATGCTGATAAACTGTATTTTATTGCATCGAAAGTAATCGAGTATCATGATTTATACTCAAGTATATGTAACAAGTTCATACTTACACACACCATGTTTCTCAAACTTTGAAAATGATCTATAGACGATAAAATTATAAGTTGAAAATCTAAGCTGATGTTGCTGTAGGTACGTAGGTAATATTATCATGAAGGGAAACGCTTCTTAGTAATAAAAAAAACTTAGTATCTTTCAACCATTTGTACACTTGGGCCCTTACCACCAAAAACGAAAATGATCGTTCGTTGAACGGATCGCGTACTTTGGTACCATAAATGCCGCCCATTTGTCCCTCCCGTGTTCGAATATACGAACTAAAATTGGTGAGTCGATTTTAATTAATTTAATTCATATAATAAGAACACGGAAGGGACAAATGGGAGAGATTTATTTTGCAAAATTACGCAATCCATCCAACGAACGATCGTTTTCGTTTTTGGTAGTAGGGCCCCAGATCTCTCTACGAACCAAGTATTGTTCCATCGGATTAATTATTTGAGTCAACAAACAGAGTATTCATTTGTGTTTTCGCACACATTTATATGGCCCAAATCGGACAAGTGGGCAAATTAATCACTTGTCAGCCGCCAGACTTTCTTTTTAGTTCCAATTTTCTAGGCAATTTTGACCAACCCCCCTTTTCTTTGTCAACAGCAGCAGCTTGCCAGTGCTGGGTGGAGGGGGGACGCCGCCACCAGCCGCGTCTCCTAGCAATGTGAAGATCAAAGCCGAGCCAGTTTCGCCGCCGCGAGCGCCGGATCACATGCATCGCGCGCCTCCTCCTGCGCCCGCGCCGCAGCCCGCCCATCTATCTGGAGTTATTGATGGTGGGTGATATGTGATGATGATGATGATTTTGATTATGTGACGATTTTGATGATGATGACAATTTAGATGATGATGACGATTTTGATGACGATGACGATTTTGATGATGATGATGATACCGATTTCGGCCAAGGTGACAGCTTCAAGTCCGGACCTCGTGGGGGTTAGATTCGGGCCGGCATGGCGGGCGGTGGCAACTGGCAGGTAACGGACTAGTTACTTGCCCGTTGTCACAACGACTTGGGCTTCTCTTACGCTTTTCATTAGACGTAGGGAAGCCATGATGTCGAGATACTATAAAAAAAAGTTTATTTTTTTTCGAGGAGCCATCGCCTACCCTAGTGGTGGTGGTGCCAGGTTATCCCTCTGAACCCCACGGTGTTCTCGTCAGCGCCACAAATCTGCAGGAGTGGATCTAGTGGATCTACGAATGATCACTGCTTCTTCAGTACTACGATATCCTGTCTAAACAGGTCTCAAGCGCGAGCGTGGTTAGGGATGTACCGAGTACACGAACTCCATCCCTACTTCGACAACGATAATATGGAATAGTTTTCATTTTCTATTTCATTTCATTTCCTAAATTTGACTCGACCGATAATCGAACCTGGAATCTTTCAGATCGATCGATCGCGCTTTAGAGCAGGTTAGGTTATTGCGCTCAAAAGTATTAGAAACAACACTAAAAGGTGAAGATCAAATACTAAAAAATCCAACTTTTTGTGAACCTCCACAATATTTTTTTTTTAATAGGTAACAGTTTTAGTAACATAAATGTACGCACATCATAAATGAGTTCATGTCAAAGTACATAATAGCCGAAAACGGTAACGCTTACCAACATCGCCCTTACAATAGAGAAACCCGCATGTCGATGTAATCTGCGACCTTTGGCCGTACAAATTGGATCAATATCGACTGCGTACAACCAATTGTGGAGATTGACGATTGCAATACGTCGTAATATTAATGTTTTGTGTACTTTCGACTTTAATTTTAATTTCATATTAAATGTGTGTTCCTAAATCACTTTTTGAAACGAAACATTACATCGGGGGTATTCACAAATGTTTTCTCAAAAACATCCTCGTCCTGCATTCAAATCTGCAGTAATCCCAGTACGACTCATTCGTCGTTTGACATTTCAAATTTGAATGAAGAGCGGAAATAAGCATTGTGAGTAGGTAATGCCTCTGAACTAGTGATAATAATTGACGATGAATAAATGATTATGTAGAATGATACTGGGTTTACTACAAATATCTTTGCAGAAGCAGTAAGTTGGCGGTGATACACTCGTATGCACTTGAGAGCACGTTATACAGTTCATTATTTACGGAACGTACAATACGTCTGTAAATAAATGAATACTTACAATCTTATCTCATCCACATATCAAATAGCAAAATCTTTAGATTACGAACACAACGTGAAAAAGTTTGTGAAATAGATAGACCAGGACTACCGACGCCATGCCACGACACAGCGCTAAAAGTCGCTATAGCCGAAATTCATTTAGAAGAGAGTAATAGGTACCTACATAATGTTTATTTTTGTACAGGTTCAGTTACGTCAAGTAACATGGGCTCGCCGGCCGGGCAGGACATGAGGCACACCAATGCCGTCCCACTAGACTACGAGCAGCCCCACACAAAGCGGCAGCGGATCGAAGGCTGGGCCACATAGCTAGGCTACGAGGCCTTCGGTTCTTACCCAAGGCCCCTCCACCCGCACTGCTAAACGGGCGGTCCACGCCCCACGCCTGCATCCACTATCGAGCTTCGGTCGACCGTCCTAGGATCCAACTTTCTCCTCGATGGTGCTCGATCGAAACAGTGCTACAAACTTCGATCAAAAGTCTGACAGGGAATGGTGCATCTGATATAACGGTGCTCACTTGGCACAGTCAAACATGTGCGGTCACACTTCTAAGTCAAGAGACAGACAAGCCTATGGGCATACGACCACGGTCGAAACGGTTAACGTTTAACAAATATTGTATGTTGTTGAAGTTTACACTACCCTTCTATTATACGTAATTAATGATGTTATCGTAACTGCACATGTGAATACACTAAAATGTATTATTAAATGTTAAAATTAAGTACAATATTAAATAGCTGCAACCCTTCTGATCAATTTTGAAATGTATCTGATAGATAGATTTCTAATTCCCCTGTAAATAGAAATCAATATATGTGCAATCCGTGCCATTGTCTGTTTAGCTTAAAAGTTAGTCAATTTAAATATAGTGACTACGGGTTTATTAGAAGCAGAATGCACTAATATTCCTGAGGTTCGACGGCTGTCGGAGGAGCAGAGAACGTAGTGTAGTGCGCAACACGGACAAACAATCAAAGTGTGCAAGTGCGTTTAAGACTTAAAAACGACTGTTGACTTTTGTGTTAGTGTTTTAAAAAGTTTTTGTGCCATTTTAAAAATATAATAATAGTGTGACATCCGAACTTGAATCTTTGTAAATTTAGTAAGCGTAGTGTCATCACAGAAGATAATAAATCTATGTATTGTAAAATCTACTTTATCTATTGACATATTTATACATGAGAAGCATATAATATTTACATAATAATATGTATACACGTCCCGTTAGGAACGAATGTTATGTATGTAAGTAGGTAATGTTAGCTAGAGATGAGTATATAAAAGTACCACACGAAGCTTTAAAATTTCTTATGATAACACTCGCACTCTAAGCAGTCTGTAAGTGAAGAACACAGTTAATGTATTATAATAAAGTTAGTGGTCCTTACGGAGATATTTTTCACTTAGTATCTATTAATAGGTATAATAGTGAAGAATACACATTATTTTTCAATAGCTATTTGGGCATATGTCTTTAGCTTGTTATAACACTATTGAACACTTTATTCGGAGGGTGTCGCGATTGAGAGAAAAATCACACTGCATATCGTATTTTACGTAGTTGAACAAATGTTGGACAAATAGAATTTCTATCGACTACCAGTAAATTACCACATATAAATTCTGGTTGTGCCGCCCTCTGATTAATAGATAATGTTGAATTCAAACTTCTTTTCCCCTTCAGAAATGTATACCCTCTCATTTGCAAACCAAAATGTCGAGTCAATTTTAAATTATCATGAAATTTGTAATTGTATTTGTTAAGTCTGGTGTAACTAGTTGCTATGAATAAATAAGGAAATTAATGCTTGTTGTTAGTACATTTTATTTTGTTAGTGTGATCTGAAGATTTTTGCATTTTATTTTCACTAGCGTTATGTAGTTATTGTAACAATGAACAATATTTTATTCTCTACGTATGGATAAAGTTCAGCTTTAAAGCACTTCTATAAAAATATATTAACAAAATCGTACCTATTTTGGTATAGCACTATATCACAATCCGCCCTATTTTTAGAGTATATTGTCTGATGAAAATGAGGTATAGCCTGTCACTTTTGACCCCTGTTTCACACGTAACGTCCAACGTATCTTTAATATCATCTATTTTTTATTGTGTTTATGCCATGTTAGTTTAGATTATGCTAGTCCGTAATAGTCCCGTTTCCTTTCTCCTTTAGTTCACTGTGTCCTCTCATATCGTCTCACTGTAGATGCCTTACTCACAGTGCCTAAGTGTACCATTTTGTACCAAATTTGTATGATACGATAGCATTTTTGCTTTGGTATATTTTCACATCCTAATAATTTTAAGTCTTTAAGAAATGTTAAATTGTTATGACCGTAGAGTGTTAATGTACTGTCTCTAGTAAATGTTTCATGTATTGATAAAATTTGTACCCATTACTTAACTTTAGATATTACTACGGTCATAGCGATTCTAGATTTGGCGCTATACCACTTTTTGAGAACAGTGAAACTGTTTAAAAAGTAACCTTGTGATTGTACTGTATAAATGTAATAATAAGTATAAACAAATTTGCAACATAGACGTAAAATCCACTAGAATAATCCTTCAAATCACAGTAACAAAATGTTAATGTATGTTTGTTAAATTTGTACAGGGAATTACCAGTTCTGATGTTCAAAAGTCTGAACGCATAAGAAATGTATTTTCGCATTGTAAAATAAGTACACGATTAGTTTGTAAACGAATTAATATTTTAATACCGGAGCATAATGAATGTTGGCCCATTTTTAGGGAACTATAAGATCATGTAAGTACACCTTAAATGTTAGCATATATTGTTAATGTGATATAATTACATACACTGTTACGGTCCTTGTATTTTGAGATTCTACTCTTGCGTTATCTGAAATGAGTTTTCGGTCGTTCGTTCCTAATAGTTCCTTTGTCTGGAATCGTCGGTGTGCTTTGTATTAGAACTTGCTCAATCGTGTTTGTTTGGCGATAAAAACAGCAATTCCGCGAAATTTTCATTACTGTATTTAATTCAATAGTTTTCTGATTGTCCAATTTGTAAAGTTTATCTATATTTTTGTGAGATATGAAATCAGTCAGTCTATTTATTTACAATGTACAGCATATTATAATGTTGATGTTACCTATATACCTATCACGAATATGCACTTATTGACAATCCGGTTATTCAATATACCATTATTATGTATGATAATAATAATCTAAAATATTGTTGTAATGATTTGCACAAAATTGATCAATATGAGGCTATGTATGCAGCCTTTACGAGAAATAGTTGACGGCATTTGATTGAAATATGTGACGTTATTCAATATTTAAGCACGTTAACTGTGCTTGATGTCACGTGCACATATTAAACTATTGACTTACCTTGTATAAAATATTTCAACCGTAAGCTGGTATTGGGAGCATTATTTCCGAGGTTGTGAGTATTACTATCGGGAATGAGTTCACGTTTAATTAATTAATATTAAATATTATGATATTCATTTCAACGCACAACTATGTTGTGTGTTCTTGTAAAAACGAGTTTGCTTGGTTTGTTTTAGATGTACCTACTTTTGTGTATGTTTTACCCGTATTTATCCCGCTGTGTACCAATAGCAAACAGTTCACCTTATTCTGTTAACTTATTACCTTTAGGGAGAATAACTCATTGCATTTAATGGAAAGTATATAGTCATAAGTATAAAATGTTCGAAATCAGATACTGATTTCATCACCGTAGATATTATGTGTACTGCGTACCTTTCTCTTTGCTATTGTTTCACAGCTTATTACGAACAACCCAAATAGAATATAGGAATATAAATACATATCCTTATTGAATACTCAACTCGATTTCACATTATTTTCTCTTGTAACATCAGTTGTGCAATACATAAAATAACAAATGCTTAGGTAGGTATTAGGTATATTTTCGTTTGATTTTACAAATAATGCAAAATCTGTTGTATTTTATCGATATTTTTACTGATAATGCGGGAGACGTCAGAATTGTTGTGGCGTCTCTTGAGAAATTAAGTCATAATGTATAATTATTTTATAAGGTAAGGCCGGGCCAAATATTGCATTAATTTAGGTCTTACGGCGCCTGTGTTTCTGTGTCTAGGCAGCCAGTTCTGCCCTTTGTATAATAATATGTACGATGAATGAAAACATCTCAGTGGCTGAATGAAATATTAATGTTTATCGACAGTGTTAGAAAAATTGTTATAAATTATTTTGATGACTGTTCGAAGGATAATAAAGAGTTGGATGTCATTTTTGTGTTTATTTTAAGTGTCCTAGAAAATAAATAATAGGTACCAAATAAATAAGAACATAAGCATTTCTTCGGTTCATATTTTAATCATCAAACTTTCCTACTGACGACTATACTTAAGACATTATCCGTCACCCCGAACTCATAATACCAGGGAAACCCATTTTTTCTTTGTTAAATTTCACTTTATGTAAGGGGATGTAAGGGAGCTACCTATCACCTTTTCGCTGGGATGTAAGGGAGCTACCTATCACCTTTTCGCTCCAAGCCATCCTCACCTGCCCGTGGTGCATCCTGCCGAACAACAAACGAGGCTCTGGCCAACCGACTGGTGGCGGTATTACCATCACAATAGAAGGCGTAGCTAAATACCACATACCGATGACGGGCAGCAGCGTCACCGGAGCAAGAAGCTACGCCCTGCGATCGCCAACCCGCCTGCCCAGCGTGGCGATTATGGGTATATCCTCCAGAAGTTTTCCCTAGGTGGCGAACAACTGGAGAGGCCTATGTCCAGCAGTGGACTGCAATAGGCTGATGATGATGATGAAATTTCACTTTATTACATACACTTTTCTTGACTTTTGACGTTCTCTATTAATAAAAATCTCTACCCAAAAAGCTACCATTACTATTATAAGTTGTTTACCAATTTTAGTGTAAACAACTTCATTTAGAAATCGCATGCATTGTGAATTCACTTGTGATTTGAATTAAAAATTGCAATAAGTATTTGAGGATCATACAAAACGGCAAGACTGGTTTAGCTTAACGGATCTCCAAAAGCACCTTTTGATGCCGTAGGCTCTCTCTTCTCCTCAGACACTTCTATGCTGTCCCCTGTAACAATCTTACGTCTTCGCAAATCTCTTTCAAATATCTCCTGTACTTCTCTATCTAAATCAACTGAGCTCGACCGCCGCGAATCCAACCCCTCAACCATTAACTCATGGACTATTACATTTTCCTCAGTAACATTGATCACTTGACCATCTAAAGTATCTCTGGAACCGGCACTTGTAGATCTAGTTCCGAACTGTAACCTGCTTTCAGTACCATCATTCACTTCACTTTCTAGGTCCGGTGAAGAAATCACCAACTGCTCCTTAGAATTAGCACTTGATGGTAGTTTGTTTCTTAGTTGCCTACACCGTCTGCCGATTCCGCCCATCCATTCGGAAATGAGAGCTGAAGCGGCTAATAGGAATCCCGCTGCGAGTAAGAGGAACATTCCTTGAGTATCTTCTAGTGTTAATCCCTTTTCTTCTGCTGATACAATTTTCAAACTGCCTGCTCCGGCCTAAATACAAAAAAATGTATGTGTCATAACATTTTATAGGTATGATATTTCATGTATTCTAAAGCGTCTACGCCATTTGGTATATTTTGCTGACCTGAAATTTCAGAGTCCACCATACGACTCTGGGCGAATAAATGTGTAATGAAGATAATAAATGTTGAGATAAGTCTGTGTCTGGCATTTTTTGTTGTGTAGTATTTGTCAGTTGACAAATACTACACAACAAAAAGAGAGAGAGGTGGATTTGATTTAGTCACCACGCCTGGTAGCTCATATGTATCAGATCACAATTACGAGATAATAATTTACGTGATACCTACTGATAACAATTTTCCACTGCTGCTCCGTTGCATTTCCCAGCGGACTTCGTCTACTATTTTGTATATTAAGCCACTTTGGAACATTCTTCTTAAGTCACCACTCAGTTTGGAGGAGTACAGTGAATTACTTGGGAAAGCCATTGACACTCCAAACGGTACAAAGCATTCATCAGATATGTGGAGCATAGCTCGTTTAGATCTGTAATATTAGAATTTAAGGTAAAAGGTTGCTATCTATAATATAAATCTTTACTATTCTTACTCGTATACTCTTTGGAAAGACGTTATAAGGTAACTAGCATCATTTTGTCGAGTGTTGGAAGTATAATGGCAATCTTTTATATAGAAAAAGTGCATCTTGATTAAGATATAGATCTCCTCTTTCTCTAAACCATTATGGAGAATAGTAAATATCTATAATTGGATTATATTTTGCTTTGATGCAGTATTCTTCAGTATTCGTATCTAGAAGTGTATCCACTATTTAGTTACCACTTACTTTGCCATTGAGAAATTAGCTTGAACGATGTACTCAAGTTCAGCTTGCGAACCGAGAAATGCATAAGGCCAGAAAAACGCTTTGGTTGTATTTCTTATTCCTGCTTCTACATTTGGAACTAGTTCTAGCTTCTTGAAAAGCTTATTAGTATTAGGATCTGAAGAATTGAAAAACCATCTCTCCCAGCCACCTCTGTCTGTAATATTATTATGTGAAAAATACATTTTGCTTTTTGTTTTAACATCGTTAGTAAATAGAAATAAATCTTGAACATAGGTTTCTTCTAAAGATATCGCTTAATGCCTGCATGGGGTCTGAATACCAAATCAAAATTATAAAACTTTAATACGTATGCTACCGAAAATAAAAAGGCCGATACATACTTACCTAATGTACCAACGCGGTAAAAACCAGCAAGCAATTGCTGTATAGTATCGACTGTTTCAGGAAATACAGGCAATGTCACAAATGCTATAATGGAGCCAGTATAGCAACTCGTGATAATTATAGTGAAAATCCAATACCAACCTGGAAATTATGCTCTTGTCAATAATAATAAAGTAAAATTGGTATCTGATCAAAATAAAATTTATATCTTACCTATTAGTAATCTTGTGGTTATTTTTGTAGTTTTACTCCAAGAATTTTTACCAAGAAAAGTAAAACAATTCGTGAATGTACCAAAGACGTACCAAAACATATTCTCTATTTCACCACTGTTGTGTAATAGATGACGAAGGGTGTGTTTGTCGGAGAAAGCTAGAGGCAATATCCCAATTAGGTAAGTAAATGTAAGAGCCACCCAGACGTGCCAATGGAAAGGCCCTAGGATTGCACGGTATCTGAAATTTCAAAGTACAAACGTTTGTACAGTACTACAGTAAAATCTTGAATATCTTTTACAGTTTTAATTGTTTGACGAAACTTTGAGAATGACTTTATGACTTGACCGGTGGCTCAATTGATAGTAGCTGCTGCCTTCTAATTAAATTAAATAAATCTTTATTTTACACTAAGCTTGGTTTCACAAAACAAATAGACTTACCGTGGTAGCGCAGTGGACATTAATGTTATAAACACAGCACAATCTTGTGAATGGGAAAACGACATGTCTAAACCATAGGTTCTTTCACTAGTAAAATACATCCCTGCGACTCCAATATCTGCTCTACCCATGGCTACTTCTTTTGATACGGCGTCACCAGGACTATAAGAATATCGAAGAAACATTTTCTTTGAAATAATTCAAATTAATATCAATTATATACTGTCAAAATAGGCATTACCCAAGAGAAGGGTCCTGTGGCTCTTTGATTTCGATTGAAAAATTATTTCTCTCTGCCAACATGCTAAGCAATCTCAGTTCAACTCCATCCCACACAACTCGTGGATTTCCTCCGTCTAAATCTGATTTTATTCTGAGTATAATAAAAACCTCTAATTAATAAATCATTAATTTACTATTTCATGCATGTCACTTTCATGATAATTCTAAAACTACATTTTGGTACCTTCTAAAAACAAAAGGCGGTTGGTTAGATGCTGATACTATAAATCTATGTCCCGCATAACCTTCAGTCATCTTAGCTGGAAATAGGTTGACCTCACGAGAGTATTTTCCATGTGTCCATGATGTCAATACTACAGGCTTGCTGGCGCCCAATCCATCAGTATACAATTTGTG
This sequence comes from Conogethes punctiferalis, assembly GCA_031163375.1. Classification (NCBI taxonomy): domain Eukaryota; kingdom Metazoa; phylum Arthropoda; class Insecta; order Lepidoptera; family Crambidae; genus Conogethes; species Conogethes punctiferalis. The sequence continues at coordinate 16,862,656 of CM062079.1, forward strand.
CGTATACAAAATGTATGGCGCTTCCTTTTCAATTAAAATAGTCTCAATTAATAACCTTTTAAAACGTTTTAAAATAAGTAATCTAGAAATGTATACACTTACCATTGTTTCATCGTCATCATCCTTAAAGCTCTGCCCAATGACCAGCAAATTAATGAACATCCTAGATTCAGGACTTGCTAAGAATTCTTGCACAGCCCATTGAGAAGATCTAGCTACAACAACAACTTTACTTTCCGATTGCTTACCAAGTACTTTCGCACTACTTTTGACCTCTGTCGAAAATATTATATAATGAAGACATTGCTTAACCGGTACAAGAAGTTCTGGCTCTTTTAGATTGTTGCTATCATCAATATATCCGTGCACATATGACACTGGAAAATCTTTTAGGAGATTTTGAAATAAATAACTCTCCTTTGACTTTACTTGGCTGTCGTAGAGTATTACTGGTATACAATCATTAAGATATTTTAACGTTATTTTGTGAATTAGTTTTATTAGCGAAGGATTTTGGTCGAACGCAGTACTCTTATTTAGAAAATGTTCATGCCACAATTGTTCTCTGGTTTTAGGATGTCCATGGAATACTGGATCAACTGCTCTTTTAGTCTTATTATCTTTGGCTTTTATATCATTATCATTGAAATGTCTTAATTTCATTTCAGTCACTTTTTCCTTAATATTCCATTTGTTGTCGGTACTTTGCAAATAATTGCTTGACCGTTTAGCAATATTGTGATTATCAATAGTAAACTGTGAAGGATAGTATTCCACATCTTCACACCACACTGTGTAATACGAAAGCAACGTATAGGCGACAATACATCGTAGATGTATCATACTTTGAGACATCTTGGTAAGTGTTTTATCCGATTTATGATCTCCTTTTTATATGAAACTCAAGTTTTCTGACCTTGGTAAAGAAAATGCTATCGAGCAGGTGTTATGATTGAAATTAAATTTTTGATGACTACTGCAAAGCAATAATGGTCATGGTCGAAGCTCTAGAGCCTCACGAAGGTAATACGTTATCGTATTGGCTTTTTATTATTAACCACCACTACCGTCTTGGAACATCTACCTTGAACTAGACCAATAGTACCACCATGAACCAGACATATTTTGACATTTGTTTGCAACCAATGTCAATGGTTATAGGAAGACTAAGTATAATCATAAAAAAATGTTATCGAGTTTTTCTGTAAATAATTATTCATTAGCAGCTCCAGAGTCAGAAAGTTGGCGGTGTATAACCGCTGTGCATCGGAAAGCATGTTCGGCCCATCGGCATCGATGGGCTTAATACGCTTTCCAATCATCATCATCCTGCGCCTGATTTCTCTGCGGCTGTCTCAAACTATGATTCCATCGGATTATAATATACTTAGCAAGTCTCCTTGGAGATTGCCTGCTGTATCAGGAAAGTAAATAAAGAACATTTTGTTTATAGCATTTTATTGATCAGCACTGGTCACAATTTTTTACAACCATTGTACATAAATAAGAATTTAATAAAATACAAAAGTTCAGCTAAGACTCAGCTGAGAGAGTCCTACCAATAGTCACGTCCGAAGTAAAAAGTAAGATTATGTAAAATGTGTCCAATTGAGATAATATCATTACAAAAGTGAAACTACCAATTTTAAATACTATGCTAATATTTACAATAATAGGACTTATAAATAATGAATATCTACTTTTAAATAGAGTACAGCAAGCGCTTCTATTAGCTTTAGTAGCATACCAAAGCTTTAAACTAGTTGAGTAATTATTAAAGAATGTAGTTTAGGCTTTTTTATCTGAGAGTTACAAAAAATCAAAGTGATTTTTACAAGAAACGAAGTGGATTTATTGAACTATTTATACCAAAATTAGTCACATAGACATGTGCTACATCACGACGATGTCAACGGACGTCTACACAACTTAAATTTTTTTAGCTTGATATATCATTTATCATTCCAATTTAGTTATCAGAAACATCACATGAGTTTTATTGGTACCATTCTTCTATTAGAACAATGCAAACTTATACTAACTCGTTACGACTAAATTTAACTAATACGTATTTACACATCGTAAAAAGGCAGTGAGAACCGCGAAGCTGGCAAGATTAGAAGAAAATCTAACATTCAATATGGCTCTTGTTAAAACATTATCAATAGTGGTAATCATCCTGATTAAATGGTTTTAAAAATATTATATCCTAGATTGGTGCGAGTACTGAAAATTAGATAAAATTATTATCACTTCACGACGACAAAAACATTACATTATAATACTTAAACTATCCCTGAATCAAATAATGACAATAAAGAGTATTTTTATAAGGACATAAATAATCTAAACGAACACAAAATAGGAAATAATATCGCAAAAGACATTGCACAAAACTCTTAAAATAAAACCATGCACGTATAAAATTAAAAATCTTGACACATTCTTCACACTAGACGATTGAAAACACTTAAATATCACAGTTTCCAATACGATCACGTGATGGAACTTAACACACGAGACGATTTGATTCAAAATACCAATTTAAATTGAATTTTACAAAATGTCAAAGCTTGCTTTGTGACCATCGTTATCTAAATGGCACTCTTTAGTTGGTGACAAAACAATTCTGCTAAGAATTAGTGTAGCTTCAAAATGATCCTTTGGGTTTCTACAATCTAATCAGTTTTGTTAAGGATCATTGTTTGAACAATATTCTATTTTGTCAATTAAATTGTTTTCTACGGTCAAATTATTTTATTCACCAACGTCGTTGTCAATGCGTGAAGATTTGATTCCAGTTTTACCAGTCCAGGGATAGACTTCGGGACAGGGTTGGCAGGTTCTCATGTATCTCACTCCGGATTTGTGCCAGAGATTGCACACTTTAGGATTGTTGCATTTCTTTGGCCGATCCTGGAAAAAAATTACCATTACCATTTAATTCTTTTTTAATTCTTTTATTGTTATTTATAAATATAATTTATAATGCTGGTTTGTCAACAGGTTCATTATTTACACTTTTTTAAAGATTATAACAAACAAGTGAAAAATTTATTACCCATCTTTGAAATATTTCACGACTCGGTGAGTCTTTTACAATACCCCACGAAGACCTTCAATACTTTATAAAGTAGTGCTCACCTGGTAATTGCATTGGAATGGCTGGAAATTGTTCATTCTGGAAATGGGGGTGGGATCTCGCACCCACTGTAGTGCCTGCCAGTTGGTGACGATCCAAACGTCCTGCATTTGGTTGATGAAGTCCAGGAACATGATGAAACCTTCCTTGTGGTGGGGTTGGGTGAACCAAGCCGCGTGGTAGTAGAGACCAAACGGAGCCCTGTAATAATAGATGATAAAAATATCGGTCAATACATTCCAACAAAACAAAATGAATGGAGGTCCTTCTAAGAAAGAGCCGAATAACTTAATAATGCTCTCCTGATCGGAATTCAGCTACTGTGGCCTATCTCCAAACCAAGTACGTAGATATTAAAGCACATTCTTTTGCTCTCACTATCAAATCTAATGAGATGATAAGTAGTTTGACACGGCAAGATCATGGAAGAAATGTATCATCACCAATTTCCTGGGTGTTACTGGATTGGACTGAGGAATTTGTAGACTCAGAAAAACTAGACTTCTTAGACAATACTTACGACCAATAAGCCTTTTGTTAAAAGGTAGATGTAAGGAAAATATGTACCTATTTGTGGTATAGTGCCTGTCGAAATTCTTCAATATCATTTTGTAAACGCCTTCTGCATCAGGCGGGTTGGCGCAAGCGTCACCCATGGAACAACGGCCACCATTCAAATCTTGCCACATCACCATAGGTACTTCCCAGACTCCTGCAAATAGATAATGATAGAACATACATACATAAAATAAATCACGTATAACTTCATATAACGTCGTCGTATAACAACGACAGACTTTACAGATTAATAACAGCATAATATTTAAGCAAAAAAAAATCGATTACAATATGGTGAAAATGGACTAAAAAAACTAAGAAAAGGTTCAACTCACTTTTTCAAACAATGAAAGAATTTTTAAATCGGTTCATAATTCTCGGATATAAGTGATAACAAACATACAACAAAAGAAACCTCAACCTCTCTCTAAAACTCAACTTATAAATACTAAATGGCCACTACTGCTTTATACTCCATTGCATCCACAGATATATCTTTCCCAATAGTTTATTAACTCTCTGAAATTAGTTCAAATAAAAATAATAGGTATCTGAATGAAACATACCTGGATAAGATTTAGTAGGACAAGGCGGGATCATGCAATCATGGAAGAGCTTGTAGTCTAGCGTGTAAGGCCAGCTTGGAGGTCTATTTTCATACACCGGAAGAGAAGAATCGTAGGTGAAGTTCGAATCGTACAACATCTTAAACATTTTGTTGCCTCCCACCGAGAGGAAAGGTGCCCTCATGCCTCTTACATCCTCCAATTTTACTCCACCGTAAGCTGCGAGAATTTCTCTTTGCCCTCCCACTTCTCTGTTCCATTTCTTTTGGGAGAATTGTTCTCCAAAACTATGGCTGAAAGTTTAAAATGGTCGTTTAAATATTTGCTTAATAAATAAATAAATCAAATCAAACAAATATTTTAGTTGAGAAAATGTAAATGGTTAAAATTGTAGAAATTTAGATTTAAACTTTAGGGAAAAGTATTCAAAATTTTAGCAGAACTAAATTAAAAGTTATAGTTAGAAAAAGTAGTCGTCATAATTGTCAACTCAGTCAAAATCGAATTGGTGCATTTGAACGTTTTGTGCAGAAACATTATTCTTCGACTTACGAAACTGTGTGCGAGGCCATCTCATGTCCAGCGGAGTAAAGGTTCTGGACCTGACTGTAGTCTGTCCATTCGTGGGAGACGTAAAACGTCGCCGAGATAGGACATCCATTAGGGTTTATGCGGCCCTTTTCAAAGAGGTCCGTGTACAGGCCCTTGTTTAAGTCGTTTACAGAGTCATCGAATGTCAGAAGAACGATTTGCGGTACTGTCTCCACCGGTAAGTCACCTGTTGTCGCGGGATTTTGGTATGATCGTGCGTTTGGTTCAAGTCGTGCCAGGAAGAGGAAGAAGTAGATAGAGGTAAGGTGGATATAGGAAGGAAGAGAAATAAAAAGAACACATTAGTTTTATAATGAAAGACCAGATGTAAAAGGAAATTCCTGTAAATAGAAATAGATGGCCAAGAATGTTATTAGTGGCAATACCAAAATTTAAGGTTTTAAAGATGTTGAAGATTCAGATTCAATAGTTTCAGTACGCGAACTTACGATACAGTGTGCGATGCAAATTCGTGGCCATCTGCGTATAAGTTTTGAACTTGACTATAGTCAGTCCACTCGTGAGATACATAAAAAGTGGCAGCAATCGGACACCCGTTGGGGTTAATCCGACCATTTTCGAAGAGCTCCTCGTAGTACATTTTGTTCAAATCGTTCACAGCATCATCGAACGTTATCAATACCATCTGAGGTACTTCGCTGACGGGTAAATTTCCTAAGTCATAAATATTTTTAAAATTTGCAGAACTTTTTCACATAAAAAAATTTTACTTTGCATTTTAACTGGGCCTATCATATTACCATAGTAATGTGGTTCATTAAACAGTATTGTTGCATATTGCTGATGCTCAGCATCGATGCCACAATACTAATAGAGAGAAGATATATTTTTACTATAAATACCAAACAGCAACTTATTTATGAGAATGTACACACTCTTATTTTTTGTTTCTCAATAGTGTGTATACTTAATATGTTGTTAATTTAAAAACTTATGTAAGAACAATAATTGTAACAAATCAGGATAGTTTTACAGATATTTGTAAAAGTAAAATTTTTCATACCAGGGATGTCTTTTCCACCGCAGTAGCAGTCGGGCAGAAGGCACACATCCTTTCTGCACTTGGCTGCTGTTTTATCAGGGGTAGGTTGAGGGTACACCGCTGCAGGTCTGGTTGGGGGGTGGGCGTAGATGTCCACGAACTCTGTGGTCTTTGACACTATAGCTGTTGACGGCTTCAATGTGGGTCGACTGCGACTGTTAATTATAATAATTTTAATGATAACCTATAAAAATATTTTTTATGGTATGAATTGAACTTCACCAAGTTTTAATAGTTTATGATTCTGATATTTATTTAACAAAATGACAAAATATATCTTTTTTTAAATACACTTTTAATGTTAAGAACTGTTTTGTGTCGATGTTAGATTATTATCATACTATTAAAAGTTGGCCATAAGTATTGTAAGTGATGAAATGCAATGAGTGCACCAATTAAAAGCAGAAATTAAAGTTGTTGTAAATGGTAAACGAGTTCAGTCAATATTTGATATAGATCTGTGAAAGTATTACTTCATAAATATTTCATGATCTATTTCATGAAATTTGCTTAATAATTTTAATTACTTGGACTGACTCAAAGAATTAACATAAAAAGCAATCAACCAAATGAGTTTCTAAAAGTAAATAAAAAGCTTGATGGGGGATTTTGATCAGGTTCTAACGTTGGTGGTGTTCCTCTGTTGGGGATCGGCTGAGGCGCGTCTGATGCAGCAGAATAGTGTGCAGAACCTCGTCCGCGGGTACTGCTTGGCCTGTAACATACAATTATTCAGATCAACAGTTCACTCAAGAAGTGTGGTTAGTACGCGTGATTTTTAGAGATGAAGCATTTGTCTTTATAAATTCTCTTTTCAATAAATAATATCTGTAAAAAATGATCCATAATAATTAGTGATATAAGGCATAATTTGGAATTGAAAAATTATTCATGATTAGGTATAAATACCTAACTAATATGTACTTAAATATATACATGCTAGAAGCGTATCAAAAACAAGTTATTGATACACCATGCTTGTGAATACAGTGCTTTTATAAATGATGAAATACATGTGGTGCATTAAAATTGTGTCTCGAAACTACATTGAGGAACTTTCCAAATTTACATTTTCTAAAACACATCTCTACATACTTAATTCTCTATATTTGCATCTAAAACTACAATACTATATACAGATAGCCAATCAAGTGTAGGAAATGGAAATGGTCACGTCAGGAGTTAACAATTTTCAAACTCAACCGACTAGAAGTCCCCCAATGAGAGTAGAATGTTAAGCGATAGATTATAGCTGAAGGTGCTATTAAACGATGTTTCTATGAGAGGTCATGCTAGTTACTTCGCGAGGCAAGAAAGTAAGGACTTTGAGACGAAGCCTCCACCTTCCATTAATAATGAGAAATCGATCAGGCTTAGACTACTGGCCGGCGAGCATTGTTTGTACCTCTGGTATTTGATTTCGTTGCATTTTGGGTTCGCTTGCAGACTGTTGTCTGATGAGCATTTGGACGACGTTTGGTAACTCCTGCGCCCACCTCCAGGGTTTGTCGCAGCTAACTTTATGGCAGGATTGACTCGCGAAGCCCGCGTTGGGAAGGATAAGCTCTTAGTCGTAGATGTCGATTCAATTTTCGTAGTCATAGTCGCTTTAGTAGTACTCGTAGTCGATGCTATTTCGCTAATAAGTTTGCTGGTTGGTCTGTCCCAATCGATTTCAATAGGAGCTTTAGTACCTTCACTAGAATACTTGAGTTGGTATTCATCGTCAGGACTTACATATGATATACTGTCACGGCTACTAGGTTCAGTCGAAGGGGGGTCATTGAAAAGTTTTTGGAATTTTCGAGACTTTTGAGTATCGGGTTTGCTTGGAATAAAACTATTGAAATCAGTTTCATAGAATCGTCTGTTAGGTACATTACGAAAATCATTATTAGTTGAGCTCTCTATCATAACAGGTGTTGTTGGTGCCTCAGTTATTACAATTGGGATAGGAGACGGTGCTGAAGTCGTTGATGTCGTAGTCGATGAAAAATCTTTGAATTCATGTTCAGTAAAACTTACTTCTTCATCATTTGAAGGAATAAATTTACTTAAGCTGGGTTCAGTAATGATTTGAAGTCGTTGAACATTGCTACGCAAAGGCTTTTCATCGACATATTTTAACATTTTCTTTTGGAAGCCAATATTTACAGTCTTTTCTTCTGGTTGAGGTGTAGTTCTTGCAGTGCTAGAAAATCCGTCAAAAACTCGAGGCTTAGGCGTGCTAACTAAGTTATTAAGGAACGCTTTAATTACGTTTTTAACTACTTTACCGCTAAATACTTCTGTTGTTTGATCAGGGACAATTTCATCTACTACGCGATAAGTGTAATAAGATGGTTTAGAACGAGGCTTTTCAGTTCTGAAATTTCTAGGTTCAGAAGTTGTATAACGGGTGGTGGATACAGTGCTTGATGTAGGTTCGGGTACATAACTTTCTTGGTTATCAAAGCTGTTTCTCAGATTACTTAGTGATCTATAAGGGGATACTACTGGATCTTGCCATTTTTCATCTGGCCTATCTTGACTTTTCCAAGTATTTTCTTCATTGTTGGTTGAGCTGCTGGGTGGCGCAGCTGGCAGTCTATTATTTATTGTACTATCTAAAGTCGATTCAGTATTAACAGAGTTTTCTGTGGAGTCAATATTTGGAGCATTGTTGTTTGAAAATGGGGCAGGCCGTCTTAACACAGTTTTTATATAATACTTTGTTGTTGATGTAGGCTCTGTTGTTACTATAAATCTTGGCCGCGAAGTTACCTTTACAGTAGGCCGTACGTATATAGGTACTTCATCTTCTAATATGATTTCAGGGCTAGAATCTTTTCTAGACGTAATTTCTTCGCTAGTGTTATCATACTCAGATAAATCTATGGCTGCGTCTGGATCCTGTTTTGATCTAATCTGGTCAGATTCTTTATTATTGACGTTTTCATAATAATATCTATTTGCCTGAGATTCTCTGTTATTAATGTTTTCTGAAACTTTTATTCTTCTGGGGGATTTACTATATTCATCAATAGGCCGTGTTAAGACTGTCAAAGTATAAGGATTATTGGTATTATTTGGATTTCGCCTAATAGAAAACCCAGATGTTAGTGAAACAACTTTTTTATTATCTTGATTAGAGGGAGGTTGTACCACATCCACAGATTTCTTATTATTGTTAGTCACTCTAGAAGACAGTCGTGAAGTCGGAGTCCGTTCTGTAGGAAGTATTGTCTCGCTCAACCTATTAGAATTGTCAGTCTTTTCAAAGGGTTTAGCAAGGGAAGAGAGATTTATGCTTGACGAGGGAAAAGAGGGAAATGACGAATTTGACCCGTCAGCAGGGTTTTCAGCTGGTTTGGAATCAGGATTTTCTATAGGATTTTCATCTGTAGGTGATCTGTTGAATACAAAGCAAAACAAAACTTTCTAATTTAAGCTCTCTAAATAAATGCTACATACTATAAAATATCAACGCATTTCTAATCAGAGCCTAAAGAAAAATATCTTGTTTACAACAATATAGCATCTAAATTAATATTTAAGCAGAAGTAGAGAATGTTAAAAAAAAAAAAAGTACTTTGTGTTCGAGTTCAAAGGATAAAGATACCACAAAAGCCAATTATAATTTACTACGTAATTATTTTGAAGCGTATTAGGAAGTCTCAGATTAATAATGAATTAATAATATTTACACGTTTCATTAACAACCTTCAAACCGGAAATGTAGTCTATTAGTGAAAGAAGAGTATATTAGAGGTTATAAAGATTTGTTAAGACAACAGTTTCAAGGTTGTTAATAGATGAAATTTTGATGAAAATGACACATGACTGTGAAATTTGGTTAATTAATGAACTGATTGTAATGATAAACCTGGGTGAATTTGCCATCTTAGGTTTGAGACATCTTTTGTAGTACCTTGTGGTATATCGAGACGGGGTCATTGCTTCTGTGTAGGGTGCAGCAGTTGTACGATGTGTAGTTGTGCTTGTGCTAGTCGTAGAAGGAGTTGTGCTTATGGAAGTTGCTTCGTATAATGTCGTCTTCACGCTGCTCGGAATATGATCATAGCCCAATTCATTACCATCGCCCCTGGATTATACGCAATAGGTTAACAGGATGTTAGGAAGTAGGCAAAATAACAAAGGTAGGTTGTATGTAAAGTTACAATTAGAATTTTTCTTAATTAACCTAATCAAGATAATGCAAAATAGAACTCACCTTGTAGAATGGCGTATGGGTGATTGGTACTGATTCTGGTTGCTTATCTGAAATATCACGTAATGAACATGTCACTGTTATTATTTAGATCATAATTGATGTTCATTTTCTTACTTCAGCTTGAAGTAGGTAATTTTCATGCGAGATAATAAGATATCTTTAAATATAGATATTAAATTACTCAATGAGTGTCGGTGAGACGTTAATTTGCCAGTTGCTTTATGGTCAATACGGACTGTTGATTGGCACTAGCATTGTGTTTTTGTCGCAACTTTGTCCCACTATCCCTATTAGTATTAGGTATGTGATAAGGGTTATATTTTTTAGCAGTGGGACGATGCCAAACTAAACTGCGTTCGAGCATGACGTTAAGACATTTAAAAATTTCTAAACAAGAATTAATTCGATAAAAAAATGTAAATGAAATCAATAACCAAAAATATATACCTGTCCTTGAATAAGAGCATCGTCGTAATCATCGACCGACACGACGGGTCGAGGTGTGTAGACGTCGACAGGGCGACGCGAAGGAGGCGGCGTCCCGCGGTACGTCTGTTGTACTGCCGGTCGGAGCGAAGCCGTGTTATATTGCTGCACATAGTCTGCCAACACCGTTACCAACCGCCAGTTAGTTCGTTACGTGCTCACCATTGCCAACATTTGGCCGTTGGAGTTAGGATGCTAGTAGAGGACGAGGATGAAGTCACCATTTTTCTTTTTGACCTTAGTAGTTTGAATGTACAGATATTATTTTGTTACTCTGAACCACATCCAAAAATATTGAGGAAATTATATTAATTCCATTAATAATATAAGTCAGTAATCTGGAATGCTTATAACACCACGAGTGATGCCTAAATATCATAATTATAATTTAAACCAGGTATGTTGTTACAGTCATTTTAATAAGTTTAGTTTGGAGAAGATGAAAATAAGGTAGTTCTCATCCAGTGTTCATAGAAGAAAAAAGATTTCAATATTTTACAAAACATGCAGAATATATTTACAAACAGAAAATAGTCGTCAGGTGCTGTTGATTAAGTTTTTATTAGGAGTTAAATGGATATCAATTTCGTGATCCTTATAATGACATCTCAATTAGAAATGAGACTCTGTAGAAAAATTTATGAAGTCATAATTGTTATTTTAGTATGTTTTTGAAAAAAAAAATTACCCGTGTCTTTGTAGAGTTCGCCATCTTCGTCATAAACAGCATAGAAAGGATCATACTGATCAGGATTGTAGGTTTGTGTTCCGTTGTAAAGCATTTTAGGACGTGGGCTGGCTGAATACGAAATTGGTGCGACACTTTCCGTAGGTTCCAAACTAAAACATAGAATTACTAAATGAATCATTGAATTTTTTATTAGAAAACTTATCGATAGTTTCATTATTTGGCACTGCTATTCACAAAGCGGTTAAATTAGTCATGTCTACAGTCCATCTAGTCCATAAAGTCATTAAAATTCACCGGTTGTTTGTAGAAAGGTGCATAAAATGTAAAGTGAAATTAAAGGTTGTAGGAGAATAAAAAGTTTTACTAGAAGGTTAGTATATTTAGAATACATTTATATAAATAAGTCAGTGTGTTAATTTTTCAGTTCTCTTTGCCTTGATCTAAGTTACCTGTTTGTTCTAACGTCATGCTTAGTCTTTGTAAAACGAGTCTCTTGATTATTGTTGTCTCGAGGAGTAGTATGTTTCATTTGAGCTACTATGTTCTGATGTCTTATTCTCCCACGAGTCTGTTTGTTATCATCATTTATAGCCATTGAGTCACTGACAGTAGTCGGCTTAGCTAACCTATGCCTAACTGTATATGGTCTCAATGTAGTTTGATTTAAGTATTTAGGAGGTTTAAGCGTATACGGCCCACTTTCTAAGTGAGCTGGTTTTCTAATGTGGACCGTTCGATTTCTATGAGGATAATGCATTATTTCATAGTTCGAAATTTCAGGACGAGTTAATACCGTTGGCGTTGGAGTGGCAAAGTTCACTAACACTGGTATAGGTATTTTCCCATTCGCATTTTTGTTGAAAGTCTTTAATGGACTTTTTGTAACAACAGATACATCATTGTAATTTTTAGTTACACTGTCAGGCGAGTATTTAGTTGGTCTTCTAGGTGTTATGTTAACTGGACGTCTTTCGTTTTCCTCACTACTATCATCGTATTCCTTATAGTTTTGAGCCATGGGCGGCCTTTGAGGTCTTACTTCAGAGCTGGGCATATATTTAGATTTCACAGGAGGTTCATAGTAATATTGTTCGTCTTCCTCACCTTCATCATAATAATAATCATTCATTTCTGGAGATGGTTTAGGGATAGGTCGGCGTTTTGCTGGGGCTTTGGTTGTCGTGACTGTGTCTTTGGAAACAAATGTGCTTTGACTTTTGACTGAATTTACTGAAGGCCTGAGTGTTTGAGCAAACAAACTTTCTAGCTTTGGAATTTCAGAAACCGCATTAGGCCGAGGTGTAGACACAATTGAGAAGTATGATTCTGAAGATGGTTTATTCCAAAAATTTTGTAATGCAGCAAGCTGTTCATTAGCGATTGTCGTTAAAGGTTTAGGAGTTGACTTGAACGCTATATATGCATTATGTGGTTTACCAGATGACACTATGTACGGTTTTCCGGTTACGCCTAATTGGGGATGCAGTGCAACGATTTTTTCTGGTTTTACTAGATATTGTTGTTTAGGTGTAGACAAATATATTGGTGCACCTGTTCCCGTAACTACAACATAAGGTTTCTGCGTAACAGTATATATATTATCATGATTTTCTCCTCTCAACTTAGAAGAATCATAATTTGGTTTATTTGTACCTTCAATGGCTCGATTGAAGCTTAAATTAATTGGTAACTGTCGTTCGTCTTTAAAATTAGGCGGCTTAAGTTTAGGTCTTACAGCATCTAATGGTGTTCCGGCATTTTGTTGGGGTGTTCTATAAATATTTTGACTAAGAGTTGGTTGCTGTTCCTGTCCTACACTTTGTTGTTTGTAAGTAGGTCTTGGTGACCACTGTTCAATAGTAAATGTTTGTTTTGTGGAAGCTGGCACATTGTACCCTTCAGTAGGTCTAGAAGTATTATAAAATCCTGATTGTCCAACAAATGGTGTGGGCGTACTCATGCCTTTATAGTTTAATGTTGAACTTCGAAACGCAGAATTAGGGTTAGCAGATGTCGTTAACTCAACAGCAGGTGATTTGTAAGCCGCATTCTGTGAATTTTTCGGTTTTTCTGTAGTTATCACAGCATATTGGCCACCACTTAACTTTGATAAGAATGCATCGAAATCAAAATTAGGATTAGCGAAAGGGTTTTCTATGTCTCGGAATCTGTGACTTGGGTGAGTAAATTCATACGGTGGCTCTGGAAAATCATGTTTGAAATCGTCTTTTTCATCTTTTTCAGATGAACTATTTTCACTAGACTCTTCCTCATCACTGGATTCGTCTTCGTCTTCATAGTCTTCATTCTCAGTTTCACTAGCAACAGGTTTCTGATTCAATTTTACATTTGTTGATGGACGATTTAAAACTTGTATTTGCTCATTCGTTTGGGGGTTTATTCTATATTTATTACGTGTTCTCACTGTAGAAGACACTAGAACTGGTTTTCCAGTGACAATAGAGCTAGAAAGCTGTGACGAATCGGGAAAAACTACTGGATGGCTTGGTCTTTCAGAAAACGATGTAAATTGTGATGCAAAATTATTTTGATTGATATTTTGCTTTGGAGAATTATTATAGAAACCTCCTGCTAAAGAAGAAAATGGATTGTCGTTATTATTCAAAGCTGATATTGGAGGACTCTTAGTTATAATTTGTGTAGCAATATTTCCTGAATTATAGCCTGTATTTTGACTTGGGTCGCGCAAGCTGGGCACAAATGGTCTCTGTGAATGTGAATCATCAATTTGGTAAATTTGATACGAATCTCCAACATTGGTATCTGAGCTATAAGGTTTTGGGTTCAAATTGCCATTAGCTGCACCATTAAAATTTTGCTGGAACCGGGGGCTTTGTGGGTTTTGATAATTGTACTGTCGTAAATCTACCAACTTTACAGCTTTTGGTATACCCCAATTCTTTCCTGGAGTCTTATACCCATTTTTTAAATAATACCTAACTTGGCGTTTTCCTCTTTCACTATCCGGACCACGTTCATCACCATAACTTGGAACAGATTCATCATATTCAAAGTATTCCATCTCCTCATCGCCTTTCACTACATCACTCCTTTTTGAAATGTCATCTACGGTAGTAGAATTTGCACTTTCTAAGTTTGTTTGGTTTAGTAAGTCTCTTTTTTTACGTATAATCGGTTTCTCAATCGCGTCAGGAATTTCATTGGTCTCAATGTCAAGTTGTCTGTCGTGTTTAGAGTCAGTCAGGTTGTCAGGTTTATTTTCACTGAAATAATAACAAAGTCAATTAATTAGTTTTCGGAATAGTCATTTTCTCGTCAATTACAATTATAATATTTTACATACCTATAAGTTTGTGGGGCTTGAGTGATTGTGGCTGCTCTTCTATCATCGACCTGTGTTCCGAAAGAAAATGAACCGATTTTGCCGTTATTCTGTGAGATTGAGGCTGGAATAATGTTAGAGTTAAGAGTTCTTCCAGAGTTAACTTGTGAGTAACCATCTCTGTCTTTTTGAACTTGTCCGATCGTTGAAGGTTGACCTCGGTATACACGCTGTTGTCTGTCACTTTCGATTTCTTCAACAGGTGGCAAGTCATCTACTTCCGCGTAAAGTTGCTGTTGCTGAAACATAATGAAACATTTGTTAATTTCTTTTGTGCATTGTAGCACAACATATTGGTTGCCTTCGTATCTGATGGGAAATGAGAAAAGGAGCCTAAGTACTAACTGTGGTACCTAATTGTTACAGCTTGAGTTCTTTGTCCAGGCAACAATTTCCTGTCGATTTCCACTCCCTTACTCTACGTTCAAAGTGTTCCAGGGTTTCATGTGCTAGGTAAGAGGTGACAAGTTCGACTACTTAATTAGAGCAACAGACAAAAATTGCTAAACTTATTGGTTCGTGAGGATATGTTCTTTATAATGAAATAATGACATCTCATTTGAGTTTGACTAAAATTTTAGGCTAGTATGTAAGTGAAGTTTTAAAATAATTCAGGAACAATGATCTTTCCAGGAAGTAAGAGGATTAAGCTATCTTAGTCGATACAATAAACATACATACATCTTCATCGATATAATAAATACCATCCTACCTTTTCGTATTCTTCGCGATTAAACTTCGGTTGGCCTCTGGACGTGACTACTGGGTTCGGCTGTGGCTGCGCACGCAGCGGTGGGGGTGGGGGAGGAGTCCTCCTGGGAGCCGGAGGAGGCGGAGGTGGTCGTCTTTCCCTTTCCTCTTCCCTCTCGCTTATTCGTTCCAATTCCTCACCGCCTATGGCGCTGACGCCATCGCAGCCTACATTCCTTGGCCAGTCACAAGTCTGAAGCTCGTGGCTGAAACACATAAATATGCAAATTAAGTCATATAACGACTTAGATATCTTCTTTTAAATTATAATTTATGTGAAATCCTTACATTACAATTTCACATCGAAATGCATTTGAATGTAACCTAGATAGAGACTCATGATGATGATGATAGACTCTGCAATCCGTTAACTTACAGAATTTTAATAAAAGTATAATTATGTATAGTTTGACTTTAAGGTTTACTAAAACTTTTCTTCCTGTCGGAAATGCTTATATTGGGACTATTTTTTAGATATTAGAAATGAATATCTTCAGTCAAAAATTCAAAACCTATTTTTTGTCTGCTGACTGAATTTCTATGTAAACAACAAGCTGACTGTAAAACATGCCGCGCTTCGGCTGTCATAAAAAAATCAATGCGTTTTATAAAATCAAAGAAAACCAAAGCAGGTAAGTCTAAATCTTTTCTCATTATCAAGCTTCTTAAGCTTTCAGCTAAGTAAACACGTTAAAAGGCTTTCCCTCATCATCACCGTCCTGCAAACGTTCATTGCTGGACATGGTCTCCACCAAGACAAAAGGCTTTCCTTACCTGTACATAAGTCCACCAGTGCATGACTCGAGAAGCGCGCCGCCGAAAACGCAGACATAGTATAAGGTACAGTCGGTGGGGTGGGGGTAGTAGCCGAACTCCTCGGGACAGTCGAAGTCAGCGTCCCTCTTGATGTCCGCCGCTACCGGCACGCTTCTGATAGGACCGGAGCGCTGCCTGGAGCGGTCTGAGTGGGCGCCGATACATTCTGTAACAAAAGAAATTAAATTAATATTTTATTTAGTCCCAGAGTTAATGATGATTGAAGTTTGAACTATCAGGGGATCTAAAGACACTGAAACAGATAAGTTTTTGAAGGAAGTTTTAAAAGTTGGCAAAGCTGAAATTGGAAGATATCTGATCTTTTTGTCGCAAAAAATTGCATTAAAATACTGTCGCATGAAAGTATTTTAATGCAATTTTTGAACGTTATGTTGGCTAAAGAATAATCGGAAGGCTAAAAGTCTAACTAGGGAAAAGAAGAGATACCTCTATAGCTAGTGTCTTATTACGCCTTGTCTAATCTTAGATTTGAGTAGTGACATCGCTACTATATAGTTATATTTATTAAAACAATATGTTTAGAATGTTATTTTACTAAATCAGTTAAGAAAAAGTATAACTGTTTCAAATTCATAAGTTTGGACACAGAGGCATATCTTCTTTTAATTTTTAATTTCATGGATAACTTAATTGCAGATACAATGGAAAAGCTATAATTTCGCGGCCGAATAAAACGGCAATTAAAGGAATAAAACTTTAAGCTATACTGTTTAATTTCCAACAGAAAGCATATTTGCAACAAAGTCATAGCAACAACGCTTCAGATGTAAATATTACATTGTCTGTGGTATTTCTTCACTCAGTGAGCGTTTATCTTAGTGCTTTGATAATGTAGTGCATACCGCTGTGCTGAAATATTTATCAGCCGGCTATGCAATCTAAATCATCGGCAGGAATGAACTGACATTCATTGTGATCTATGGTATTTTGATAATGCTTTGCAACACTTCACGTCCTTGTTCACATTAAACACAATATTGCTTTTACTTTTCCAAAAGATTATTCAGATACTAATAAGAACTCAGGACATTTCTTTCCATCGTCTAAGATTAAAGTGGTAAACGAAAGATTTAAAATTAAAAAAAAAACTCCTGCTCAAGCTACAAAAAATTTTAGGACAAACTCAGAGTTTCATATTAGTAGTAGGTATGTTATTTCTGGCATTTTACTAAAGGATGTTTTAGCAGATTTGATTGATTTATTATAACACTAATAGCAATTATGTTGTTGTAATAAATGCGACATCAATAATGAACAATTTATTTCAAAATGTTTTACCTCCTTTGCTTTTGTTGATTCTTTATACATATATAATTTTGTTACCCAATTTTAAATGAGTGATGTTCAAATATACATAGAATGCTAAAGATAATTAAAATACGTAGTTATTGTTAGAATAATTAAGTGTTGATTAACTGAAGACAATTAAGACTGTGTTGCAAGCATTTTTAAAAGACAAAGGATACTAAAATTTCTAGATTCAGTAATCGGTAGAGAACTGAATGCTAGTTATGAAAACATAAGTGAAACATCACAATAATGTTACAAGACATGACAATATAGTTATTAAAAGTATGTAATAAAATTTTCACAGACGTCCAAAGAGCGTGGTGAGAAAAGAAATCGCGTGGGCATTCTGTTATATCTCATTTCGGCGGAATGATTTTGTCACGTTTTCATTGTGATCACGAATTGTTGTGGGATTCAGGACAGTTGCTTCTTTATTAGGTAGGTACATCTTTAACTTAAGTACATCTTTAATTTTTTCTACACATCTTAAATTTTTATTAGCTGCTTGTTTTGCTGTTATTGATCATATTCGTTTTTGTGAATTTATCCTGTTTAATTTTAAACAGGATAAATAAAAGTAATAAAGTAAGTTTCTAAAATTTCAAAGGTAAAAATATCGAGAAATGGTTGGAAATGATAACATTGCATGAGTATAAAACAGTTGAATCAATAACAAGAATTTTTATATAATAATAACCAGTTATTTACATCAATATTATGAAAATGAATACCATGTTTGTGGTCATAATAATATTTAAGACAAGTCTTAGATGAATTAATTGAGCAAACAGGTACAGTTAATAAAGTAATTATTCAGAGAGTATTTGTTTTTAATTATTTTATTCGTGCTACGTAACAGTTCATTATATTAATTATTATCCAAAATATACGAAGTAAGAAAAAGTAATACTGCCTATAAATCCCTTCAAATGAAAATTTCACAATAAAACTAATGTTTATTTTCACGAACTTATTTGAAGTGATGAATGCCTTCGTTCACATGGACAAATCACTTAATAACCGACCACCCACAACGTCCAACTAACCTTTTTATAGACGTAGGTTGTTTGTTCTAATGTCTATGAGTATAAATTGATCAGACAGCCAAATCAAATGTGACCTTAGATAAATATGAACCGATACAACTTGTTATTAGTTCAGTTCAGCTTAGAAAACAATTACCTTTAAAGAATGCTTTGTCCGTAACTCTTTTCAATTCAAGTTCAGTTGATTGCTGCAGTGCATACAATAACGAGACATTAGTAATAAACCAATTTTCGGTAATACCTCACGCCCGCTATATAAAATCTATTACAAAAATCCACCCGATTGAACCGTAATGTTATGGTACGGTTTGGTAGAGGCTAACGAAAATGGATCAAAGGTGATGTACCATTGTAATTGCGTAGGGATGAGATTCGTGATTTGCGCATACTTCCTCCGCAGAGCCGACCGACCTTAAGTGGAAACACGCCCTAATCGGACGAATGGAATCCGTTTTGAAAACAGCGAATTATATTGTAACCGGTTTTTACCAAGCTATGCTTTTTTTCGCTGGGCAACTGAACGAAACCACATCCTATATAATATGTTGATGATATCCTCAAATAATCGTTACCTAAAGAGTTTAACTAATTTTATACGAGTAGTAACCTAAGCCGGACCAAAAGTCACGTCTCCTACGGATTTTATGATAATAAAAAAATACTAGCAGCTACGGCAATTAAGTTAAGTTATTAAAAGATTTTCATTAATTATCAACAAATAGTTATATGGTGAATATAAAATACCTAAAATTTACAACTTCCCATAGTAAAAAGGCGCAATTATTTGAAGAACTGATACGTAAACTCATATGAGTGAACTCAAAACAAGTATAAAATTTAGTATTACGAGCCATAAATCCAGACAATTGTTTTCATTAATACGGTCTTAATTAAAACAATTATCGGACGCGTAAGCTTATAAATCTTCAATGATTTTACCGTCACATAAAATACTTTCTATCGAGTAACAGCTGTTGTTGCCTCAGGTCTTATAATATTATTAAAACGTATAGGTATGATTTGATTGGAAACTCTCATTTATTATCTTTGAATGAGGTATTCATAGTGATTAATCTAAAACAAGCCAAATATTACATATTACGTCATATACTAGGCGTATGATTTGTTATGATTTAATTCGTTAATAATTGTCATAAAAGTTACGGTCGAGATACAAGCATTTTCTTCCTTATGGGAGGAATACTTTTTACTGCTAGTGTAGCCTATTATAAACCCTGTGCCGCCAACTGTCCGGAGTAAGAACGGGGGGTCACTAGGGTACGACCTGACATTCAGGATCTATCGATTGCGGAGCGGCATCTACGCCTACTAGACCAACTAGTCAGTAAGCCCATTAAGCCGCTGGTTTAGCGCCTGATCCTTCTTCGGTCTTGTCGAATTATCACCATATTGTATCAAAAGGTCCTGTCCAATCGACTTAATAAAGGAATAAAGGGTGTACCTTTCTTTGCGCACACACTTGTACAATGTGCAATATGTGCATATCTTCTGCGTTATCTGCGTAC
Organism: Conogethes punctiferalis; assembly: GCA_031163375.1. Lineage (NCBI taxonomy): Eukaryota > Metazoa > Arthropoda > Insecta > Lepidoptera > Crambidae > Conogethes > Conogethes punctiferalis. The sequence goes on from CM062079.1 coordinate 16,882,779, forward strand.
TTGACTACACTAGTTTCCTTCCTTGAAGATTCGCCGAAGTGGCCGGAATTCGATCAGGAGAGTTTTATTATCTAACCAACATTATTATTATCTACCTAAAATCCTTAGTAGCATACAATTTGCATATCACGATTAATTAACATAATGAATGAACCTTCACACATAAACAGTTCTTACATCGTGTTGCAACACAGCCTTGTATTTGAAACTCCATCATAACAATGGCATTAATGTTAACATACTGAACAATAGTAACAGTAATACCTAAACAAAAGACAAGACGTTTCCCACAAATAGTTAATCCGTGCTAAAGGCAATTGCACTGATTGACAATACTTATAAAGTTGACTGTGTCAATCGAAAATAGACTGTAAACGTTTGTGTTAGGGTTTGATTGTGTTAAAAGGATGTTGTTGGTGTCGACACATGGCCGTCAAGATTCGGGACGCGTGACCGGCGCACGCGCAAGTCTGCGAGCCTCAGGGCTTGAAACATACACGCGACTGTAATTTAAAATTTATTTGGTGGGATGAATTTGGCGAATTGATATAAATATTCAATATTTAACACGTAACTGTTGCGTAACGATTTAATTGACGCCTGCAGCTATTGTTTTATGTAGGACGAGAAAACTGATGTAAGTTTTTAATAAGAGATATTATGAGGCTCTGCCATTGGGTGCCAACATGATAAGAACGAAAAATAGGTACTCCAACTTAGACTTAGGGTGCATTTCCTCAGAGACAGGGTTGCGCGAAATTAAGGTGAGGCTAACAAAAAATTATCAATTCGGTATATATTATTCCACTAAAGCGAAGCCGACTTGAGATTTAAGCATATCATTGGTATTATTAAGCATTATATTAGCTCCGCGCAACCCCGGTTCTGTAGAAACGTACCCTAAATATAAGCGATGGAGTGTTAATTAAAATCAGCGCCATAATTGCACGAATTTAAAATTTTACCAGAAAATAATTTAGAAACACATGGTCTACATCGGAAATGACTATCAAAATTATATTACATAAAAAATGTAAGTAACATTACGGCACTTACACGCTGCGCATATGAAACGATTACCACTTCGTAAATCCTCAATTACGTGTCGAATTTAGCGATGAAATCCGGCGGATACAGCACACGCTCCATACAACCGATTAAGCAGTAAAAAGTATCAAAACGTGGCATTATCGAACAACGAAATCGACCTAGTTGCCATAATGACTGCATACCACGGGTACCTCATTAATCAATCGGCCGATTCCTTGATCGTGGCTGCGAGTGTTGCAAGGTAGGGGTATATGCCCACAATTATTCCTCGAAAGAACTAACGAACACGAGATCCATAATAATGGGCAGCTGTGTGGGAAATGGCCAACCATCGACGATTTACTATCTGAGTATTGCAATATGACGTGTTGAAATACGTTCGAGGGCATATTGAATAAATTTCAAGCGCGGTTCACTTTATCAAACGCTCCACTTCAAGGAAACGTTGACCCCGGCTGTTCTTGGTTGAATGTTTTCTTCCTTTTCGTATAAAGCTAATTCCAATTGAATTTCCATGTTTGTGGAAACAAAAAGGAACCTTTGGTGCTATTAGGCGATAACAGCAGGATATCAGTGGGCGGTTGAATGCTAGTAATTGCAACACATATTTGCATTCTACAAGGATTTTAAGTGCATTTACTCCCACAATGGCTACAGTTTCTGGGAAACCTGTGTAAGTAAAATAATAAAAAATAAAGATTTCATTATCTTTGCTTAATTGGATACGGAGATATGCAAAGTAGGCTTTTAAATGACGATGTATTTCTTAGACCATATGTACATTTTTAAGACATTTTTTCACACTTTTTAAAAGACAACGACTTTTAACATATACGCCTCTGTCTTTTGACTATAGTTATTTTATCAGCATCCGAATGAGGCCGCATAAAAATTACTTTACTATCGTGTATGGAATACCAAATGCAGTGCTACGTAATATTTCCTAGTAATGAATCTAAGCGATGTGATTCTAAAAACTTCCTGATTCGTAACAATCCTGTACCTAAATGTGAATTTTAACAAAGCAGAAAAAAATTATATTCATTCTCGAAAACAATAGACCGGACCTCGAATACAAGGTGGCTCTCAAGAGACATTGAATTATGTGCGTTTTCTCAAATGCATGAAATATACTTGGTGTTTAACTGCCATACATCAAAATAAATGTTCATTTTAAATAGCTTTCCTCTTAAGCATAAGAGTGCACTTTGATTTCGTACAAGGAGAGATCATTATCGGTGTATTATATGTCGCAGCCATCTAGTTAAAGAATTAGCCAACCAATTAGACGCCTAGGCCATTTATTAAACGTCAGCATCCAATAATGACTGGGCGATAGTTCATTCCAATTGAATCTCCCAACTCAACGTTTTGACGTATTGAAAGTTAGCCCGTTGGAAATGACAACCAAGACTCAAAGTGTAACAAGTGTTTCAAATTTAGTTCTGTTTTTTTTTTGTATTGTATCATTAGTAGTCATCAAAACAAGTACTTACAAAAGTACAAAAGTAAATATCAATAGGGCAGAAAAGTATATATTACTTATCTTCGAAGTGTGTTTTTAATTAAAATAAAATGATGTATTGTGAGGGAGCGACCTATCATATGATGATGATGATGATGATTGTATATGTCATATAAAAATATAGAGATAAAAAATAATGGTCACTAAAGCAAACAATTTAAAATTTAAAATTTAATGAAATGGCTAACTGTGGTTCAGCCATCATACTAGAAACGCTGCGCTCAATAAATTAACTGGTTGTTATTCAGCCATTTAATTGGAAGCCGCCATTTAGTCAACGGACTAGGCTGTTAACAAATTCTTATCTATACTTATAATAAATCTGTGGAGAGGTCAATTCTGTACATGAAATATATTTTCAAAATAACTATCAGGGGGTGATTAGTGATCGATACTGATGCCAAAAATGCAATCAGTAAAATTTTTGTCTGTCTGTCTGTCTGTCTGTCTGTCTGTCTGTATGTTCCTTATAGAAACAAAAACTACTCGACTGATTTTAACGAAACTTGGTACAATTATTCTTCATACTTCTGGGCAGGTTATAGTATACTTTTCATTACGCTACGATCAATAGGAGCAGAGTAGTGAAGGGAAATGTTGGGAAAACGGGAGAAGTTACTCCATTTTTTAAGCTTCCGTCGCGTGTGCAGCCTTAATGGTTAAAGTTACATAGAAATTATGTATGACAGAAATATTTTACATAAAATTGACTAAAAAATATCCCGCAACAGCATATGTCTATCTTTTATGGTTGACTCACAATAACACGTGTAACTCCTGATAGCTTAGCAGTTCGGAGCATTCTGATTATATTTGTTTACTCTTACGTTTATAATACTCTCATTCATCCCTAATTTAAAAAAGTTATCATTATTACCTATTCAATAAAAAAAGAATCATAGAAATCGGTATAGAAACACCAAACTTATACATGAAATAAGCCATCGCGCCGTCGCACGTGAATACTGAATAATGCTATAAGGATTATTTTTGTGTAACGGTTGCCGCGCTCGACACGGGTCGCGGCGGCGGTAGGGTATAAAAAGGCGGGAGGTCCGAGAGCTTGGCTGTTGATGCGTTCAGAGCGATCGACCTTATTGACAGACAATAATTGATATTGAGAAACCGTGCTTATCAGCGCGACTTTTAGTGTTTAAATAGTTTTAAATTTGAATTTCTTTTGTTGTTATATTGTAAAATATTCGTTCAAATTAAAAATTATTAAGCGTAGGTTTATTAATTAAAGTAGTTATAAGTATTTATTTTTAAGTGAAGTAGGTATAGGTAGATAGTTTTGCACAGGCGTTTCAGCTTTAAAAATATATTTACAAAAAAAGTATCAGGGGGTGATTAGTGATCGATACTGATGCCAAAAATGCAATCAGTAAAATTTTTATCTGACTGTCTGTCTGTCCGTCTGTCTTTCTGTCTGTCTGTATGTTCGTTATAGAAACAAAAATTACCTACTCAACGGGTTTTAACGAAACTTGGTACAATTATTCATCATACTCCTGTGCAGGTTATATGATACGTTTCATCACGCTACAATCAATAGGAGCAGAGCAGTGAAGGGAAGTGTTGGGAAAACGGGAGAATTTTTTATCTGAATGTTTGATTGAGCATCACGCAAAAAGTACTGCATGGAATTGAATGTGGTTTTCACCAATGTATTGCTAGAGGTCTAACTTAAGATTTGGGCATCATTTTATGGAAGTCCGTTAGTTTTGAAACCCGATATCCACGCGTGCGACGCCGCTGGCACAGCTAGTTCAATATAATTGGCTGCGACATAATACAAGATAGTTGAGAGACCATCAGAAGGATATTTACGTAGGCGCTTCACGAAAGGACCATCATGAATGCGGTGGGTGAACTAAAATTAACATGAGTAGGCGAAGCGAAGTTGGAGACTAAGTGATTTATAATATCTTCAATCTCACAATGGTAAACCAGCAATAAATATGTAAGATCAAAGGCCAAACCGGACAAACAACTGCAATTTTGTTATTATTCACATAGACATTAATTGTTTACAGCGTTTTAGCTTCTGTTGTAAGCCGTTTTAGTTTATAGGTCTCGTTTATTATTTAGCAATAGTTGCTTAATGCAATAAATATTTGTGATAGAGTTATCTGGTAGTGTCTATGACTTTCATTTTATAAATTATGACAACTATACTAAGCTATGAAAATATCAATCATGTTTTATATTAATGTATTACGAATTTACTACCTGAGAAATTTCAACGATAAAAATAGGGTTTTGTCAGTGCCACAGTGACAAAAAGTAGTTCACTACTAATTAAGTCCAAATTCAATCCTATACCCTATTACTCATTTCACTAGCTTCTTTAGTATGAAATATGTAAACTCTAGTAGTAATGTACTGGCATAAATGAGACATAGATGTCTACGTTGTAGTAAACCTATGTCTCACGTCCTTAAATCAATTCATTGAGAATAACAACAAGCATTGTAACCCCTACATTTAAACCATTAATTTTAATGAACAAAACAATGATATACATGGGTAATCAAAATTAATGGCAACTTTTATGAGCTTAGATTAGCATATTGACTCGTCACCTTTCACGTTGAATTGAATGACCGGTCATTCTTTTGTTGGCTATCCGGTGATTATTACTCTTGAACAATAGATATGTGTAAATTCAGGCTGTTAGCACATGAAGCATAAGCAGGAATCGTGCGCAGTGCGGGCGTGCCCTTTGCGATAGAGGCTTGGCCTTTCAAAATGTAATTCCTATCTGTGGTCTGTATCACTTCGCCAAACTGCCCATTCGCAGTTGCCCTGCACAATATAGATAATGATACGTCGAATTTGGCCTTGGACCTCTCACTCCCAACTAATTCATTAATAACAATAACAATCGTGTGGGCGAGCTTTTCAAATGCACTTTAGTTAGTCTGGTCGCACGCAATCCAATTAAATTTAGGTGTTATTCATTGTTCTCTTTCAATTTTTGGTTCATAGATTTGAAATGTTGATCCCAATAAGCATTGATCATCCATTAGTATCATTTATAATAGTCATTTTTAAACATTTGCACATTGGGTTACTACCTACGCATTCTAAAAAATAAATGTACCGTGTATTATTTATTTTATTACATTGAAATGAGAAACAAAGAAGACAAATGATTGTTTCATTCTTCTCGACTGTTATTACTAAAGTCTAATTAAAACAGATTTGAGAAGTAGTTCGCTACATTCAATTAAGTCTAAGTTAAGTTTTTAGAAAACTGTTAGGTGCCTAAACTATTTTGTTGCATTTAGCTTAAGTGCTATGCAAATAAAGCTTATTCCTCTATTGCGAGTTTGTATCTGTGTTGAAGCAATTGTAATAATTTATTAAAAAATGCCACAAATTACCTAGAGTTTTGCTAAGTAAAGTTATTTGTAAAGCTTTTAACAATTCCAGTTTTAACAATCTTTATTACAACTACCACTAGCTGTTTATGATGTACTGAATCTTTATTTTCAATCTCATCTTTACATTAAATGTTATTCCCATGTTAATTAAAGCATACGTTTGTTACGTAACTGAAGATTTACGAAGGTACGAGTGTAATTATTTTTGTACGATTTTTTATTGTTGCAACAGTACTCGTATTAGTTTGAAACATTAGACGTGTAGTAAACGCCTCGGGATAGAATACTTACTTGGGCACGCCTTGGGACGTTTAGATTTAATGTTATTGCTATTTAACGATAATGTATTGTTATTATCATCTGCCTTGCAGACCTTACCATCGGTAATGCGGTACAAATTATTAAGTGTAATATTAGTACGTAAAACATGTGATGAAATCTGAGCTTGATGAATTAGCAGTAATATAAAAAGTAACGGCCAATAAAATTATAATAAGTATGCCATCTATTGGGTAATGTGCTCAGAATCTTGGATGCTTACTTTTAAGTAACAAGCTGTGTTAATAGATTCTGAAACTTTTAATTTTACGTGATTAATATTTTATCATATACCTACACCTAGGTATAAATGGAGTACAATATTTTACTAAGCTCCTCATAAAATACTAAGATGTTTAGTAAGATATTGTCGTTCTTTGCCTTAATAACTAGCCTACTAATGCTAGCCAATTAACTTCTAGGAGGCAGCGGTTCCAACCCGCCACGTAGGTACCAATGTGTATTAAAATTTTAAAATTCACATATACGTTTATTCGAATTATTTTTATCTAGCAATCTGAATTACAATAGTTCTTCCGTAATAATAGATGCTATATATTATTTATCATTAAAAGTTAGTCTAATATTTGCCACTACAGTCTGACCTTCAATATGACAGACCTAGTTTGAAATGCAAATCTTTTTTTTCCTTTTCGTGTCGACAATGCGAGCACTGTTATTCGAGACTTAAACGTAACTGTTACAATACTCGACCTCGGCGTTCTGATAATAGTAGGCTTTTCACTTCTTTTTTGCACAAAGTGGTCTAAAATATGCACGCAAGATTCGGATAATGTTGTAAAGTGGCATTGCAGAGCAAGGTCGTGTAGGTAAATTGGAGGTTTCTTACTTGTTACCTACTACTGTTCTTGTAAATGTCAGTGCTGCAAAGAATATCAAGTAATCTAAAGATATTCAAAAAGTTTGCCTCTTTTTAATACAATATACTTACTATCAATGATTAGCATTGTTAAAAGCAATTTTAATAAAGTTTCTGCTTTTAGATTTTTAGAAAATAAATGTTCAAACTTCATTAATCTTTTTTTTAATATTAAGGATGGCAGACAAGCAAGCGACCCATCTGATGTTAATCGGTTACCGTCGCTCATAATAGAGTCTACATGAGCGACGGCCAGGGCACAAGCCGCTGCCTACCGTGAGGAAAACTAAAACTATCAGTAGAAAAATTTACGCAAATATTAATATTTTTTGAAAATAATAAGTAATTGTCACCAATAGGCAATATTAGTTGAGATATCTATTAATAATGATCATAACCTCTAAGAATCTGATGTAACATAAATGTAACTAAATGATGTTACATACATCAGGTATGTTAATCCTAATGATAAAACAGTAATTCTAAGACATAATTACACCATTAGGGTACTAAATAGATCACTTGTGGCTTACCTTGGCATTTCAAATATTGATGACAGTTTTTATAAACATCACTAGAAGTAATAAAATAACTTACTTCCTTTCGAAATACAATTTGAATGATCAAAGTGTTAAAACCTTGAATTCAATACGTATTTGAGTGTTACACATTCTAGTTTTTTTTATCTTTGAAGCAATTAATATAAAATCCTTCCCCTTTTCTGATAAATTTACGAGCACGTCTCGCAAAAAAAAATCTATTAAGGAATTTAAAAAAATAGTTGCTCCATTTTCCGTATACGTTACCAACAATTTGTAAGCGGACTGGTTAGCTATTAGTTTAATTAAAAGCAGTCTTTTAATCGTCTCGTTTTAATTAATGTTCTGACTGAAGTCGTAATTGTGGTAATATATTGTTAGATTGCATTTTGTATTTATTAATAACAAAGCATTTTTACTATTATATTTGTTGCAAACCCGTTCAATGTTGAACAAGTTAATAGTTTTGTAGTACTTAATAATAGTAATTGTCATATTTTAAGTATCTAATAAAATTAATTTCTGAGCAGTTAGTTTTATAACTCCTTCTGAAACTTGTAAACATTTAAGTATCAAAATTTGCATTAATACCTATTAGCCCTGGAAACAACGACGTTTGATTAGGCAATCGTCGTATTATTTAGTTTAACAGACTGATAATAATAGGTAAGATAGCTTTTATATGATGTAATTTATTCAGGGGGTATTTGCCGGACCAGGAGTGCCGGCCGCTTGTCATCTGCGGCTGGCCAGGGCAGGCAGGGACGTGGCTGTACGCTTGTGCGCTACTCGAATCCCTGTAAGTTGCTGCTTGCTGGCGATACAGGGGGTGTAGTGGATTAGGAGGGTAGTGATTATCCCCACTTAAAAAAATACAGTCAGTCCTCCTTTATACTTTATGAAATGTTTATCCATTATGACGTTCTATCTCTCTATATCTCTATCCCATCCCATCGGATCATGAGAGGTAAGATGTAGAGAGTTTTTTTTTATAGTAGCTCGACATAATGGCTTCCCTACGCCTGATGGAAAGCCAAGGAGAAGCCCAAGTCGCTGTGACAACTGGCAAGTAACTGGTTAGTTACCTGTCAGTTGCCACTGCCATGCCGGCCCAACCCTAACCCCCCACGAGCTCCGGAGACCCTACTCACCAGCAGAAACACGACAAGGAGGTCATTTGGCTGCGGTATTCTATAGGGTGGAGGTCCTTCCCCGGACGGGCAGCTCAATACGAGCGAAGATTCGCTATGCCCTACCTCTCTTAGTGCACCTGTGTTTGCGTACAACTCATGTGCCTTTTTATGTGTGTACTTGGCTAGTCCCCTTGGAGGTTAGCCACTGTGGCCCAATTTAGTTGAGATGAGTATTTATTAATTTGTATCCGACTCGGCGTGCCAACATATCCTAAAGGGCCCCTGGTCAGAGAAAAACCAAACACCCAACGCATTTAAGTAAATATCAATGATTACGCCATTGATCTGAAAAATATCTATTTGAATATCAGACTTAAGTTGTCAAAGGAATGATAGAAAATCTGTTTTGCTTTTATTGTTAACACCAAAGGTTAAATTTGTAACTTACGCTGTAACATTATGCTACAAAAGAGACACGATCTTTGTTGTTATCCGCTTATCTTGCAGATAAAATTATGAATGCTGTAGGCAATAACATTATAGTGTCGGTGCGCATTCCGACCTATCGCTAACGAGCTAGGCAGGCGAGTGCGATCTTATGGTAATGGTGTTACGTGGGCAACGAAACATATTTACTTATACGTTAAGCTATCTTCTTTAGATTACGAACTTGAGATTGTATTCGCATTTTATACGAATCTCAAAAACAAAGTACTTAGTTTACGTTCATGTTATTGAATTGTTGTGTTTACTTTGTATTGTAAAATTTGCATTTGCGGTATCGTTATTTTATTATGAAACCCAAATAAAAATTACATTATTTTGAAAAATATTGACTTTTGTAAAGTACCTACCTACATTGGTGGAGACAATATGAGCATTTGCAGAGTGAACGTTTACAGACTGACGATGAAAGTCAATTTTTAATTAGAGTTTATTCATTTACAAAAAGAACAGTATTGCACAATGGGAATGTTATAGTGTAACCTTTTAAGCAAATACAGTATTCTACTGAGAAAAACGGACAAAAAGATATTTAATTGTAGATAACATGTATTTAACTAGGTATACCCCATCCAAAGATAGTCTATAAAAGGATCGCCTAAATTATACAACAAAATGTCTAGGTACTTCATCTATAGTTCATTCGCGTTAAGAAAATAGTGACTGACAGGTCACTGACAGGCCACTAGCCAATCAAAACGCTAGAATTATAATTTCTAACCTGTCAGTCACTATTTTCTTAACGCGAATGAACTATAGTGTTAAGTTGTAAACTTAAACTGTACCTGTACATAATAGGTAATTAAGAATATCTTCTATATACTCTATGCTTAACCATTAAGAAAAAAAATTACTCATAAAAAGTGAGTCTACACTATAATAATTCCGTGTACAATACATTAACATCGTTGTTCAAAGTATAAAGAGATAACAATTAACATTTCATAAAAGCATTATAGCATTTGATGACCCTCGCAACTGGGATCAATTACTTATACTTAATTATTGACCAACATCTCCAAGATATGGGAAAACTCTGATGTAACATCCCACCATGGTTGACCTTCATAGACTTCCATAACGTTTTGCCACATTGTTTGTTATGCACGCGTTAATAATGCATCTAATTGCATGTTGTTTTGTGCAACCGTAATGGTAAAGGTTTGAAAATGAGCTTGATCTTTTAATTGATTTTGGGTCATTGGTTCGAAGTTAACAATAAACCATTATGACCTTGTGGCGCATTTTCTAAGAGGTTGACTTTAAAGCGCCAAAGGGTCCAGGTACGATACCCGATCTGGCAGTGGTTTCTTCTACATCTCTGGTACTCATCATCATCATTAGCCTGCAAGGGTAGACGCTACCAGAGTTGTAGACAGCTGGACATCGAGACAGATGGACCAATGACCAATTGTCACTGTCAATGTACTGTTATTGGCATTTGGGGGGTTTGCCATAGTGTTGACTATACACTTGACAGGCAGGCGGGTTGGTGACCGCAGTAGATTTTATTTATGCCCCGTTAAACGTTGCTGCCCGTTTCCAGCCTGAGATGGGCTGGTCCTATACTAAATCCGGACACCAAACGGGCCCTGATACTAAGAAAACTACTTAGTTTAGTTCAGTAGTAGAGTTTGGTTGGTTGACACCCTGGCAGATACTTATGTAAATTTGTCCCATAATTATTTGGTAAGCAACTAAAGTATCACATTTCAACTATTACAGAAACAATTCGCAAACATTTTACACACCCATAATCCCACAGAAATGTACCTTTCAAATGCTTCAAACGAAATACTCGCAGTTCTACCCGCATACCATTCACCCGTTACCATTATTGAATAACCGAAACGGTCGCCTCTAGCCAAAGTTCCGTACATTACAAAAGCACCCTTCGAACGCATTGGTTGCAATTACATTTCCGTTGCAAGTGGGCGCAGCAACCTGACAACCCAGACTGCGACACTTGCAAATGGTTGCTGGTCGTGACTATCGCAACGCCGACTGTCGGATTAGTATTGAGTAACCGTCTAATGTATGAGAGTGCGAGACTGATAATTTTCCTCAATCAGACGGTAAGAACCTATTGTGAAGTGTAGTAACAATTTCACCGTATACATTGCCGTTTAAAACTTCAGTTTGGTGTCTATTGGCGGTATTGAAGTAGCAAAGGATATCAATATGTATTCCATTTCATCGCGTCGTGTGGTATCTTCAAATCATTTTGAAGTCTATGATTAGAGGGCTAGTTCCTATTGTTTCGTTGATTGATTGATGACAGACTCATCTTTACCAGTCAATACGGCACGTTTTGTTTGTATAATGTTTACAATAAGTGGTTTGTTATGTGTTATATCATTAAATGGTAAATCTCTTTGTCAGTAGTTTTGTTTTACGTAAATAAATAAGGAAATTACATAATAAATTCACGAAAATCATATATGTTGATATATATACTGTGATATTTTAGATTCATCATCATCAGCCTATATCAGTCCACTGCTGGACATTGGCCTCCCACAATGTTTGCCACTTTGATCGATCCCGGGCTTTTTTCATCCAGCACTTGCCAGCCGTCCTGCGCATATCATTACTCCACCCTGGCCTGAGGGCGTCTTACACTACGTTTGCCGAGACGCGGTCTCTCCTCTAGAACTCGTTTACCCCAACGGTTATCGGTTCTGCATCTGATGCGGCCAGCTTACTGCCACTTCAGCTTACTAATCCGGTGACTTTGATGATTTTAGATTGATTTTATGGAAATACCGAATTTGTTGGATCAAATATATTTTCTAGTGTTTACACAATTTTTCTGTTTTCTAACAATAAGTAACAACTTCAAACCGAATTACGCTAACTTCTATAACTTAAAAACCACTTAGCGACCGACAATACCGATTGCCTAAGCTAAATGTATTGAATGTTTATTTAAGCACAGCTAAGCAGGCTTATTGTCTATTCGCCAAACAAAATCCGGTCGTGATTCAGTTCTCTACCTTTTACTACCGTTGATAAGTCGTGAATATTTTGAAAGGCGGCGTAGCCTTCTCGGATTAATGTAAAGAAATTCCTCAATAGGCTATATCATTGTCAATTCTATTGTGATACTTTTTATTTGGCGTCAAAATGAGAATGCTTTATAAATATTGATCGATGATAAACTACTATGACGTCATTTAATTTCTGGTGGTCTCAAGCGCTGACGGAACACCGGTCTAGGTGGATTTTCTGACCTAGTTTCATCCAAGATGTCAACAAATTTTGGGTGAAACTGGGTCAAAAAAGTACTCGGTAGCAACCCGGAGTTAAGGAGCTGGCGATAGTTGGATGTGGGCAATATACCTGTAACAAAGAAAATTCACAATTTAAACTGACGTCAACGAGGTAAAAATAGTAAAAAGAACATCATTATTATTATTATCCATACTTATAATAAATCTGTAGAAAGGTCAATTCTGTACATGAAATATTTTCAAAATAACTATCAGGGGGTGATTAGTGATCGATACTGATGCCAAAAATGCAATCAACAAAGTTTTTGTATGTCTGTATGTATAACGAAACTTAGTACAATTATTCTTCATACTCCTGGGCAGGTTATTGTATACTTACCATCACGCTACAATCATTACGAGCTGAGCAGTGAAGGTAAGTGTCAGGAAAAAGGAAGAAGATTTTATCTGTGTGTTTGATGCGCATCACGCGGAAGCTTTTTTAGGAATAAATCAATAATCAATACATAAAAAACAGTATAAATGTGTAACTATACATTGAATAATTTTTAAGAAAAAACTGTATATAAAAATAGCAATAGGATAAGAATCCAAAAAAACTGTCTGTTTGTCTACTGCAAACTCCCCCTGTCCAAAAATTTGTTGCAACATCATTTACATAATACCAGAGATGTATGAGGTAGGAATAGGCCTATAAAAGTAGATTCCGAATCAAACAGACACTGCCAAGTGCTACCCATTTCCTTATGTATTTCGCACAGCACGTAATTAGACCACCGGTCAGCAGACATCACGAACCAAAATCGTGACCTGCACAGATTGCAAACGAAGAAATGTATCGCTTTCGAATTATGTAAAGCGTTAGACGGAAATTAATTGATCAGTTAGTTTAGCAAAATTCAATTGAAAAAAAAACTGATGTATGTAACTAAATAGCTAGTTCCTGATTCCGGTTTGTCGTAGAAAGCCTTAAATTGATCCTTAGAAATATTTATTTTGGATTGTCAACAGTTCATAATCATAATCATCATCAAAACCCTTTGCAGTCCACCGCTGGACATAGGCCTGTCAACAGTTGTTGCAATAAAAATAGGACAAAATATAAATTTGTAGAGCCTAAATCTTCTAGAGCCGGCCGTAAATATAGGTTGCATTTAAGCGAACATAGCAACTCATTTTCAGGCACAATTAATTTATTAGGCATCATAAAGCCTTAGGAATGTAACGGAGCGGCCTATCATCTTTTCGCCTCAAGCCAATCCCACCTGCCCAAGGTGCATCCTGCCGAATAACAAACGAGGCTCTGGCCACTGACTGGTGGCGGAAGGTATAACCATTACAATTGAATGCGCAGTTAAATACCACAGACCGATGATGGGCAGCAGCGTCACCGAAGCGAGAAGCTACGCCCTGTGATCGCCAACCCGCCTGCCCAGGGTGGTGATTATGGGTATATCCTCTAGATATTTGCCCTAAGGCCTATGTCCAGCAGTGGACTGCAAGCCTTAGGAGAGTTTCCTACCTAAAGTATTACATAGTACCTAAGTAATAGGACGTAACCTAAATAATAATTACCAATTCACATCGCCTGTCTTATAGACGCAATCAAGTACTCAATGAAAATTAAACAAGGGCCCATATTCTCATTACAGATACAATAAGGACCGCAATAAGGATTTGACCTACTAAACAAATTGCATAATATAATTGTAATGATCTGTGCAATATATTGATTACCAATTTACAGTAAAGTCCTTTTAACATCTAGTGTACGTATTTCACGTAATCGTTTAGTAATTTTGTCTCCAATCAATCTTGCTTCTAATAGCTTTGATGGTGCTTATCTACATTTAAGCCGCCTACTGGAATCTATGAATTAATTTATCGTCGCGCTTTAAGGTCACTTGATTTGTTTTAATTCGTGTAATGCCGCAATGTATTCCCCAGTCGGTATCAAAACAGATAGAGGAACAATCAAATGCCGACCATTACGTTCATGTTCGAATGTTTTTTTCTCGATTTAAGTATGATGCATTGATACGATCCCAAAGTAAGTAGCTTAAAAACTTATGTTATAGCTATCAGAACCACGAAGGTATACTTAAATACAAGCATAAACAACCAAACACCGAACATAATTATACAATCTCTTTTTAATTTATTGTATGCAATAAATAAATACCTATTTAAATGTTAAACGAATACCTAAATGATAACAGCGCTCGACTCCAACTCTTCTTACGTTAAAGCGATCTTAAAACCTATAATGGTGAAGGCTTACCCAACAAAAACCGATTCAATCTCGCCTTAAAAATTTGAAAATTATAATCTATCGGGGAACATTGGCTCTGCCAAATAGTTCCATACCTTAGACTTTGTAACTCTACTAATATAAAAACACATAATTATGTCTAAGCCTATAAAGCTCACACAAAACATATAATGTAGGCGTACACTTTCTACAAAAGTCAACGGAATGACGAGTCTGACATTCAAAATTATAAGTCACAGAACACATCTGCGCATGAGTCGGTGAAGTATTATGTCAGGTTACGTGTTTCATGACATTCTGACCTTTAGCGTGTTGACCAAATAATCAACGCGTGTGTCACGATTTTGCTATCTTAGCTGTTGTTTAGCACTTTTTGTGCACCTTGTGGTCAATTCAATGTAAAGGACTTCACATGTTGATAAGTGTTATGTTATTGACGACCTCAAAGAACTGAATCTGGACGTTTCAGATTGGATCCTCGCATTCCGGTTGTGCTAATTTAGGAAACTAACTTTTGGACCTCACGACCGCTTACCATCAGGTGGAGTGAGGTCATCCTGTAAGCTCTTATAGAAAACTCTTAGGACAATCTCCTAAATATGTTTTTAAATCGGATTAATGAGTGTGACATTTTCTAATTCATTATTGTCAACTAACGACCCGCTCCGGCTTTGCACGGTGCAATACCATACCTATGCATAATTATATTATACACATCGCATCAAAATCCGTTGCGTACTGCGATCACAAATACACTAGATTAAGTGTCCCGGTATAAAAAATGTATTTGTGATCGCTGGTTGCGTAGTTTTAAAGATATAAGCATAGATAGGGACAGACAGACAACAAAAGGGACTTTTTTAATATACTATGTATTGATTAAAGAAAAAATATGTCCTCATCTTACTGTTAGAAATCGCTCTCTATAACTCTTTGTTCGTATTTAAAAGTACAATCTATCAAGATGTTAAGATAAAACAGAAATATTATCCAATGAAGAACGTAATTTGGTAAAAACTTTATATTTAGACTAGCTTTTGCCCGCGACTTCGTCCGCGTGTTTAAATTTATACATACAAAAGTTTTTTCCCGCTAACTCCCGTTCCCGTGGGAATTTCTCAAAATACAGCCATAACTAAACTTTATATTTACTAAGGTACCTGCATGCCAAATTTCAAGCGTCTAACTTAAGCGGTTTAGATTTTTCATACAAAAGGATTTTCCCGCTAATTCCCGTTCCCGTGGGAATTTCGGGAATTCCTTTCTTAGTGCACCCCTACGGTACCTAAGCTACGTCTCTTCCAAATTTCAAGTGCCTACGTTTAGCCGTTTGGGCTGTGCGTTGATATGTCAGTCAGTCAGTCAGTCAGTCAGTCAGTCAGTTTCTCCTTTTATATATATAGATTAATGTCGCTTATAAATTTACAGACTATCTGATTCCCAAAAATAACGATCGCTATCTTTAAATCTACAACCGTTTACATAACACACGTAATTACATAAATTTCTACGATCTATGTTATAACTTGTAAGTACAAAAGGTTCTTTGTCGCAAAAGAATCATATCTGATAATCTAACCTGTAACTGACCCTACCTTTATCGACTTAGGAAGTACAACCTTTTGATCTATTACCTAAATATCAAAATGCTAAATGTCGATGTCAATCACACCAACCTATGACCACATATTGCGGACAATGAAAAATAGATGGCTTTATAAAAATTACATCACTATCTTACAATTGACAACGATTACGTGAAGACTAAAATTCTATTTTTATATCGTTTAGCTATTTAGTCAGTCATGTCATGATTGAAATTTATATGAATCATGTCTTTTTTGCAATTATTTTAGATGCAAATGATTAGCTATAATACTTAATCTTTGTGTTTTTAATCTTCCATGCATCCTATTCATCATGATCTCAGTAATACTAGAAAATTTAACCGAGAATCGAACCCACCAACCGATATTTTGTATCTTCTGCATAATGTGCTTTCGGTTCGTGAACTGTGTTCACACAACAGATGAGGCTAGTACCTACTTACAAATTAAATAAAGAGACATTTTATTGTTTCAAGATTTACTATGTTACTAGCTGTGCCAGCGGCGTCGCACGCGTGGATATCGGGTTTCAAAACTAACGGACTTCCATAAAATGATGCCCAAACCTTAAGTTAGACCTCTAGCAATACATTGGTGAAAACCACATTCAATTCCATGCAGTATTTTTTGCGTGATGCTCAATCAAACATTCAGATAAAAAATTCTCCCGTTTTCCCAACAATTCCCTTCACTGCTCTGCTCCTATTGATTGTAGCGTGATGAAACGTATCATATAACCTGCACAGGAGTATGATGAATAATTGTACCAAGTTTCGTTAAAACCCGTTGAGTAGGTAATTTTTGTTTCTATAACGAACATACAGACAGACAGACAGTCAGATAAAAATTTTACTGATTGCATTTTTGGCATCAGTATCGATCACTAATCACCCCCTGATACTTTTTTTGTAAATATATTTTTAAAGCTGAAACGCCTGTGCAAAACTATCTACCTATACCTACTTCACTTACAAATAAATACTTATAACTACTTTAATTAATAAAAGTACCTACGCTTAATAATTTTTAATTTGAACGAATATTTTACAATATAACAACAAAAGAAATTCAAATAAACTATTTAAACACTAAAAGTCGCGCTGATAAGCACGGTTTCTCAATATCAATTATTGTCTGTCAATAAGGTCGATCGCTCTGAACGCATCAACAGCCAAATATTGAATGAAGCTAGCTCTCGGACCTCCCGCCTTTTTATACCCTACCGCCGCCGCGACCCGTGTCGAGCGCGGCAACCGTTACACAAAAATCATCCTTATAGCATGATTCAGTATTCACGTGCGACGGCGCGATGGCTTATTTCATGTATAAGTTTGGTGTTTCTATACCGATTTCTATGATTCTTTTTTTATTGAATAGGTAATAATGATAACTTTTTTAAATTGGGGATGAATGAGAGTATTATAAACGTAAGAGTAAACAAATATAATCAGAATGCTCCGAACTGCTAAGCTATCAGGAGTTACACGTGTTATTGTGAGTCAACCATAAAAGATAGACATATGCTGTTGCGGGATATTTTTTAGTCAATTTTATGTAAAATATTTCTGTCATACATAATTTTTATGTAACTTTAACCATTAAGGCTGCACACGCGACGGAAGCTTAAAAAATGGAGTAACTTCTCCCGTTTTCCCAACATTTCC
This sequence comes from Conogethes punctiferalis, assembly GCA_031163375.1. Lineage (NCBI taxonomy): Eukaryota > Metazoa > Arthropoda > Insecta > Lepidoptera > Crambidae > Conogethes > Conogethes punctiferalis. The sequence goes on from CM062079.1 coordinate 16,900,893, forward strand.
CTTCACTACTCTGCTCCTATTGATCGTAGCGTAATGAAAAGTATACTATAACCTGCCCAGAAGTATGAAGAATAATTGTAGCAAGTTTCGTTAAAATCCGTCGAGTAGTTTTTGTTTCTATAAGGAACATACAGACAGACAGACAGACAGACAGACAGACAAAAATTTTACTGATTGCATTTTTGGCATCAGTATCGATCACTAATCACCCCCTGATAGTTATTTTGAAAATATATTTCATGTACAGAATTGACCTCTCTACAGATTTATTATAAGTATTGTAACTTTAACCATTAAGGCTGCACACGCGACGGAAGCTTAAAAAATGGAGTAACTTCTCCCGTTTTCCCAACATTTCCCTTCACTACTCTGCTCCTATTGATCGTAGCGTAATGAAAAGTATACTATAACCTGCCCAGAAGTATGAAGAATAATTGTACCAAGTTTCGTTAAAATCCGTCGAGTAGTTTTTGTTTCTATAAGGAACATACAGACAGACAGACAGACAGACAGACAGACAAAAATTTTACTGATTGCATTTTTGGCATCAGTATCGATCACTAATCACCCCCTGATAGTTATTTTGAAAATATATTTCATGTACAGAATTGACCTCTCTACAGATTTATTATAAGTATAGAAGATTGTTGGCGACTGTACCTAGTGATTGCAGGTTTGATCCCCGCACGCAAGCAATTGTGTACAAGAACATATTGACTGTTTGTATCTTGGAGTTTCCTATGGATAATATGCATTAATAAACAAAAAGTATATAAAGTAAGTTCACCAGTTGTCTAGTACCCATAGAACAAGCTTCGGCTTAGTTTAAGACTAGGTGACGATTAAAATTCATAGATAGGTACAGGATGTTGGTCATTTCCGTATTATAAATACATGAAGTTTAATGAAACCTGCATAATATGTCTCCAACTTATGTATAAAGTACTGATCCATAAATCGTATTGAGAAACTCCTGCGCCGTGCCGTAAACAGTTTGTTCTCAAAACGGCGCGTGCGCAGTGAGTATACTCGTAATTCACTACAAGTTTCTGGGTAAAACGGCTGAAGTTTATGACAATATTGATATCAATTAATTGCTATTTAATTCTTAAAAGCTACTTAGAGGATTTATACATTAAGTAACTAAAGTGTTCAACGTTTGCAAACTCTACATAAATATTACACACCTGCCTAGAAATTCATTAAATACTAAATATTGATATTCACATTTTTAGGGACTTTTGTATACTATTTTATGACTAAATGCACATGAAAATCGTGTATATTCTAATAGGAGTAAGTGACAAAAATAACTAAGAAACCTGAAAGTTAGGAGCGACATTGGCATAGTGGTTTAGGCTTTGACTTCCTTACGAAAGGCGGCGGTTCAAACCCCGCAATGTACTAATCAATCTTCAAATTTTAAATTCCTGTAATAATAACTTTATTTGACGCCTTTACTGTAAGTGAGGAAGAGCAAGTACACCTCTGAAGGAATTCTAAGGTTGTAAAGATAAAGGCCAGGCCAGCATTAACTAACATGATTTATTAAGGCCTTATCACTCTAGTCTAGGATAGGCTTAATCCCATCTGTGATAAGATTATGAGTGGTAGATAAATGTTCAATCATATTCGAACCATCTCTTCTTTAATATATACCAGTGTTAACTCATATATGCAAGCACGGCCATTAAACTTCTAATTTACATACTATGTTTAAAAGTAAACAAATAGCACTATTCTTTTGTATCTATTCGAATAATTTACGGTCATATCGATAATTAATCGATCAATTAAAACTCGGCCACTCGGCCTTTAGTAGAACGTTTGGCCTTATCTGTAGGTATAATTAAAATGATCACCGGACATGCTCAGGTTTTGTTAATTGCTGTAAATTGTGTGGGAAAAAACAAATATGAAAATGAAAAATTTTTATTTACAATCACAAATGTTACATTTGCCCTTTTAGTGATTGAAATATCATAGGCACTTGAACTTCTTCTAAGGATTTCGTTTACTGTTACATAGTGATAATGTTTGATCTGAACAATTTTAAACTACCTTTTTTTTCTAAAGAAGAATGCATTATGCACCGTCACATCCTAACTATATTTTAACAAGATTCTTGTAGATAGGTATAGGTAGCCAAAATAAAAACTCACTTTCGCATTTCTAAAATTAGTGAGGATTGTATTCTATACTAAACATTGCTTGAATTGAGCTTTAAGGGAAAAGCTAAAAACAACGACAATAGGTTTAAAGAATATTTATTTCTCATTTAAAACCATATAGTCACTTACACGAGAAATTATTAAATAAGTGGGTAACATACAATTTGTCCAGCAGTTAATATTTAGGAAAGAGTCCCTCACACAATGCTTGAATAATGTTATTATTTTACAATATTTCATACACAAAATATTAATTGTCTACTCAACCAACTAAATTTATAATCCATAATAACGTATAGTAGCATATTGATCAAAAGTAATTATTTCAAAACCAGTAAATCACCTGCATAATTCATTTTGTTTCGCATTGCGCTCAACTTAACAGTTTATTCCTATCATTGCGAGATTGCAACTTCATACTACCAGTTTTTCCATGCCCAATTATACTTCGATTACACACATAAACCACCGTACTAATTCACACCTTAACTTGATTGATTTACAGATCAAATTGGTACAGCAAGACCTTTTTCTATAGGCAATCCTTACCCTGTTTTCGTGTTTGAAAAACACGTCGTATTCAACTGAAATGAATAGATCTAGAAAAATAACAGGTTTTCTCTAAGTTCTTATCTAATCTTCAGTGGTGGGTATGTTATGTGAAGATTTATTGGCTAGTTTGTTTCCTATGGACATCAAATTATAGTCTATTTTAGTTAATTATTATTTATTTATCTCTATTTGATTCGATTGTTATCTTTGTAGACTCTTTATTACGAGTATAAAGAGCAACTATAAAATTTTCTTACCGGTTTCTTCTCGGTAAAATAAACCCTTTGTAGTTCGACAATTTGTAAGTGTTTTTAAAAACCTTTAAATACATAATGATGTTGTAATAAAAAAATTCGTCAACAATCTCATCCATGGCTTCATCTATATCTATACTTATAATAAATCTGTAGAGAGGTCAATTCTGTACATAAAATATTTTTTCAAAATAACTATCAGGGGGTGATAAGTGATCGATACTGATACCAAAAATGCAATCAGTAAAATTTTTGTCTGTCTGTCTGTCTGTCTATCTGTCTGTCTGTATGTTCGTTATAGAAAAAAAAACTACTGAACAGATTTTGACGAAACTTGGTACAATTATTCTTCATAATCCTGGGCAGGTTATAGGATACTTTTCATCACGCTACAATCAATAGGAGCGGAGCAGTGACGGGAAGTGTTGGGAAAACGCGAGAAATTTAAACCTGTATGTTTGAACGCGCATTACGCGAAAACTACTGCATAGAATTGAATGCGGTTTTCACCAATGTATTGCTAGAGGTCTAACTTAAAATTTAGGCACAAGGTATAGATGGGTATTAATGGAAGTCCGTTATTTTTGAAACCCGATATCCACGCGAGCGACGCCGCTGGCACAGCTAGTCCTATATAAAACATACCAAGCTTAGTAGATGTCTACCCAGATCCATGCAATGCATAGCCCAATTAATATGATTGGAGGATATCAAATGCTGGGTGCGTAGAAAATAACAAGGCAAGCATAACAGATCTCTAATGAAAATGCACCGTATCCTACTAATAACATAAATGCGAAAGTTTGTTTGGATCAAATCAAAACGTTTATTCCCTTTCATGAATGTTTACAAGGTGTGAATTAAAATTATTCCAGATTTTATGGATGTGTGTGTGAACTAGGGTTCGCGCATTAATTACTGAACGGATTTTAATGAAACTTTACAGTAATATAGCTTATAAGTTGGATTAACACATAGGCTATGTTTTATACGAATATTCACACGGGCAAAGCCGCGGGCAGCAGATAGTGTTCAATAAAGTACAGGATTTCATGGACAACAAACATTGAATAGTTAAAACACCTGGCAAACTTGTACTCAAAGATAATTAAGACATCATTTCGATGCCTTATAAGTATAGTACTTAATCAAAGAGATCACATTAATGATTTCATAGTAATTAAACATGTCCATGCTAAATTAACTTATCATTCATATCTTTTGATCCGAGTGATTGACAAATTGATGCCCGAAGGGACAATTTTATCATTAACTATAATTCATTAGTATCTATAAACCTAATTAATTCTAAAGGTCAAAGGGTTCTCGCATAGGCTGATAGTTAACATGACGTTACGAATATAAGGCTTAAAAGACCTCTGCCCCGATAGCTAATTTGGTAATGACCCCTGCCTTCTACCCAAGGGTCGTGGGTTCGATCCCTGCATAGTACAAATATTTAAGTGCATGAATAAAATAAAATGTCCGTTTGTATGAGTTTGGGTGTGCCGTGTTTATTTCTAAAAAAAAATGTATCTAAGTAAGTTTGTCCATTGTCTAGTGCCCATAGTACAAGCTTCGGCTTAGTTTGGGGCTAGGTGGCGATGTGTAGCGCAGCGTGGCATGTTTTAGGTTATTTATTTATTTGATTTTTGGTTTTCAAAAATAACGGATAATGGTGACTTAATTTTAAGTTGGACCTTTAGCAATACATTGGTGAAAACCGCATTCATACAGATAACATACTAGGACCGATTTCAGACTCGAAGCAGATATAATAATAACTCAATCAATGATCCAATTATTATTATTAAACGAAATTATCATAGTTTAGCGATATCATAATAATATAATTATTATATAATATTATGTAATAGCGCATTCGCGTTGAAGATAGTTTCTCCACGTGGTGCGATGTCACTGCTGGTGTACCGCAGGGTGGCGTTTTGTCTCCTCTCCTTTTTTCAATTTTTATTAACTCTATATCTCACAATCTCTCTTCTTCTTATCACCTGTATGCAGACGATTTGCAATTATATTCTCAGGGTACACTAAACAATCTTCCAAACACTATTCGGGAGATCAGTTCTGATTTAAGCCGAATTTCAGCTTGGAGTAAATCATACGGTTTGGTAGTAAACCCTACGAAAACACAAGTTATTGTCATTGGCAGTTCAAGGCTTATATCCAGAATTGACTGGAATGCCTTGCCACATGCCATATTTGACGGTGTCCAAATTCCGTTCAGCAAGGAAGTAAAAAATCTTGGTTTATACATCGACCGCTCTTTAACGTGGACGAAACAGATAGCCGAAGTCAGCAGAAGAGTATTTGCTGCAGCGGGGTCCCTAAACAGGCTACGTAATTTCTTGCCAATACCCACTAAAATCGCCCTTGTGCAAGCTCTACTTCTTCCAATCCTCGACTACGCTGACTGCTGTTATGCTGATCTTAACGAGATTCATCTCAATAAACTAGAACGTTTGCAAAATTTCTGTATCAGAATTATTTTTGGTCTCCGAAAATACGACCATGTATCTGAGTATCGGACTCAACTGAAGTGGCTCCCTATACGTCGGCGTCGTGACTCGCATATTCTTTGCTTGCTTTTTTCAATACTATTTAATCCTAAGTCACCACCGTACCTCAAGGAGCGTTTTGAGTTTCTGCAACCTGCCCAGGGTCACATGCGATCATCCAAATCCCTCCTACTCAGATTCCCTCCTCATCGTTCCCACTCCTATACACAATCCTTTACCGTTAAATCCATACGCCTGTGGAATTCCTTACCCCTGTCCATCAGACAATCTGAATCCTTACCTATCTTCAAATCCCGCGTTAAGGAACATTTACTATCTTTATAGATTCTTCTTAGTTTTTCTTATCTCTTTCTTCTTCATCAAGTGTATTCTTGTGTTGACTTAAGTGGTCGTTGTCAAGCTTGATCTTAATATATTAAGTATTTAACGTGTGAACATTTAATCTAATAATTATGTATATAGACATTTTATACTTATATTATTTATGTAAGTATCATTTATAATATTATGTGTGTATTTTTATTTATATTACATATATATTTTTGTTATTATCATTATTGTATTTATTTATACCTATAACCTAAGATTTTAGAAAATCTAATTCAGTTGATAGCTCACCTAACCTCTTCTCTGTAACTATCCTCTACCCTAAGGTTGTCTGGAAGAGATCGCTTATAGCGATAAGGCCGCCTATATTGTACAGCATAATGTCTACTATACATAGTTTTAAATCAATTGTTTGGTGTGCAATAAAGAATATCTTATCTTATCTTATAATATATTATTAATGCGAGGAACTGCGGCTGCGCTATTTATTATGATTTTCATAATGCGTTGTTCATTTGAATTATATATGTAAAACAAACAACAGGTGCATTCAAAAGGAAAAACAAACAATATTTAAAATCAGTTCTTGGCTAAAGTTTCGTTCTCACACCAGCCATTCTAATAAACATTCAACCTTAAAATGGTGTTCCGTTTTTCAGACACTTAAATGGACTTCGAGACGAACTTATATGGCAACTTGCTATACCAAATCGTACTAGCCAATTTTATCCGTCGAATTCGTAATAATGTTAAAACCACTTAATTAGATACAACTGCTTGTGTAGTTCTAAGTATGTGGTATCTTATTACTTAGGTACTTATTGATGAAATTGTTCACGAATATACTAGCATGGATATAATATTCTGTTTATCATACATTGCGATCGCATTTATTTAAAATGGAAGCCTTACCTACAGTAGATTCGGCGCTTACAATATAGATACGTAGATAATCCTGTGGTTTACAGGATCATCTATGTATATTATATGTATATGTCTAATAAATAAATATCATACATTTAATTGCAAGGAAGCAGCACCAATCTAAGTATTAACGTATTTTATTTACATTAAATAGTGTATATTTTTAATTTGTTATACTAAAATTAATGTTAAATTAAGATTTATTATGCCCATTGGCAACATAGAGCTCCCTACAGTAAGATCTAAATACCTAACTCTGTTTTCAGTGAAATAATGAATCATATAATTTAAAATTAATATATCTGTATTGCTGCATTTTAGGTTTCCGTAACCAAAGGGTGAAGACGGAACCCTATTACATATTAAGACTTCACTGTCCGTCCGTCTGTCTGTATGTCACCAGGCTGTATCTCAAGAACCGCGATTTGAAATTTTCACAAATTATGTACTCGTATTTCTGTTGTCACTATAACAACAAATACCTAAAACAAATTAAATAAATATTTGAGGGGCGCCCATACAAACGCTATTTTCGTGCGCGAGGCACTGGCACTGGGCGAGTTTTTACTAACCGCGACTTGCCTAACGTTACACGAAGCCCACGATAGGTCAGTGGTTCTTACTTCAATCAAAGCGAGCCATTATACAGCCTTTGCGTTCCAAATCTGTAAATTAGTCCTTTAGTTCGGCAAGCGTCAACAAGACAAAGGTAACCGCATTCGACCTTAGGTTCCAGCCTATCTAAAGTGCTCAATGAAATGCAAGTAAATATGCAGCCTTGACGTCTGGCAAAACTGTTTTGTCACGAAACACGACCTTTTACAATTGAAAATAATGAATTATATTGAAAAGACTTTTTATATTCTATTCTATTCAAAAGTTGCCGTTTGTTAGGTGATTGCTAAAATGTTATGCGACCAAAAGTCACTAGAAATCTCTACGTAATTATTATAATGCTTAAACACATTTTTATGGAATATTTTTTACAGTAAAATGAATATTTATTATTGCTTGTTATTATTACTTTCTGCTTAGCCCAATGGTTGACTAGTAGAGAATGCCTATGTGTCATTAAGTCCGTACGTGCAATAAAGATTAAATAAATACTAAATAAATATTTATTATTTAATTGGTAAACACCAATTTTGTATCAACTTTACATCTTTTGCGAAACGCCCCAAGTCATAATAAGTAAATGGAAAACCTTTAGTTTTCATAATCTGGCGCATTTCTTTTCAAGTTTGTCTGTGCGGAGACTATCCGTCTCAGTCAGGTACGTAAGAATACAAATCACCTATCTTTTCCAATGTGCCGAAAGACATTCTTAAAATTTCAGCTTTTCAACCGGTGACATGATTCTCCCACTTGACTTGGCGATCATTGTACCTTTTTAATTTATTATTTATTATTGGACTAAAAATATAGGTAGAAAATACATTAAGGTAGAATTATAATTTAAGCATGCGACTTTATCGTAAGAACGAAACCAAGGTTAGACAAGTTTGTCTGCGGTTACGTGACCATACCAAATGAGTAATTAGCTAACTAATTTATTTAACGACAGCTTTAAAGGATAACACAACTTCAAGCTTAGGTAATAAGGTTCGCATTGGTTTGAACTATCGAGCGTTAAGATTTAAATAAGACCAAATCTTTTGTCAATTGTCGAATTCGTGGGAACTGAACTAGTCTAATATTGGCTTTTAATTACTGTCCTATTTTAGTTTGGGTTAAAGTAAGTTATTATAAAATACCACCAATCATATTTTTAAGTTAGCATAATTTTAATGAACCACCATTAACAACATTAAGTACATTTTCGTGGTTTAATGCTATTTAGTTTATGTGACCTGGGCCCCTACCACCAAAAACGAAAACGATCGTTCGTTGAGCGGATCGCATATTTTTGCCCCATAAATCCCTCTCATTTGTTCCTCCCGTATTTGAATATATGAACTAAAATTCGGTAAAGTCGATTTTAATTAATTTAATTTTGGCTGGCTCTGATTGCTTAAGTTTTTTTACAAGTTACTTACAGTTTTTTCAAACAGGTGCAAACGGGTTTCGTGCAAAGAATAGATATTGTTCCATACCTGTAACAAAAATATAAAATTATAATTAGTTATGATTCTGATGGCCTCGATAGTATAATGATTAGAGCGTTAATGAAATAGAACTCAATGAGGGTTTTCTGAAAAAAGAAATCCACTAGATGCCACCACATACGCAGCAGGTCCAACTGTAACGTAATTGGTTAATTTTGACATGACACTGACGTTTATGTACATAGCAACTAACCAATCACATGAAAGCTGGACCGCAGGCCAATCACGCCATCTATTGGATATTTCATTTTGAGACAACCTTATTAAATAAATATTTGCGCATATTGTTTTTTGAACTACCACGAGGAAGTAAGATGAGATAGTAGATAAAATCTTTCTTTTAGGCAAAAGTCTCTCAACTTTCTCCACAGTTCTCTGTCTAAAGCTAGACGAGATAGAGATTGTTTGTAATAAACATTTTTTTTTTTCACAATAAACATGTATGTAGGTAACATGAATAATACGTCGTTTATAAACTTTAGCAGGCGTCTAATAAAATCTACTCATAACTTACGACAGACATAAAAAAAATCTTGTTAACTACAAAACGCGCCGGTCACAAAATGTCAAATATTCAGGTCGTACGCTAACCTTAAAAGGAAACAGTTAAGTATAATTTAAAATTATATCAGCTTTAGTGCACACAAATGGTCCGATCACGAAACGGCCAGGTGACTAGCCATAAGCACAAAACAATGCATAACGAATCTAGATGTTATTAAGTTTTGCACAACACTTGTTATAAGCACGACACAATTATTGTTTGAATAGTAAAAAAGTCATTGGGATGTAAGGTAGCGGCATATCATCATTCCGCTCCAAGCAAACCTCACCTGCCCGTGGTGCATCCTGCCGAAAAGCAAACGAGGCGCTGGTGGCGGTATAACTGTCATCGGAAAATAGCAAGAATCGTAAGTAGATCAATTTCCTAGGTAGTTGATTAACTTTCGGAATATAACAAACGGTAGTTGAAATGTATTATTTTACGCAATGGATTTCAGTTAGTTGATCAATTTACGGTAGCCTGACAGTCATTTTATAATTTACGATTTTGACACAAGTAAAATCGTCCTCAAATGGCCCAATCGGTGCTCAATGTACTATTTAACGGTGCACTATTACCCGTAACTTAATACACTGTTCCCTGATTGGTTGCCGGGATAAAGCCACGTGCGTGAGCCATTGAACCAATCAACGTTCACCTCACCTTCGTCGGATGATTTTACGGCAAGACCCCGTAAAATGATCAATTTACTAAAATACATACGTTAAATAATATATTTCAACTGCCGTTTATTAATTTCCGGAAGTTAATCAACTACCTAGGAGATTGATCAACTTACGATTCTTGCTATTTTCCGGTGACATAACCACCACGAATGAAGGCGTAGCTAAATACCACAGACCAATGACGCAGAAAGCAGCGTCACTGGAGCGAGAACCTACGCCCTGCGATCGCCAACCCGCCTGCCCAGCATGGCGATTATGGGTATATCCAGACGTGTGCCAACCAAGTTTATTCCCAACCGCTAATTAATTTCAATAGATTCGTAACACCCTTAGCTTACAATTATTCAAGTTCTCAGCTGCCCACTAATCATTAACCAGCCTATACTGTGACGCAACAAGGGCCGTTAGCGCTAACTGTAAATTAATTCAATGTAGCCACTTCAGGGTTTATATTCGGTACAAATTGGAGCCCTATGTTACATAATCCGCAAGTACTTTAGTCGAGACTTTGTTTAATAGAGCTTACAACTAATACAATAGTTATCTGTGTGATTCCCGAATAGAATAGAACCCCATCAAGACGACTAAGGGAATCAGGAAACGTTCAGATGAAATATCAGCAGCGTTTACCTGGGTACAAATAAAACTTACTGTGGTCAACAACCCGTCTATTTTGGTGCCTCATCTTAAAACTAATAATTTATTATGCCGGAAAATTTACCAGCGAGAACTTTCAAAAGCTTTCATCATTAATTTCTCTGTACTCGTACTCGTAACATCAATATGAATCCTTCCATATTATTTATGGTACTTGTTTCAAACGCTTGTATCGGAGAGAGCCAACAGACACATTGAGTCTTGGGGCTACGTGAAATGTGTAAGCTTACGGATACTAGATAATCTCGGATGGAACCGGACTAAGTACCTATGCTAAATATATTGAAGCTGTTACAATATGCAGATTGAATTTCACTATGATAAGCAGGTACGTAGGAAGTTAGTTATAGGGTTTTGTCCAATTAATTTCTAGTTTATGGTAGTGTTTACCATTTTATTGATTTTGGTGAAGTAATGTCAATGTGAGGACAGGTAGAGAGCGACCATTAGCCACCTGATGGTCCACAGTGTACAAGGACTTAGAGCGTGACCAAACAAATGTCTCGACAACCCAGGACAGAGCATCCTAGCGCTTCAGAATAAGGAGAGCCGACACCAAATAACGGGAAGTAGCTAGGACAAAGAGAAAAATGCCAATAATCTGTTGTCGAATAAACGTTCTTAGTAAAATAACGAATAACGTCAAAATTTTGTAAAAAGGTATTATGAAATACAAACAAATAATAATTTTTCATTAATTAATAAAGTCATTATTATTAGGACTTAATTAATTACTCTTTATTAATATTAATTCATTTTCCCCTAAGATATTCAAGGATAAACGGACAAGGATAGACAATTCAATAATCTTCAGGTATTCAAGGTGAGAGGGAACCAGTATTTTCTGGGTAAGCGCGCTCCACCATAGATTTCAATATTATCTACGTAACATTTTGGATGAAAGGGTTTGCGCTTGGCCACAAGCAAATTGTTGCCAAGCGCAAACCCTTAACGAATAAAAAAGGACTGAGTATTTTCCTGTCACCCCACTCATACAAAACCTTTAGCAAGGCCGTTCCTTGTTCCGGATTCCGTTGCATTATTTTGTAATATTACGCCGTTTTCCACTTGATTTACAAGTGACGCAATTCTGACGGCCAGATGCAACTTACGCACAATTTTACATAAACTTAACTACAATAGCTGTTGATCCAGTCTGCTTACTAGGAAATGCGTAATCTCAATTTAAACTGTAATCTAACGAATGCATTTAATAGATACGAATTATGAGTTGCTTTTTCGATGTTCAAAGCGCAGCCGTGTTTGGACCAAAACTAGTTCGGTTATGTTCGTGTGTTTATTAGTTACCTTATAAACGCTTTACGAACTGACGGTTATAGTTATGTAAAGAAATTGAGATTTATTTAAAGATTTCAAACAGACTGTTTGAGCAAAAGTACGTTGTAACCGCGTTTAAAACTCACACATCCAAGGGTACATTTACATTTTTATGGTATATTGTTTATATAAAAATTATGTTATCTAACAAAACAGCTATTGTTTTAAGTTCACTTCCAGGTCTAATATTCTTGAATAATGTGAACCGGATGTAAAGATGTCAAGCATGGAATAAAGTCTGAAATATTTCGGCGTTTTATCTAGACTTTTTATAGTTGTTCGTAACAATGTGTGGACGGAATGTGAGAGAAACTTTTGTTGCCTAGTGAAAAACAGAACGCCTCCTCACTGCGGAAACTTAAAATCTATTCGCGACTGTTATCCAAGTGCCAACGTAGTCCTAGAATACTTCACATCATCAGCAGCTTACCACAGTTCACATAAGCCTCTCCAGATGTTCGCCACTTCTGGCGTTTTACCCACAATCGCCACGCTGGGCAGGCAGGTTTGTTTCTCCAGTGACACTGCTGCCCGTGATCAGCCTATGGTATTTAGCTACGCCTTCAACCGTGATAGTCGGTTGCCAAAGCCTCGTCAGTTATTCGGCAAGATGCACCACGAGCAGGTGAGAGTGACTTCGAGCGAAAATATGATAGTCGCTCCCTTGCAGTTTACACGTATGGGTTACTTAATATCTCTCAGGATTGTCATTCTAAATTTCACTTAGTAGTATCGCAATCAGCCCTAAAACTATCCCGTGAAAGTCCATTTTCCATCGTTTACTCTGAGGCGTTTAATTGAAGATGCTTATTTCGCCATCCTCATAGGGTTATCCCTGGATCTCGCAACAGTCCCTTGTACTTTACAGTTCTCGCCGTCCACAGTACAGTAAGCGATGAAGAGATAATACGTACATGTTAGCGCGCACGCGCCTCTCCGCCTTGATGTGGTCTAAGAAAATAAGAGTTAAGTATAGGATACATTTTTTTATATTTTCCTTGTATCCAATAAAACAATAGTGTAGTGATGGTGTTGACTGTTTTGAGACCAGCCACTTTAAATAAGATTCGACCCTGCCAAACTGAAACTATGTAAATATTATCCGCGCCTCTAATAATAAATAATAAATGCCCCAGACGAATCTAACCAACCGCATGGTTAAATTAAGATTTTTTCTTGCAAGTATTATGACCGTGGCCCACATCAGACCTTGACAATTTAGAAAAGATCAGTTCCTAAATCGACCCGACCGGATCCATTGATTCAACCCGGAACCTTCCGATTGTGTGCGCTTTACCGTTGATGCCATAGTACGAGTATGATTGTTGTTATATTATGTAGATCGATAGGGCGGGTGCGGGTTTTTTGATTTTATCATCATCATTATCATCATCATCATCATTATCAGCCTATTTAATTGCAGTCCAGTGGGGACTTGGACTTCATATAACCTCAGAATTTCTTTTCAAGTAGGTATGCAGGTTTTAGCGATTCTTTATATTTTTCCCACGACCAAAAAGCGATTTGAGGAAAGTCGCTTTAATTTTTTTAAATAATGCATTGGTTTCGTTCGTGATTCTTGTCTTCTCTTCTTCTTGTGAGCCAAGGGTCGTGGGTTCAATACCCGCATGGTACAAACATTTGTGTTCATGAACATGTCTGTTTGTAGTGGTCTGGATGTTTACTATGTAGGTATAATATGTATTTATTTACAAAAAAAAGTATTTAAGTAAGTTTATCAGTTGTCTAGTACCCATAGTACAAGCTTCGGCTTAGTTTAAGGCTAGATGGCGCTGTATGGCCCAGCGTGGCATGTCTTGGGTTATTAATTACATTTAATTTAATTAATTACATTCTCTCCTTTTCATACACTGCTCAGTAACTTCATTTTACAAATTCTTTTCATCAATAATAATCAACCAATACTGTACAGGTTTACCCGCTTACCGCTCCTCCCTTGATGCATAACCCGCCAGCTACAGTCATGTTGAAGTCACTTCCACCACGATACGGCCTTAACTAGATCGACCATTACGCGAGTTGCGCAAACGATTTACGACCCTCCACCAATTCAATTCCGGTGGTTGCTTACCCACTGTTTGTATAATTAGCCGTAGATCATTGTCAGTGGTTTACTTCTATGGCTATACGAGGCTTACCACATACAAACGCGTTTAGTAACGATTAAACCATTTATTTATAAACGTTAGTGTAATATGAGGCGATCCGGTGATTATGCATTTATAACATTTGCTTAGAGTTTATTGGGTGAATTTTGGTTGGAATGGTTAGGTATTTCACTGTGTTAAATGTAGGGGCAAGCTAATATAAATACCTTATTAAGAATGTCAGATTTGCCGGGCGGATATACTCTACCACCGGTTGATAGCTGATATCTCAATAATATCCTTACTAGACCCACGGGAAGAAATGGGGAAGTGACTTTCAAGATACATTTAACTAAATAATCAAGATACATTCTTAAAATTAGATTAATTATCATCAGCCTATATCAGTCCACTGCTGGACATAGGTCTCTCCCAATGTTCGCCACTTTGATCGATCCTGGGCTTCTCGCATCTAGCTCTTGCCAGCCTGCGCAAATCGTCACTCCAAAATTAGATTATCCAGTATTATTATAACAATTTTCCTTATAATAGTACAGTAATTTTCACTCTATCAACTTCATCAAAGTTTGACGTGCAAAAGAATTTACTTGTAAATCTACTTGCAGAAATAAATTATTTTATTTTATTTTATTTATTCATCAAATCAACACTCAAGTCACAATTACTGAATGGGCCCCAGGACCCAAATCTGCTCAATTGCACAAGGCTAATAAATCTCAACTATTACAAGAACGCATTATCCCAGACCCAGATTCCCAGCATTACGACGGCAAATACAATTTGCGATGCCAGTGAAACTGCACGAACTAACCTACTCATATTAACCTAACATTACTGTCGCGGTCTTTGATGAATCACCGGCTGACAGGCGCGGCGAATTGTCAGCAAAATGGTGCATTGTTGCGATAATGCATATGATATAGCCCACGCGCTATTATAGTTATAAATAATGAACTCTTGACCGAATCTCGGCCATAGCGCCAAATCTCCAAGACTTCTAGCCAAGTACGCAGGAGATATCATAATCATTAGCCTATCACAGACCTCTGCTGGACAGAAGCCACTTTAGCACACCTGGAGGCTTTATCCATAATCGTCACGTCAACCAGGCGGGTTGACGATTGCAGGGCGTAGCTTCTCACTCCGGTGACGCTGCTGCCCGTATTTAGCTATGCCTTCAATCTTAATGGTTATACCGCGACCAGTCCGTTGCCAGAGCCTTGTTTGTTATTCAGCAGGATGCACCACGAGCAGATGAGGGAGCGATATTAAAGCGTACAAAATATGTACCTTCGCAAGCAAAGGCGCCTCTGGTCCTTCGCGCTCAAGGACCAATTGGACAGTTGGTCGACACGACTGGAGAGCAGGTGCAGGACTAAAGGCTTAAAGTATGGTTCTCGATGCATTAAATATTTTTTATATAATTGGTAATCTAGCCGATTTTCAAGATTATTTAAGATACAAGCAAAGTTTTTAAGAGAAGGAGGGTAGAAAAATGTAAAACCAACCTGGTGGATTGTTCCCGAATAATAATTTTGTTACCTTCTCGACGGATTATGCACGTACCCGCAGTTTTAAGTCTCTCATTGTTAGTGACTGTATGGTTTTTTAATGAGGAAATAAATATTATTAAAACCTAAAACTGATGTTTTATAAACGAATATTACAAAACTATATTCTATCCTTACTCTACTTACTCTATTCAAGGGAAGCGAAGGATACTTCACACTTCACCAAGACACTCAAATTACTACATTGTTGTAAAATATCATGCGGATCGACATGAAATGCCTTCTCGCGTTGTTTCCTAACCCGCCCCCGTATCTCAGTGTGAAAATACAGCGACAGATGTAGTCCAAAGATAGCGTTTTAAGTATCGCTCGTATTTCTCTCTTGCGCAAACGCAATGAACAACGTAATTCTTACTAATAAGATCACGAGTGGACATATAACTTATGATACGGAACGCAGGTATTATTGTGCGAATGTCGTGTTGCTTTGGGAATGCATTGCGGTTTAAGATAATTATGTTTTGTTTATGACACAACATTATTTTGATTAAACAAGGTGTGATAAGTATTTTGTTGGAGGCTATTTTGGATATGGTCTTCATCATAAGCCTTTTACAGTCCACTGCTGGACATAGGCCTCTTTTCGCCACTTAGGGCAAATATCTGAAGGATATACCCATAAGCGCCACGCTGGGCAGGCGGGTTGGCGATCGCAGGGCTTAGTTTCTCGCTCCGGTGACGCTACTGCCCGTCATCGGTCTGTGGTATTTACCTTCAATTGTGAGAGTTACCCCGCCACCGAAAAGATGATAGGCCGCTCCCTTACATCCCCTAAACTTTAACTTGTATTATTAGTATCCATTAGACAACTAACAAACTTACTTACTTTTTTTAAATAAATAGGTACCTACATTTTATACATATTATGTAGCAAATACCTAGACTAGTAAAAACAGACATGTCCATACACATAAATGATTGTACTGTGCGGGGTTCGAACGGCCGACCAATGTTTCAGAGGCAGTGTTCCCCACTGAACCAAACTGATCATTATATAAATCAACATTGGCATAAAGTGCCGGCATTCCGTCACACGTCATATTTCAGCAATCGCCAGCCAATCGCGCACCATTATCCCGAACCAATCTGAGTCCAGGAAACAATTTGCTGTTACACTTTGTTATGCAAGTTTGGTTTATTAAGTCATTTCGTACCTGTGCCGCGTACTAAGTAGCCGCCTAAATGTTACGTCACATTATGCAACAGAAGCGCAGTCATTGGGTTTGGTGGAATATAATAAAAGGGTATAAGGATTTGAGCCATTTATGTGGGCACATTGGTGTGAAGACTCTCGGACCCTGGGGGCCAAGCGCGCAACGTCTGTATCGTTACTTGATATTAACACCTTAGCAAATCCTCAGGCAACAAGAGAGCTGGTGCTTTCCTCAGGCTGCAATTCAATCTGACTCTACAAGAAGGGAAAACGAACCGCCCGCGCGCCCTCTTGGCATAATACGGTTGGGCAGTGCTTTCTGGACGTATTTCTACTCGTAATTCTTATAGGCTTAATTTTTTTTCTCTTTAGGTACATTGTTTTCTAATTTCAGTAGAGTTTCTCAATAAATGACAAAAGGCTAATCTAACAACATAATTTTAAACGTATATACGAAGGTTCTGGGTTCCAGTCCTCTGATACTGAGTTCATGGTTGACTAGCCCGGTAGCTCATTTGATAGTGACTCCTGCTTTCTGAACCAAGGTTCATGGGTTCGACAGCCACACAGGATAAACAATTGGTTTTGTTCTGTGTCAGGGTGTTTATAACTTAGATTGCTGAGAAATTGAACACAATAGAAAATCATTTGGCGGTCGCCTCTTATATACCACAAGTGCTTAAACTCAGTGGTTTAAGCTTTAACTTTGGGAATAGAGCAATGTAGATAATATGTGGTGTTATCTGATCTTTATTGTCAGTCAGGAAATTGGTGATTCAATTCCCTTGCATTTAAAAAAATGACCGTTAGTCATGCGCCTCATCTCTCTAAGTCATATCGAACTAACGTCCTGTAGGATCTTGAGTTCAGTCTTAAAGGAAGGCGATGTTTCCCGTCACCACACGGAATTGAATCTCTCAGCATTTTTTTCAGTATTCCAAAATCCTTTGCTACATTAATACGTGAACGAGGCTCTGGCAACCGACTGATGGAGGTATAATCACGATTAACGCGATTAACGCGTAGTTATATACCACAAGTCGATGGCAGGCAGCAACGTCATCAAAGCAAGGAGCTACGCTCTGCAATCGCCAACTCGCCTACCCAGCATGGCGATTATGGGTATACCTCCCGATGTTTGTCCAAAGAAGCGAACACCTGGAGAGGCCTATGTCTAACAGCGGACTGCGATAGGCAGATGATGATTCAATACAGCCCACCTACAATTCGTCCTTCTGTTACACCATCGCATAAACAAGGCATCGTCATTGCATTCACGTGTAGAGAAAGCAGTTGCTCAAACGGAAGGACAGACCGACCGATCTGTACGTGCTTTGTAACAATTTAAGTGCAAATCCTGCCTTATGCAATCCATACTAATAGTATAAACGCACAAGTAAATGTCTGTCTGTTACGATAACACGCATTGACTTATAAGCCTATTCAAATGAGGTTTGTAATAAATCTTTAGAAGAAAGAGAATTACAACTTTTTTTTATCGACTATTAAGTGGGTTAGTCTATGTGGCTTCCGGATTTAGAATAGGGCCACCTGCCAACCCACCTGCCAAGTGCCAAGCGTGGTGACTAAGGCAAATCACCCCAAATGGCAAACGTCTTTGAATCTATGTCCAGCTGTGGGCAGTGCCAGTAGGGCTTACGGGCTGATGATGGTGATGATGATAAGGAGGATAAGAGGTGAACATTAATATTGAATAAAAAAACAGGGAACCTTTAAGTTCCTAATTAAAAAAATCGGTGACGAAACGAAATTTACGTGTACAACCGCGTACAAAATCTAGTCATCAATAAATAAATACGAGTAAATAACCCAAAAAATGAAAAAGTGTGTAGTAGCCCACCGAAGCTTGTACTATGGTTACTAGACAAATGATAAATTTACTTAGATACTTTTTTTACAAGTTAATAATGCATATAATACAAACAAACACCCCGGCCAATATAAACAGACATGCGCACCAATAAATTATCGATTTAAAACCGTATTATCTGATCAGGAAGCACCAAATTGATTTAGCTACTCCATCTTAAGATAGGCTGGTTGTTAATCGATTAGGTACTCTGCTCGATATTCTGCTTATGTGGTCGTTGTTACGCAATATAAAGCGATCGAGTATTTTATTCGATTGTGATTGCGATTTCTCGTAATATTGTTAATTCTCCGTGTTTTCCTGCTTACATTTACCATTTCGTGACTTATTTAAATTGGAAACTGGTCAATCGTTTCTCATCAATAATTCAATATTAGATATATTTATATGTAGTGTTACTGCAGGCGCTTCTCGGCAAACGTAGTCTTAGATGCCTTCAGGTCAGGTGGAGTGACGTTTTTTGCATGATGGCTGGCAAGTGTTGGAGGCTAGAAGTCCAGGATCGAGCAAAGTGGCAAACAATTGGAGAGGCCAATGTGCAGCAATGATGATGAAGATGACTAATAGTACAGGGGTCAAAACAATATTATCGTTACTGACGAAATCATTAGTACTTAGTAATAAAATGAAAAAATTTGAACCAGGTAGTGGGTGTACTATCTATTATAAGATCAATTTTAGCTGAATCTATTCAATAGATATTAACATTTCAGTGTTGAAAACCAATTTTCTTATCTCAACGATTTATAATAATATATGAATAGTTTATTGTGCTTTATAACTACCTTTCTAAACGTTACATACTACTTACAGATAGATAATATGATATGATAAGATTCACATTAAAGGCACCTGTGATTATTTCTTTTATAATATTACACGCTATTCTACAAGCGTTATTGTGAAAACGATCGCATTCACCAAATTTTACAATCTCATAATTCACCTATTGTAAAATGCACTTCTTTTAATTGAATTAGGTACTTTTGCATCTAGTACGGTAACTGCAAACACAACCTGCTGTTTGATTTTGAACTCTATTTTTATATCACTAAAAGCGATCTGCCTTAGACAAGTAAGTTGGCATCACCAGATTCCGCTCCATTTGTTATCGGATTTAATAACAGTGACGATATCAGCGCCCCCAATCGGCACAGTTCAGGAATTAATCGACAATGGTTAGTGAAAGTGTTCCGCTAATGTTGAATGTTGTCCAACATTTGATCCTGCGTTTGTCGGCTAGATACGGACAGACATACAAAACTACTTAATAATAGTTGCGCAATGGAACCTTTCGTTATATTTCACGCAATTAGCGATTGTGTCATGGATAATACGAGTATGTTGTGATCATTATCTGTAAATTCTAACGAGGTGTCGAAATGCTAAAGTCTCAATGTCGACCATACATAATTTGGTGTAGGTGGTTATTATTTACTAGCTGTGCTCGCGACTTCGTCCGCGTGGAATAGTTATTTTTTCCCCGTTTTTTTTTATATATTTTCCATTATTTCTTCGCTCCTAATAGTTGCAGCGTGATGTTATATAGCCTAAAGCCTTCTTCGATAAATGGTCTATTCAACACAAAAAGAATTTTTCAATTCGGACCTGTAGTTCCTGAGATTAGCGCGTTCAAACAAACAAACTTTTCAGCTTTATAATATTAGTTAAGATTAAGATAAGATTGCAATTTTAAGTTTCATTTTCTATGTATACCTATAGAATACCGCAGCCAAATGACCTCCGGGTCGTGTTTCTGCTGGTGAGTAGGGTCTCCGGAGCTCGTGGGGGGATAGGGTTGGGCCGGCATGGCAGTGGCAACTGACAGGAAACCAGTTACTTGCCAGTTGTCACAGCGACTTGGGCTTCACTTTCGCTTTCCATCAGGCGTAGGGAAGCCATTATGTCGAGCTTCTATAAAAAAAGGTTTGTATTTTAAAATAAGTTCGTTTAAATTGTGTTTATTATCGTACTACTAGTGTAGGTAACTGTAATGAGTGAATATTACGATTTGTGAGTGTTTTTCTTAAAAACCTAATTATTTTGCACACCAGAATTTGGAAACTAATTTCGGCATTTTCTTTCAATGCTGTTTGTTATGCTTAGCAAATGCATTTCATAAAAGTTGGCCTGTGGTCACCGAAAGCACCCGCCGCCAAATTGCCAAACATTTACCATCAACTCATAAGCAATCGCTGCCAATATGGAGGTCTCCTAAATCAAACTCTGTTTGAAGTTCACCGATGTTGATAAAATATGGTAAAACGGTCACTGAACCTAGACTATTTGCGACTATAGTGGTTTCCAAATTTTATCTGGGGCTTGAAGGAATTCGCAAATCTCTTTGTACATTATTGTTGTATTTGTTACTAATGTTTGTTTACAAAACAACTAGAAGTTATTCTTCTAAATATCTCAACATGCTTATGTCATTAAAGGGATTTTTGCTCTATGCGTTTGAGGCTCCGACATTTCGACAATGTCGCAAGCGCCATGATCACGAAAAAACTCTATTATTTTTTATCCATGTTCTAAAACGATTACGAGACAAGAATTTCTCCTGAATTAAGATTATTACTATTACCTGGTATTATTGCTACAAGTTCATTGACCCATCACACAGAATAGTAAAGACGAAGCAACACCACACATTGCAGTGAAACAGAAACAGGTAGGTACGGTGCCGCTGACCGCTGGCGAAAGTGAAAAAATTGTCGTTGCAAAACTAATCACCGGTTTTAGAATCTGACGAGAAAGTATTTCATGTCCTGATGGATAAAATGCACATGATATAACAGTGGATTTGTTTCCGAGAGGAATGGAAATGGTTTTTTACTGTGGTATAGCTGCGCTGTCCTTTCCAGCGGATGATAGGCGTGGTAAGGAGCCCAAGTTGTTATTGCTACGGGGCAGTCCGGATTTTATTTAGTTTAGACTTAAGGGCCTTAAAGAAGCGAGCCTAAAATTTCTCAAAGGTCGACAATGCATTTACGGAAGCTCCCTTGGAGTTGTGATGGCTATGGGCGGAACTGACTATTAAATATCAGGTGAGGATATGTAATTCAGGCTCGTTTATCCATTCAGATAGGTATAAAATATATATATTAACTATCAATAATCATCATACATCAAGGTTCATATAGCGGCTTAATAACTTTTCGATTCAAACCACCCTCACCTGCCCGTGGTGCATCCTGCTGCGTAACAAACGACGCTCTGGTGGCGGTATAACTTTCACGCTTTAAAGCGTAGCTAAACACTCACAGCTGATGCGGGGCAACAGCGTCACCGGGGCAGGAGCTACGCCTTGCGACGCCGCCCCTCGTGCTTAGCGTGGCGATTCCTCCAGGTGTTTAGCCTTCCGCTCCCCCAATAGTCTGGTGATGGTGACAAGGCCGCTCTGGCCATCATCGTAGTTAATTAGTTATTAAGAAAAAAAAGCCCTAAGTGGCGAACAACTGGTGAGGCGTGGACTGCGATGTGCTGATGATGATGATAAACACCACCGAAGACGCCCAACAATAGTGACGTAATAGAAGTTAGCCTACTTAAGATCACGCGTGGAACATCAGCCGGGTCGTTTAGATCATATCTCGCACGGTATAATTACTTTGTTACATTACGTAGATCAATTAGATCGTGTTGGTATCCCTAAATCGTTCGATTGCGCAACTTGCACATCTGATCGTGGTTTCATTGTACAACAGATGGTCATCTGCGTATAATAACTGTATTATAGTTACGTTTGCGACTAGACTGGTCATGTCGTGACTATTAAGTTTGTATGTCTGCTTATTAGCTTTTTCTTGCGGCGTTAATTTAGATTTAAAAGCCCTTTTCTAGTAGAAACATATTTAATGGGTTAGGTTTAATGATCTGTGCAATGGTTAAGACGTCAATAGTAAAGTAGCTTATGTATAAGTCAGATTTTTATCGACCTCAAGCATTTTATGTAGAGCCATCTCCGCGGTCACTTATTTTGTTAAACTTTCTCAGATCGGTGCATTGTAGAGAAGCCATAATGCTAGAACATAATTTAGTTTGGAGGTAAATTTTTATTTTATGGCGATTGTTGGTGTAGCGACTAGAAGTGCTGACCAAAAAGTCCCGGGTTCGAATCCCAAGTCGGATCAAATATTGGTAGATTTTTCAGTAGCAGTCCTGGAGTCAGAATGTTGCCAGTAATACACCCCTGCGTGTATGTTTTTTTCCTGGTATAGGAAAGCATATTAAACCATTGGTACTGCAATGCCTCTCTGCTCATGTCAAACTGTCATCATCTTATCGGAGTATGAGAGGTAAGAAACAGAGACACCTTTGTTTTTAAGGGGAGTCACAGTTTATGTGGCACATGTATTGCTATCAATAACCGTCTCGAAGGCAGCTATACTCAGAAACACCTGTCCACATTATTAAAACATCATTGTTCGATAATACAAAGCAATTGTTCCTATGTCTCGTTACGCAAGTATGGGCAAAGCGTGTCCCGTTGTATCGTGTCTACGCCGGCGTCGCAGCTTCCGACGTAACTTGGCCCTTACTTTACCTGCCACGGAACGTATAGACTGGAATTATTACACGAACTAAGAATAAAGCGTGTTTGTTCTTATGTATTTTTATTTAGTTTTGTTACTTATTTACAGTTCTTTTCGATTATACGAGCCTATTGCTTTAAAATTAAACATAACAATTTTTATCATAGCACATCATAGTGCTTTTCTTGTTACCTCATGGGAAGCAAGAAAAGAAGCTTAAATCACTGTGGCAAGGCAACGTGCTGCCCTAGCATGTGTATCGCTTCTTTACGCTACATTAAACTGTCATACCCATTTCAGCCTAATTTGTCTGCAAATAAATAGATTTCCTACAGTATGGGAAATGGAGATTTACCTGGTTTTAACACGTCGACTGCCATAGGGGGTCACCAGTGTCCCCAAACAATACTTTTTCTATTGTGTCTGGCTGTCAAAGCCTTAATGATACAGGTGAGCCTATGTGGCAACAAAGAGGAAACACGATGCCATATCCTCACGTACCTAGCTCTACGTTATCACGCTATCAAGAATATCAGCGTGGTATCGACGTCACGACTTGCCCCTGCGATCGACGCGTGCGCAAGTAATTTTCGTAACCGTATTTCATAGCTAACTAGGCCACTGCAGTCAACTGATCTCGCTATCACAAAATACCTAAGCCATGTATCAACCATTTTGATGACCGCAGTGATAAAAAACGTTATGATGTTATTATTGTCGTCGAGACTTGGCCTTGAACAGTTAGAAAAGGGTCAAGTTGGTTTTTTGTTGGAAATCAATTAGATTTTTTGGATTATATTTGAGGACGCATATTTGGGTAAACTTTTTTATTAATCTTTTATTATTTTTTTACAATTTCAATAGAACGTCGGCTTTGGAATTATCAGACCAGAATACTTATATCTATTTATAGCTGATTGACTAACAAAGTATTGAGACTGGCTGAAATATCATTAAATTACTTTAATTAAAACCTTTATGCAATAAAAATCAACATTTCCAATTAGTATTTAAATTTCGAAACGCTAACATACTTTTTTATTTTTGTATGTTTAATAATGTAGTAAATACACAATGAATTATTTAATCAATCTACATGTTTTTCTGAATTTGTGTTCGAATTTTGAAAACAGAATTAACTCAAATAAAAATGTTGTATACCTATTTGCTAGTAAGTATCCGATTCGTATTCTAATTTCAAAAACATCTTAGAATCAGCCATTTCGCTAATACCACGTTATCGTTAGTATTTCCAATTTATGTTTAAATTCGGAATAAGAGTTCAGCAAAAAGGACTCAAGACTAGACTAAGTAGGTACAGGTTTTACACTACAATTACGAAACCTCCTTCGTGCAATGAAGTGTTAACGTATGATGTGCACACGAACACATGTGTTATGCGCTTATGAAACGCATTTCCCATCTATAAAACGTCGTACAATGCTTCACTTCTTATGCACGTGAAGTAAACTAGTTAATGAAAAACCGTCAATGGTTGCTTAACGATTAACCTTGACATAATTGAGGTATAAATGAAGTCTTGTTAATTTATGGTAATTAAATCAAATAGTAAGTGTTTTGTAATAAATAATTGTTTTGTAATAAACACAGGAGGGTTAAGTAGGTATACCCTCCCAATCTAAGGGGTGTGAGTCCCACACTCCTCATTGTCTCTCCCGGAGGCGTCGTGAATGTGCCTACCCTAATGCATTCCCCTCTTGGAAAAAAGGGATCCCTACCAAATGAGCTACTGTGCCAGCCAGTCAATGAACGAAATAAGGACTTCCGTATTACGTATAGAAGTACGAGTTTATGTATAGTCATCAATAGTCATATACAGCAGACAACAAATCGTTTATAAAACCAAACAAAACGTTTACATAACCAACTGGACCTTTCATCACTCGGAACAATGAACTAAAAAGTGTTTATGCATAAATGAAACGGTACAGTGCGTGAAAGCGAATGGATTTCGTTTGCACCGGCTGTTTCGACGAAGGTGAAAATGCCGCCATGTTTGCCGTTGTCCGGACTTAGGCTAAGCGTATGCTGAGACGCAGGCAACGCACCACAAAGCGGGGTATACGGCCAGGAAGACGGACCTCATGGCTCAAGAATCGACAGACATGATTGATTCAATATGAGCACAAAATCCCTGTTCCGTGCCGCTTTGTTAAAAGTTAAAATGACCCTAATATTAGCCGACCTCCGGTAGGTGATGGCACTTCAAAAAGGAGAAAAAGAAGGTGCCGCAGCACAGCACAGCGCAGCAGGGTAGAATAGTTGATACAGACTTGTAGAACAGACGCATCTCTGCGTAGCATGTGCCTGCGTCTCAGCGTACATATGTGTTCCGTGTTGTACTAAATTTTCTATGCCCTGCGCTGCGCGGTCCTGCGGCGTCTGTATCTCAGCATACGTTTAGCCTTATCGATGGTCAAGTGGCCACAAGCGTTAATAAAACCATGGCGACTAGTCTGATGTTTTTATAGGAACACAGTATAGTGACTTCCCGTCCTCTGATCGATAGCGAAAGATTGTTCTTAAGTGATTCGCGAAATCATTATTTTCTTTATAAAGCCAGCGACGAAGAAGTAACTATTTGTTTACTTTTTACAAACATTTGTCCGTACCACCTCTATCCTGACATTTTGGCCGACTGTTCCCGAAGCAAACAAAGACTCATGATGAGTGTCCCATACTCGACTATTACGACAACTAGAAAGAAATGTATTGCCAAACTGCTTCTCCACATTTAGACCACGACCACTGCCACGACCAAAGTCTTGGAAAATTCACAGATCGAGACTTGGTTCGCAAATCATGGCGTTGTGCACAACTGCTTAATTGGACCAAAAAAGTCTTAAAAACCAATAAAACCCCTAATCATTGATTGCCGTATCCGTTTTCATTTCACATTACGCTGTGATTGTGCTAATTGCCTTACAGAATGTTGCATTCCGTGACAGTTTTTAATGTGTATAATTATAGTCGACAGCCAACAATATGGCTGGCGTGCAATGGAGACAGTTTCGCAACTTCCGTCTGTCTACGGATTAATAAGTTACTCAATAAGTTTGACATTTTTATAGCGCGTAAAGCAAGTGTGATATAAAGTATTGATTTGCCGCTAATGATATAGTAACCCAGTCAACCAAGGACTTATTTTATTGGATGTGGTTATTTTCATTAGTTTGCGTAATATTTATTTATTTCTCTACCAACATTTGACAAATAGGCCAACCTAAATGTTGCTATCTTCTTTCATTGAATCTCTTTCTCTCTCTCTTCAGCCAGTCTCGACCCTTCGGGTCGCAGGGTAGGCCTCCTTCAAATACTTCTACTCGTCTCTCTTCTGGTCCACTTGCAGCCATTTTTGTCCTGCCGTCCTCTAAACATCGTCATCCCAACGCATTTTGGGTCTTCCTCGAGGGCGTTGTCTATTCCACGATCGCCACTCGTGTAAACACTTACTCCACGAGTCGGTCTTATGGGCCATTTGGCCCGCAAATTCCCACTTCAGTCTGGCCGCACGCTGCGTCGTCGTCTTTCTTTGAATAATTACTTTAAAAGCCGGATTTCTTTAAGAAAATCCCTTCTGTGCTTCACCTTCTGCCTTGAGAAGCCAGACAGTAGTGTACGTAGTAACTATTTATTTATCTGTAGTGTGCGGTGCTAAGTTAAACCGCTAAACTTCGTTCTCACTAGCACAACTCTATATATCAGACAAATATCAGACAGACAACATCACATACATTGCTCTAATCCCAAAGTAAGTAGCTTAAGCACTTGTGTTATGGGTGTCAGAACAACGATGGTACCACAAATAAATACTTAATTACAAATATAAACAGCCAGACACGGAACAAACACAAGTGTTCATCACACGAATGTTTGTCCCGGGTGGGAATCGAACCCACGACCCTTGGTTCAGAAGGCAGGGGTCACTACCAATTGAGCCACCGAGCCAGTTATATAGATTCGATTTGAATCCTCCAGTAGTAAGATAGTTGAAAAGCAGCATTTTATTATGTTTACTTATTCCCATAGATCAGATACAATGTAAAGATATAACTAGTACACACTTAATTACTCCAATGGAACATTATATTTTGCATTTACTCAGTATTAGCACCATAATTTCCATTACGCTATGTAGGTACGTACAATTATTTTATTAGGAATGCATAATTCATAGTCCATGTAGCAATAGAAATATAGGTCAGGGTTACACTTAAATACATACTTAGATAGGCCTAGACCGATTTGGCACATGTTCTTACTATCGTCAGATCGTGCGAAAGATGATATCTTTATTGCAGACACGTACACTGCACGAGAAAAGGGTTTGAAGTGATGTTTGGATAATTAAGTATCTGTCTATCTATTGGGAAACAGAATATACGTTAATCGAATGCTAATTTAGCAGTTGTGCAATGTAAATGTTATTTGCAGTTAGTCGTTGGGGTCGAAATTCATTCTGTCATGAAGCGTTTCAGTCAGATGACTGTCAAAAGGGTACGCCTTGTTAAGATTTGAAAAGTTTCCTCAATTTTTCATAAATTACATTAATCATTTCGCTTAAAATATACTGCACACTAGACTAGAAGTAAGTACCCATATCTTTTAGAACAAAAAAAGATGTTTCTAATGTCAAAGTCTAGTTCAAGTAACAAACAATTTGAAAAGTTTAAAATTTTGTTTTAATGCATAAACTGAATTTGTTTAAATATTATCACTTTTCGAAATTATTATTTTGCATCACTTCAACAGTTGACAGTACATAAATTAATGTGTGTAGCTGTAAATACCGAATTCTAGAAAGAAAATGTGTACGAGTACGTTTTCAGTATGACTTCGCTGTTATATACTTGACGCATATTTCTCACAGGTCGCTTCCCACGGAAACACGAACTCCATATTATTATGATTTACTTACGCCATTATTCATTACTCTGTCTGTACCGAGGATTGCCTAATCTTTTATGGCATCAAAGTCTAAAGATAAGTGACCGACCTATTTGAACTGCTTGAAAATGTAGAAAAGTGCTACAAGAGTTATTTTATATAATTTCTGAAATACTCATGCTCATGATCAATGTATAATAAATATAATACATTGATCATGAGCATGAGTGGGGAGATCTTTGAAAAGCAAGCCAATTTAGACGACTTCACGACTAAGATATGCTGTGTTCCAATCACGGGTCGAGAAAAATCGTAACTAGGTAAGTTTTTGTGTAAATAAATTACTGAGTAGCAGCTCCAGAGTCCGGAAGTTAGCGGGGATATACTCCCGTGCATGGGAATGCATGTCAGGTGTAGACCTGATCTGTCTCCAGTCGAATCGAACTATCGTCCTATTGGATGGAATAGAGAGTACATACATGTGCACTGTGTGGGCACAACCCGCCTACCCAGCGTGGCGATAATGGGTATACATAACATCTGGAGAATATTCTCCAGATGTTTGCCCTAAGTGGCGAACAACTGGAGAGGCCTATGTCCAGCAGTGGACTGCAATTGGTTGATGATGGTGATGAATAACTCACGAGTACTTAGCTAGTTTTCCAAGCATAATAACATTTCAATAAATAATCAATCTATAGTTTAAGACTACGATAACAGTCTGTCTTGCCACCATCACCGGATTGCGGGCAGTGGAAGGCTTAGAATCTATTAAACTTTTCGTTCGAAGCTTACATCTTACGCCACACCCAAAGGGTCAGTACACACTAGCGGCAAATGCATTTTCCACCGACCGCAACCGGACAATGACCCGAGATTGACAGATCCCGATGCACTTAGTGCTGACTTCTAATTATCTTAATGCCCGTAGCCACCGAGATCGGACACTCCATTTAAACGATGTAGATTTCGTATGAGATTTTTTTGGACAACGATCTCTAAGTACCTACCAAAAGATTAGTGGGTTGGTTTCTTTATGGGAAAATGTTTGTGATGGTGTAATCCTACTAACATATATATTTTTATACTGTACTAATCATGAGTCACGTTTTTGGAGACTTGAGCGGAGGTTAGTAAATAATTAAGATGTATTTTTTTATTTAAGTAGTGGTTTCCTTCCCAACCAGTATTGAAAATTAGTGATCAAAATTTGTAATTATTTAATCTGTAACTTTTTGATATAAATCTAACCTAGTTCGTTAATTCCGTAAGAAAATTAATACGATATTAAAAACAGATTATGTCTACAATTTAATAAATAAAAACACAATCAATCGATTAACGATTAATTCGGAATCACTCATCAATTTGCTATCGTCTGGTGCCCACTAGACCGTTTTAATGTTTCTGCCAAAATAGAAAACTACACTGAAATCGTATGATTTCGTAGCATTCGTAAGTATATAAATAAATTGCAATTATTACTCTTACTTATTGCGAAGCCGTTATAGCCTTGAAGCGTGAGCTATGATATATTGATAAGTGTGTATTGTACAGGCCATATAAATGCAACTTCGGTCGATATTGTATTGAAAACACAATATTTTGTTACAGATATTATTGCTTTATGTCAAAGGAAAATAGAAAGAAATAATGTCTAATACAATAGTGTATTCTGAGCAATGTTCATCGCTAAATTTTAATTGTGTCCGATAATAGCAATCTTATTTATCATGACCTTATATTTCTTAAGGAGCCGTTATCTTAAAACAAAACGAAAGAAGTTGAATTTTACTTGCAATTACTACTTTGGTTACATCATCTTACATGAAATTAAGACTAGTGGTACGTTGCCATTGGTTACCTTCTCATTTTCTATACCGGGAGACGATCAAAAAGGTTTTCAAATCGCTGCAATTATCACGATTATAAACTCATTTACTTCAACGCTTTTAAAATTTACTCGCGCATTATGTCGACAGAACTACCTAAATGCATTTAGTAAGGGTATGCCAATCAAATCATCATTAGTCACCAACGACAGTAGGAATCGATTCGTCAACGTCTAGCAATCGATCATTTAAAACATCGGTCGGGTTCATCGCTCGACGATAAATGTTTCGCGGTCGCTCGCTTGCATCAGAGCATCTCGTATTTACATCCTCATAAGCATTTTAAACATGATGGAGCAACATCGATAATAAACGATTAACATTCTCATTCTATCGGCTCGATCGATATGTGCAAAAACAATAGCAATAGCTTAAGGTCGGCGAACCGAGTGAATTTGGCAACAGTATCGATTCAATACCGTTGTATCGATATGTAGGTCAATAGCTCGAAATCTTCGCTCGTATCTCATTCTTTGCAATGCTTTTTTGTCTTAAACGTACATAAAAGGACGTTTGTGTGTGTGGTGCTTCATTGCCGAGTTTCAAAATATGACTGACGGCTACATTTAAGTTTCGAAGCAACCATTTTCTTGCGCTTTCGATTTCAATGCACTCCACTTACCATCATCTACGACTCGTTTTCTATTTAAGGTCGGATCACTGAAGGTTGTTTTATCTGAATCAATAGCGTTTAATGAATCGAAAGGCAGATCCTCCGTTTAACAATCTGTTGCAAGTTCAACCATCTGTATTTGGATGTGGAGTTTAATCAAATAGTTAGTTTGATTTGATTTATGATAGACATTGGCGTCGCCTTGCACTTGAATCAAAGCATAAAAGGAATCTTGATTGAAGGTTAACATGCTATTCGACGTTTTTGTTCGTGTTATTTTCCACATCTTTGCACTTTTAATAAAATGAAATGAAAGTATCTTTATTCATGATTTAAAATAAGTAGGTACTTTTGAATCGTCAAGTTAAATGTAAGCAACAAATAATGTAAAAATGTGAATATGAAAAGTAATGTAAATAAAAGAATATGCTACCGCCGTGTAAGAACCTAACTTAACTGAAGAACTTAACTTTGTCTGACAATTATTTTTAGCTAAGGGAGTAAGCCAACAAGAAGGGTGCTTGATGGAAAGTCAATGACATCGCGAGCGTTTCAAATAGGCAGTTACCTCTCCTTAAAATTCACAAAAGTTCGTATCACATTTAACATTTCACCAACGAGATTAACACGTTACTGAAAAACACTTTGACTTGAAGTTTTAGTATTTTCACAGATCACAATAACTTCGAAATAAAATTTGGCTTACCTCATAAGCCAGACATTTTTTCTATGGATTTTCTCACTTGTACACAAATCAGTGTGCTCACTTCACACTATGACATTTAACTTATTAATGTATCTCTCAATGAAAGTGACAAAACGACGAGTTCGACTTTAAGTAACATTTAATAGCATTTTTCTTGTCTTGGCTAAAATCTACATGCAGATGAGGGGAAGCAGCGCCATCGGAGCGAGAAGATACGCCCTGCAATCGCCAACCCGCCTGCCCAGCGTGGCGATTATGGGTAAAGCCTCCAGATGTTTGACCAAAGTGGCGAACAACTGGTGAAGTGGACTGCAATAGGCTGATGATGATGATTTTTTTTTATAAGAAGAGCTTTCAGGATGACCTTGATGCATTAAATAGCATCGTGTAACATTGTAGCCTAAGTTATTTCTTAGATTTAGTAGATATATCCCTGTATTTTTTAATGTGCGCTGAACAAATGTTATTCGAATATTTGTTCAGCGCACATTTTGAAATGATATTCTAAAAGCTACAGTTTGCTGCGCTTACGCATACATCGTTAATAAACTGTCTTCCCCACATGCTTACAATCCAAATTCAAATTTGATTAACTTTCTTCGCATCGATAAAAAACATCCAATGTTTGATCTTAATTAACTCCAGTCAACTATTCGAGGAGGAACAAATAAAAGCCCATATAACAATGGGATCTACATTCAAATAGCTACCGTCCTGCTGCGTCATCGTGACGCCATAGTATAAGTTAATCCAACCACAGGAAAGTAATTGTATGCGGTAGGGTCACCCGAGACGTGACGAGGAAAGCTTTTACGACTCAAAGCTGGTTTTTTGGGTTACCTAGCCAAGTGTAACGGAATTCGGGTAACAGTCTTGACAGTTTGCCAGGATTGGAAAGGTTATTTTAAATATGTAGATGTAGAGTTTAACCACAACGGAATACATGAAAACAGTAGATACTTCGAAATAACGTTAATAAAACAGTGTGGGCCGTAAAGTCGTAAGTAAACACAATACTTTTTCAGTTCCAAATATACGATTAGGAAGTTACCGGCAATTATGAATTTAATAACAATTCTATAGCCTTGAAATCTCAAAAATGTAACTACGACGAAATTAGTCGGAACACGATAATCGAAGCTGCATAAAAAGAAGTTTTGGAATCGGCCTCATAATACTTAAGACAGACTCTTATGTTACTTAGAAAAAATGGAAATGGACTTATCATGCAGCAGCGAAGGATAAAATGCAGGAAGAACAGCTCTTAACCAAACCCACATCTCCGTCCCAGCTTCTAGTCTGATTGTTACCACGGTTGTTGCAACAGATCCGAAACGTCAAGTTCTAGGTAATATATTCGTAGAACGTCAAGTTCTAGAAATGAAATATCCTATTAAAATTTGCAAACGTAATGTAGGGCGCCCTCAGGCCAGGTGGAGTGACGATTTGCGCAGGACGGCTGGCAAGTGCTGGATGCGAGAAGCCCAAAATCGACCTAAGTGGCGAACATTGGGAGAGGCCTATGTCCAGCAGTGGACTGACACGGGCTGATGATAATGATTAAAATTTGATTTTTGGTATTATATTAAATTTTATTTATTATCTTGAATGTTGAATGATATGCAACAATTCCTTTTTGTATCAATCTAAGACATTAACAACGAAATTGTTCTGTACAAATATCTATCCTTAACTGCGGGAGCCCTGGTGACCTGTATACAGGTTTATCTAATACCTACTTCAGGCACCAGTCTCTCACCTTAGAGGACCAAATTCAGACCCCTGTAGTTTGGTTCTCTAAAATTAGAACTAGTCATTCTTAAGGCGCCTTTCTATGGAGAGAAAATAAATGATTTTATTATTATTACTAGCTTTTTCCCGCGGCTTAGCTCGCGTTAAATTCGGGTGAATGCTTTATACAAACTTCCACCCCCCATTTTAGAGAATTGGGGGGTTAGAAAGGGGCAAAAAGTAGCCTATGTTACTCTCCATCCGTTCAACTATCTTCACTTAAAAAATCAGTTCGTCGCTCCGTTTTGCCGTGAAAGAAAGACAAACATACAGACAGACAGACAAGTATGGAAATTAAGTGTCGCGCTTGAGTCCCGTTAATGAAGTTTTATTCGAATAAACAGTACCTACTTACTATAGCTGGCCAACCCTAAGCGCAGGTCATCCCGCCTTATCTCTATCCATTCGGAAGAACGGTCTCGGTCGGCCGGTGTTTGATTGCGCCGCGTCCGATGCACCGATCCGAGTGAAAGTTACCATTACGGCAATCGAGTTATTAGGTAGCCTGATGTAATGGCCATTCTTGCACTCATTGTGGCCGGGCTGTTGTTTGATAACGATGTAATGACGAGACGCGTGCGCGCGGCAACGTGTGATCTTTAGCGGGTGTGCTACTTGGAAAGTAATCCTAGTATAGATGACCAGCTTGCTTCTGTTGTAGCGAATACTGCCTCGTAAACAGTGATCGCGTGTTCAAACCTTTGGCTCACATATCAGTTCGCTGCATTCAGTTGTGGAGTAAGCTACCTGCCGAGCTAACACAAGTTAAGAGCGAATGGGCTTTTGGAGGATCAGCAGATGCCCCTGGTGTTGCATGCGGTAATGGGCTATAGCAACCACATAACATCACACGGAATGGTAGCCATTTTACCATCATCATGGTATAAAAAAATAAGACATAGCCTGTTGGCCAACCAACCAACAATTTATATTCATTTATAATTGTCTTGCTTACGTACCATTTTCTTAGAGTTCTTTGCTAAATATATCTTTATCTCGGCTTCCTTTACTCGACTCGACTTTTTATTTACCTGAAACAAAATAATTTAAACATAAAATTATCGTCCATAAAAATATTAAAAGAAACCATTAAAGTAAAAAAAGCATGACTACTATTCAAATAGCAAACTTTCGGTTACACCTAAAAATGGGCACAACAAAAGAAGGAAAAATGAATAACTACAAAGATTTACATAAAAAGATAACAAACGAAATCGTGCGATCGTGTCGCACTTAAATGCCACGGCAAATTATGTCACAGATGCGAGAAGCATTTTCCATGTCCGCATTACACTGATCCGTCATTCACTCCGAATCATTCCGTGACGGGGTTACGACCCGTAATGTATAACCTAATATAATTTTGACAAAAAAATAATCGATTTCGAGAAAGCTTTAAAAAATTATAATCTTCAGAATGATTTGAGACACTAATTAGATGGTGCTTTAAATACTTAATGTAATTAAAAACTATGAAAACCTCCTCCTTTGATCAAACATAGGTCAAGTCTACCTAAGTTTCTCTATTAACACAAATAAAAAACTAAATCGACATCGCTTGACAAGTTCGAGAGTTATGGACCTTCCTATAATCATCAAAATCCGTTCGTAATCTTCGAAGTTCGTGAAGACACTTATAAATAAAATAGAGCAACGTCCGCCTTTTTTGAAATCGGTCAGAATCGTCCCTTATGCCACGCAGTACGAGACATAATTCCAAATTGATACTAATATCTTTTTCACGTTTCTTAACGGTCATCCCTAAATGGACAATAAAAACAACACAAATGTAGGTTGCAGGTTCATGAATTATTCAACGCATTGTTTTGGACAAGACAAGATTTAGACTGAGATACAGTTTCTGGATTATTAGCAACGGTTTATAAAGTTCATTGTAACAATGCCACTTTGAGTATTGACCACAAAGCAGAAGGTGATTCACGTTGAATGCAAGGTCGTAATATAAATCGATTTGTAACTATCAAACAATATGACTATTAAAAAAGCTTTTATAATATATGAAAGTACGAGTATATTGATCATTTCAAAGGTCATTTCAAAGAAGCCAATTAGATTGATGCTTGCAGCAGGAATAATAACAAAATAATTTCTGTCATACAAAATTTGAGATGACAAGCAAGCGAATATGACATTTAACATACAATGTTTTTGTCAATGTACCAGAATAACGTTTCAAAGTCGTGATGTGTAAAATCAATTCCGTCACGATCAATGCTACATGCAAAATAAGGAAGGCAAATCTATTCTGCATTCACATTTCAGTCAATCAGTGTTCGTACCCCACAGTTGCAAGTTCGAACAAGCAACAACGACAGGCGACAAGCTAGATGGATCGCCAGAATCAGATGTCATTGAGATAGTGCTCACAATTGTTCGCATCTCGAAGCCGCTAACAATAGACCACGATGTAGGCATTGTGATGTCCGATTGAAGAATACCAGAGGAAGCTAAGGCCATGCCTCTAAACCTTGGACGGGTGAATAGCACTGAATGGACGTTTGCTGCCCTGATCGATGCCTCTTTGCAAACAATACTCATCTCAGAACCAGCTGACAGAGTATTAATTGGCATTGTACTGATGTGGGGTTTTGGTGGCGAAGCGGAACTTAATAATTTCCGTTCTGATGAGACAATGCGTCGTTAAGAGGTCGTTGTATAACGGATGAAGATATGAGGGGTGCTAACAACCTGTAGTAATTTAATTTGCGTGAAAACGAGTTTTGATTTCATTTGATACGCATTCAAGCTAATGATAGGTTAGTTTTTGTTTTCATCGTAAATTATTTCATAGAATCACTGTTCTTATTTCAACGCTTCATAGCGTTCATACTCTGTATTGAAAAACCCTTAAACGAAGTTTATCATCCTTTGCATGGCCCATTTCCTTGTAATAAAACTCCTGTACTACTTAATCTTTGTCTCCATTCATATCCGGATTAACAATTCAATAAGAGTTAAATGTTTACAAATTCTATACTCACGTTTCAGTTATTTATTGCATACGGGCGTACTACAATCTTGACATTTGTATGCCATTTCGAATGCTAAAATTAGATCAATATTGAAATACGAAATTGCACTCACATACCGATCTATATTAAGACCAATAACATTATGTAAAATTTAAGTCAGGAATGTTGTATTATTGTAAGTAATAAACCGCTTATTTTATTCATGTTAGAGGTCACCCGTACATAAAGTTTGGAACAGTTGTTTTATATAAATAACCCAGGAAATGCCACACAACGCCACCTAGTTCCAAACAAAGCCTAAGCTTGTATTATGTGTACTAGACAGTGGATAAACATACTACGTTTTTTTTTCGTACACAGCAAACATCCACACTAATACAAACAGACATTATCATGCATATAAATCTTTGTTCTGTGCAGGGATCACACTCGTGAATACTGTATCAAGAGGCAGCATTCCTTTGCACCAAATTGGCGTCTTACATAAAAACTATGTTTGTTTATTTTCAAAGAACAATAAAAATATCAATAGCTTGTCACGTGATTATGCTATTGTTAAGCAAAAGTCATGCACATTTCTCACTTTTGCAAGTCATCACGAGGATATGCATTAAACTTTCTCGCGAATGCACCTCATTTATAAGTCTTATAAGAGGATCCTGATTGTGAATAATGATCTTTCAATCTCCAGTACTCAATATATTATAAATATTTTTAGGTATACTTCATTGTAGAGGTAGATATTCTTTTTGCACATCAACAGTTGACTTAGCTAGGCACAAGATTATGTTAGGTAAAGTAAAATTTGGGCGATCTTACTACTTTTCAGGTATACATACATTTCACTTGGGGAGTGTCAGGGTATGTGGGCAGCGAATACCCACTAAAAACCGGGGTTTTGCCATAAAAAAGTTAGTTCTTCTCATTATTTTCAAGATATTTAAGTACCTATTTGACTTATATTCCTCCTTAATGATTAAAATGCGATTTAAATAAGAACAGTAAATTTTTCTTATTGTTAGAACAAATCTTGTCATTTCCTTACAATTATTAATACTCTTTGTAAGCAGTTTTTTCGTATCTTCAATAATAAGCATCATAAAGTTTTATAATTTCACCAACGAAAAGCCAAACCCGACTTCGCTAAGGCTGGTTCTTCGACAGAGAACTTGTAACTTTATATGGTTAATAAACATTAATAGGCTCGTCTACACCAAGCGTTTCGCTTCATTAATTGAATGTCTGAGATATAGAATGGGTTTCCGTACTTTTACTATCATTTCTACCCTGTTTGAACCCTCACGGTCTTCTATTAAGTGCTTATAAAGTCTGAATATCTACAAACATGGAGACAGCTGATGAATAAGTACAGCAACTTATCCAATCAATGATTATCAGATAGATAATGTCCGTGACAAATTTACAAACTTGCAGCATGAGGAATGTGAAAAATCTAATTAGGCAAGCATAGATTCTAACAAAATCTAAGAGAATAGCACTAGACCCAGGAAAATTTAGATATTTTAAAAAAAACTTCATCACATAGACGTCCTCATCAAACTTTTGGTAATATTGATCCATTTCTTGGAATTCCCAAAGAGAAAAATGCAAATCAAAGTTGCATTGTTTGGCTCCTTACTGTCGGAACAAAATTTTTTTTTAATAGTAGCTAGACATAATGGCTTCCCTACGCCTAAGAGAAGCCCAAGTCGCTGTGACAACGGGCAAGTAACTTTTTAGTTACCTGTCAGTTGCCACCGCCGCGTTTGACGCGACAGACCTTTGAGCTTGGGTTATGATTTTTTAGGTTATCAATAAATCATTATAAAACATAATTAGTTCACACTATTAAGTATGTCTTTTCACTATTATCTTCCATTAAACATCCATCCTTTGTTAATACAGTTGTTATGACATCAAACGATGGGGTCACATCACCATTAGACATTCAGAGCAAGTGTTGTGACGGACCGCCCACGCGCGAAGACAAGGGCTGCGCCTACGCACCTAATGAACGAGGCTGGCCTTAATACGGTAACACTACTGTAAGTGATTTCGGTAATCGAGCTGCCTACTTGGAAGTAGTGTAGGTACCTATGTAGGCAGAGGGCTTCCTTTTATTTTTTTAAAAATTAATATAATTGACATTAAAAGCGTGGTAGAGGTTTTTAAAGGGTAGGCAACGCGCGTGTGATACCCCTGGTGTCGCAGGTGTCCATAGGCTGCGGTAACCGCTTAACATCAGGCGGGCCGTAGGCTTGTTTGCCACCCAGTGCTATAAAAAAATTAAGAAAAAACTGTCAGCATTTCTCTAATGAACAGCATTTCTAAATCTTCCTCTTGAATCCCTCTATCTACTAAAATAAACCGCATTAAAATCCGTTGCGTGGTTTTAAAGATCTAAGCATACATAGGGACAGGCAGACAGAAATGCGACTTTGTTTTTAACCGAATTCAAAAACATTAAAAGATTGCACTGCGGTGGGGTGCGGTGACCCTTGCGATTATCCCTAATGTGAGTACTGCGTACTCGCTTCCTGATGAGGACGTAAAGATATTCCCGACGAAAAAAAAGCCTATGGACTCCAGCAACACCAGGAGTACCACACGCACGTTGCCGACCCGCCAAGCAAGCGAGTTGCCAAACAAATTTCACTATCACCAGTTGCGTCATCACACTCGTTATGACGTAACGAGGCAAGGTCAATGCCGCTGGATGTCGCGAACGTGAAAGTTCTGCCCGCGGTCATAGAGGCCGTCTGTGCGTTAAGCGATTGCCGATAGTAAATAGTGGTACAGCTTGCGTTTAAGGTTCGAATCGGTCTGCGTGGATTGTTGTTAGTTCGATCTGCGACCCGAAATGTGGATTGGATTCCGAAAAGATTCCGACCTTGAAAGAGTAAATGCAAAAATACTTAATTCGGTAATGATTGGCTATTACAGCACAGCATATTGTAATCGAGGAGGTAGGGCATAGCGAGAATTGAGCTGCCCGTCCGGGGAAGGACCTCCACCATATAGAATACCGCAGCCAAATGACCTCCGGGTCGTGTTTTTGCTGGTGAGTAGGGTTTCCGGAGCTCGTGGGGGGTTAGGGTGGGGCCGGCATGGCAGTGGCAACTGACAGGTAACTGACCAGTTACTCGTCAGTTGTCACAGCGACTTGGACTTCTCTTTCCATCAGGCGTAGGGAAGCCATTATGTCGAGCTACTATGTATATAAAAAAAATTGTAATCGTACCAAATCAG
This sequence comes from Conogethes punctiferalis, assembly GCA_031163375.1. Classification (NCBI taxonomy): domain Eukaryota; kingdom Metazoa; phylum Arthropoda; class Insecta; order Lepidoptera; family Crambidae; genus Conogethes; species Conogethes punctiferalis. The sequence goes on from CM062079.1 coordinate 16,940,422, forward strand.
CTGCCACCGCCATGTTGCCCTATAAAATTATGGTAGCTTTACACCGACTGGGAAACTTAACCAAAGTCACTTACGACACCCACGGAAAGAAATGGAGCGAAAATTATTTTATTAAAAAACATTTATCCGAGCCACATTTGACCCCTATTTCACCTGTTGGAAAGGTAATGTGTGAGAAATAACTTAAACTTGAAATCCATTAAAGAAACTATGGCGAAATAGATGCAAGAAGTTGCTCTGACATTGATAGAGAGTGCCAATTTGTTTACTTTAAAATATAAGTTGTTTACTTTCAATCTATAGAAGGTACATCGATGTACTACGATCATGTAGGTATGCTAATTACTGACTGTATTTCAGCTTATCTATAAACAACAGAAAGTTAAAAAGTAATATCATTTAAACATCCATAAATAGCATTTTCCGTTCAAAAGCGGACCTCCACAGTAGAACTCCATAAGTTATAATGGAAACAATTGAAATAAACGGACAACATAAACGAAATACCTATAAATACTCGTAGTACCATTTTTTTTAGGTACTATACTCGTTGTACCTAAAAAAACGTTTTTTTTAACCGCGAATGCGGCTGAACTAATCCTTCCAGCCAGAGTCGTGATGTAAGGGCAATTTTGAGTCTACAGTGATGCTAAGGAAAATGTACAATTTACAAACTTATTATCAAAAAACTCTTAACTTAATACCCCAACAAATAGACGGAACTTCAGCTCTATAGAACTGCAAGCTCCTATATCTTCCACTAATCAAAATTAAATAACCTTTGAGAAATTACTAGACCGAATAGAACAACGCATAATTTAAACAGCCAGCAATAAGATGTACCGCAGACGTACAGAACCGCCCCACAATACCACACTGGCATTATGAGTTATTACGATTAGGAATTGCGGACAGAATCATTTCGAAGGATGTTTTCATCTCTTTGTGCGAAGCGATGTTGCGGCCTCGGCGCTATTTAATAAATTAATGTTCAAAGTCACCGACCTTTAGATACGAGAACCCTTTTTCATTCCGCTGTAGGTATACATAAAGAGATCCTATATCCTACTATCCTTCCATCCAACTAATATTATAAATTGGAAAGTTTGTTTGGATGGATAGATGGATGAATGTTTACATGAAACTTCAATAATATTGGTCATAATGTCTTAATAATTTACACATGGGATATTATTTATAAGGATATAATATCATTTCAAATATCGATATTGACGCGGGGCAATGTCGCGAGGATAGAATTTATTTAGAGTACATGATCCAGTACCCGGCTACATGGCTTAAAACTGAACTTAAGCTAGCAAGAGTTTCATTAAAAAAAGGTGTCTGAAATGGTACCACTCAGCCGATAAAAGACTTGGCTATGCGAGTTGGCAAGGGTCGTCATACGGGGAAAGCCCAGACGCTTATTTTCGGTGGACTATTTTCATGCAACATTTCGATATCTATGTTTTGGCACTGTCAAACTGTTTAGGTTAGAAGGAGACAAAGCATATACGACATACGGCATATGTATCCGTAACGTTCTCAGGGGGGCTGAACCCAAAGTAAAGAGTTTGTTCACTTGCGTCATGATTGTTGAAATCAAGCAAGATAGGGTAAACAGTGTGGATGCTCAACTGCTATTCTAAATTATACCTTAATGCATTGACTTACGAATCAAATGTATCACCTACTTTTGATGTTTATTGTACCTCAAATATAACATTGATTGCCTAGATACTGAGTGGTTATAGAATGTGGCAATTGAGAACTTAGAAGATGCGTACATTTTAAAGTTAAAATAATGCTTTTCTTATAACAAAGGACATGTTCGTAGTCATGATGTTATCTTGCATTTATTGGCCAATTTAGTTAAAATTGACGCCTATTTAAACTTAGCGCTTTGTTTTGTCAACCTAACTGAATTCAAACAAAAAATGTGTGAATAATAGTCCCAACCATCTGTTAAAAATATGCATCGAATGACTAATTTCTACTTAATTAAATATTATAAAAAGTTTAGACAAACCAGATCCCAAAAAAGCGAATAGGATTCCAAAACAGATGCTAAAAAAGATCAAATATCTAAGAAAACCCACGCGGATAATGAAATCCAAGGTTATTGAGACAATCCGGCGTCGAAATGTAGTTACAATAATTTAAACTTATGTTCCAAGAATAATACTACTGATTTCTGAAGTAGACAATCAACATGGGTAATCCTATTACTAACTAGGGTACATAGGACTTAAGACTATTTCAATTATCACAAAGCAGAGAACCTGTCCCAAACAATAAAATAACAAATATAAAGATAATGATGAAGAGTAATGAATAAGTAATGATCTTACTAAACGATCGCAAACAGACAAGATGATATGGTTTAAGAAATACCATTACAAAAAGCACAGTCGGAAAACAATAACAAACCAACATATTGGCTTACGTTACAACTCGTAATAATACTGGGTCGAACATCGACTAGTAATTTGCGTATTAGAAAGACGGAATTTCTTGGTAATGCCCTACCGTAGCAGTCATTAAGGGCAATTGTTGTTGCACAAATGTTGCGAGAACAGACCGTTTTGTTCTACGCAAATCTGTGCAAGAATTGTCTTGTTAGAATATTCCACGTGACAAGGTCATTGCATATGTTTAATGTTGGACACATCAATCATTTTTAATATAAACGTTTCGTTGAGTTGCAAGCAAGGCAAATCGAGGATTCAAGTTTTCTAAATACCTAATTATGTCGATTTATCTTCGCTGAATAACAGGTAATTCTGCGGATGTGATAATAAGATGAAATAACGGAAAATGCTACTTTGGCCATATTCGAGGAACCATCATGTGATGTTAACATTTTTGCGAGTAAATAATGTTTTTGTTGCAAAAGAAACGGCAGCTATATACTTTATTCATGTAATGATGTTCATTAATCGTTGAAATAAGCATTTAAGAAATTCCTTTTAAAGTAACGTGTTAAAAACTGACAAGAGATTTTTTACAACTTCCATGAATGCGTAAAGACTAGAGTTTATGAGAACTGCACACGATGGCTACTATAATTTTCTCATACGTCATTCAACAATAAATTAGTCTATGTCGTCACATAATTTTCATATTAAACCACAAGTAGAAAGTAAAGTCCTTACGAATTAAAACGTTGCGTCTTTCGTGTAATAGCAGTACACTCGCGCAACCACTTATTATGAAGAAGATGCCATAAAAGAAAAGCTACATGACAGAATGCTCTCCCACATGATACTTAAAGGCAGACATATCCGGGTTGAAATCGAAATAACAACCGCTCTGTAAATTTACTGGTACGATAATGAGCTAAATTATACATAATTATTGAAAACATATCATGGATACTTGTATTAATCATGCTGATCATGCCGTCGATACGTTCGATTAATGAAATTAGTCTTTCCATCCATCTTTAGACAGTAAATATTTATTGCATGTTATATAATTGAAAATAAAATACATCTACTGTGTGTCTAAGATGTATGCACGATGTATGGAATATAATTTGACATCCAGCTCGATTCCTCGTCTTTTAATAAGACTAGTCATTACAGAAGTCTCTGAGAGAAGATAAGTATCCATATCTATCCAGTAGATGCCTGCAGCTCATTATGTATGATGCTTACCATCAGGCATCACATTAGCTCGTCTGCCGCCTCTTGTATAAAAAAATCATATTTCAAAGCAGGTCTCATAAAAAGAATAGAGATCCCATTTAACCTCTCAAGACCCAATAAATTCTTTAATCCTCCAGACGATTTCTTCTAAAATTGTAGAGCATACCACACGGTAGCTTGTCAGCCAAGTTCCAACTAATAGAACTGGCGAACACCCATGTTAACTTTGGTTTAACGAACCATTTGGAGTCACTTTTTGCCCCTACGTAACTCACAAACTACTCTTGGAACAGGATTGATTTGATCAACCAAAACTTTATACAAACACATCTAGAACAGAATTTGTCGAGCCTATTATAGCGTGTCGAGATCTTTTTTCTCACAGCATCAGAAATCCGGCTCACATAAAAAAAGCGGTCAAGTACGTACAATACAGAGCACTAAAACAATCGTAACAGGACGCTAATAGTCGTGAACTTTTCCACAGGCTGTGGGCAGCGGTGAACGGAGTGGACGGCCTCGAGACACACCTAAGGGCCTGGTTGCCACGCGGAAACCGCAGCAAGAAAATAAGAGCATGGCAAATGTCGGACAGACAATCAATCTGATCCTGGAATAAATAGCTTGAGCTAGTGTCCACCATAAATTATACTAGCTGTGCCAGCGGCATCGCACGCGTGGATATCGGGTTTCAAAAATAACGGACTTTCATCAAATGGTGCCTAAATTTTAAGTTAGACCTCTAGCTATACACCGGTGAAACGGAATTTAATTCCATGCAGTAGTTTTCGTTATAGTTAACATACAGATAAAATTTTCTCCCGTTTTCCCAATATTTTTCTTCACTGCTCTGCTCCTATAAATTGTAGCGTGATGAAAAGTTTACTATAACCTGCCCAGGAGTATGAAGAATAATTTTACCGTTCGTTAAAATCCGTTGAGTAGTTTTTGTTTCTATAACGAACATACAGACAGACAGACAGACGGACCGACAGATAAAAATTTTACTGATTGCATTTTCGGCATCAGTATCGATCATACCCTAATAGCAGTTGAAAAGTATGACCTTTTCAAATTTTATTTATTTACAAGCGTTCTAAAGTAAATCCTAATTCTGACTGATATAGGTATAAATAATATTAGTTATAGGATTACATCAAAGGGTGTCAGATACCTACATCTTCTCTGTGGTTTGGTAAAACCCTGTATTTGAAAGCCGCAAGTGGGTATTCAAACGAAGTAATGCGTAATCAAAATGTATTGTAAATAATACGTTAGCATACCACAAGTGGTCTTTAGCGCAACGACAAATCTCAAACTACTGAAATCAAATATTTATCCGTCGCTAGTTTTTGTCCAAGTCCAGGGCTTAAATCATAATCATATTCAAAATATTAATTTGTCCAAATCTTGTATTGTTAACTGCATTCCAATGACTTTTTGTAACATTTGTCATAAAAAGGTTGCTGCTTTATTAGATGCTATATTACGAAGTTTGGTTTCATGTCCACTTAATGCAAATTTATTAACGTTTTAAATAATAATATGGCCTACACAACCTTATTATTTTACTTGTTTTAAATAATGGTTAACCTTTTGATTTAGGTTGCGAATATTTGCTAAAAACTAAAAGATCCATTACGATATTTATTTAAACTTCATTGCTTTTTTGAAAAGAATACAAAAGGCGAGCTCAGTGCTAAGAGAAATGTACATTAAACAATATAAGGTTTTCGTACACACGCGGTACCGTGTCAGCCAATTTTCAGCAAAGTATTTTTATTCTTCCATATTTATAAATTTATGTTCTCAACTTAAGCCGACAATTATAAACAATAACACAGATGTTAATAAAACGACATTCCTTCAATCACAGCTGTTCCACCGTACCTAATATATAATCCACGACAATATTTTATTACGGTCCATTATAATTACAATCATTCATACTACAGGAAGGTTCGCAATAGTTATTAGATAACAATGTCTAGGAAATTAGCACATATCTAGCGGTTGCAATGGATAAGATAACGTAACACTTGTCACTGTGACACACTGATCATTACTCAGTTTAAAGTAATGCGTGTAGGCATTACGGACAGACAGATTGACAAGACTTGTTATTAAAATAATAATTTAGGTTGGCGATTCGGCGCGCGCTTTTTATCATGTTATTAATACTTTAGCGCCAATGGATATCTTATGGGCGCCTGGTCTCAAAATAAAGTTTTTTCTTCTGCGATAACAATAAGATCTAATGATTCCTTTGGCTTGGGCTTAGACTCAACCCTGCGAGTTAAAGCTGCCATAAAGCTTGTGGTTTCATGACTCGTAAAGTCACACCACTCTTGAAGCGCTGGGCCCATGTTTCTTAGTGGATAATTCCTGTACGGCGATCTCCTGACCTCCCGCACGGCGGAGTGATTCCCACATATTCCATCGTTCCCCCGGTAATATGGCGGAAATGCGGCTAATCTTCTTAGAGATTTTGCTGCTATGGCCTAAAAGTGTAATATTAAACATATTTTCTCATACCTCAAGCCATTTCTAATGCATGACATTACTGCTATCAAATATATTCTTATCTTGATAAAATAACTACTGCACTTGTAAGGTCAACTAGTAGTTGATTATTGCAATTTAATCAGTCATACATCAAATAATATAAATAAGGAGATAGATCACCTTGTAAATATTAATTACTAGCTAAACTTGTCTACATGTATATTAGTTAATTAATAATCGTTTAAGTTTTTATTTTATTACCTTCAAATTCTAACCTAGATCTAAATGAAATTTATTATCTATCGTTAAATGTACAACGAATTTAATAATAATAAATAAAATGTATATGAAATGAAAATAACTCACAAATAATAGCTGATTAATTGTCAGTCGTTATTCATGGAATTGATTTACTGATTGAAGGCAAGTTCATTCGTGTAAATACATAATTGAGGCACGCAATTTAAGTGCGTTTCCCACAAAAAGAAATAAAATTGTACTTTATTGGTTTCTTGGTAATATAACAAAAGTATAAAAACTGACGACATACTCGTACAAGTGCTTGCGTTATTTCCTATAGAGCACTTGACCAGTGAAAGGAAAGGTGACAGTAGCCTTGTGCTACGAAGGTTATCGGGACAGAAAACTTGATCAATCGTTCACATATGGCTTCCGATTTGGTTTGCAACCTTCAGATAACATTTTCATATCAGACGCATTCCTGACGCGGTACCGACAACCGCTGGGGTAAACGAGTTCTCGAGTGGATACCGCTTCTCCGCAATCGTAGTGTAAAAGGCCCTCAGGGCAGATGTAGTTAGGATTTTCGCAAAAGCTGGATGCAAGGCCCAGGATCAAGCAAAGTGGTGAACAATTGGTGGTGGACACACCGGCATCAAACAAATTAACATCATAGCTCATATAATGCTCGCAATGAATGGCCCGAGCCTATTCAAAACTGGAGATAAGACCTTTGTACCTTTGACCTAACTGCGGGTGAATCGACTTCACACAACTTATAATTTCTTGGCAAGTTTTCCACGTTTTCCTTCACCATAACGTTGTTAAAAAAATACCTACAAGTTAATTTTAAATTTGAAAATGTGTTTTAACCGCTGCCACTTGCATAAAAGTCAACGACCTTAACCATTAAGCCACCGACGCCAAATAAATAATCAAACAATCGAACACCTATATATTATTAAGCTTCATTAAAAACTTGTGTAATAAAAATAAAAGCATTATAGATATATGACGTTGAAAGTATCATTAACTCTTGCATCGTACTACGTTGAGAACAGGTGTCGCTTTTGAGAAGTTGTCTTAGCTGGGTTACCTTGTGGTTTTAGTTAATTACTTATTCATTAATTATTTCTAAACTAGTAATAAGGCACGTACCCATATAATGTGTTTAAATTGAAATGTAAGATTATCAAAGTCAATAAACGACTAATTAAAAAGGTTAGTTATTGCACGAGTTTCCTTCTTATATTCATCCAATGATCCGAACTGGCTTTACTTGCCAGTTGTCACAGCGACTTGGGCTTCTCTTTAGCTTTCCATCAGGCGTAGGGAAGCCATTATGTCGAGATACTATAAAAAAAAAAAAAAAAAAACTTCAAGATTTTAACTCGCAGGAATGGACATCCGTACTGAGGGCTCCTAGAACGCTCAACCCCGAACTAAGTTTAAGGTTAATGCCATATCACATTTTATGCGGAATGCCAAAGAAAATCTGTCTTCCGGGGTATAAATTATTAAAACTATGTCGTCGCGACCAACAATGTCTCTTGACCTTCAACAATAGAAAATATGTAACTTAATAGTGCTAGTAATATAACGTAGTTTTAAGTCAATTATATAGTGTGCAATAAGGAATATCTATCCAAATATCCACTTCTCTCTCCTACCATTCATCGCATACAAATACGTATTGTTATCTGATTTGAAAGCACCGCCGCATAATTCCAAATTGATTCGACGCTTGCACCAACCAGCAACACCAAACCCGATAATTACCTGCAACAAAAACAAATTAACGTTATAAAACACGTAATATGTTGACACACGGTAAGTGGGGCAGCGTGTGACATGCCGGGCGCGCGCCCTTGCGACAGCCCGAGCCATGCTAATACGGTCCAGTCGTGACTGCGATCGTTAATGTATAAGTGGACATGCTTCAAGTGAAATTGTGATGGAAATCTATGGTTAAGGGCATTCGGGTATATTAGGACATAACGGACACAACCCGCCTGCCCAGCGTGGCAATTATGGGTACATCCTCCAGATGTTTGCCCTAAGTGGCAAACAAATGGAGAGGCCTGTGTACAGCAGTGGACAATTAATAGTGGTGCAATAGGCTGATGATGAGAACATAACTGGACAATATGCTTCAAGTGACATTGCGATTGAAATCTATCGGAGACTAGTAAGGGAATATCAGGAAACAGTCAGCAGCGGTTAACTGGATACAAATAAAGCCTATTGCGGTCACCAACCCCAATGTGATTAGGCATTCACTTTAAAATTAGTTCGGGGTTGAATGCTCTAGGACCTCCTAGTACCGATGTCCACCCCTGCGGGTTAAAAATTATATCTTTGGGGGGATTTTCCCCCTAATGACAATTATCATTGGAGGAGGGCCATGTCCAGTAGCTTTTAGATGAAATCAACACAATAAACTTTTGCAAGTTAAGCTAGTTTAATTTAATTTTAATTCAATTATACAACAATTGTGTACTTTGCTAAGGTCTAAATATTTTTAGTGTTCCGTACCCCAAAAGGAAAAAACGGAACGCTTACAACGTAGTGGTCCTACACTTTGTTTTTTGATGTGCAATGAACCCAAAACATGCTCCGCACATATTCAACAGACTGTTTTCTAATTGTCAACAATATATCTTGACATACGTGATCGAAGTATCACGCACGACCGCTAACTACACGCCTGTCAATTTCATTATATAACACCGTTCATACATCCGCTTACAGTGACATTTCTCACGGCAATTTTGATGTGAATAAAATTACCCTAAGTCCCCTGCTTCCTAGTGGAGCTTCCGACAGTAAAGTCAATGGTAAAGCAGGAAAATAACCATATAGAATCGTTTACAATAACGCATTTACCTATGTACATGTAGGCCTCAAAAGGTGGATTATCCCACTAATCCCTTTAGATGATTCCCTACGCAATGGATTTGTAATCATCTGTCCTATATGATCCTTTAAACATCGTAGTAAATACTAGAGAACGCAGTGTAGAATCATTCGTGGATCCATACTCGCTTATGCTAGGTTTACACGCGTGCCACGCAGCCCGGCAAGCAGCCTGGCAAGCAGCTCGGCGAGCAGCCCTGCCCTACAAATTGCGCACGCACGTGCACATTCAAACAGACGAACAGCCCGTTCACATGCTTGTGTTTGTGCCCGTTGAATGTCGTATTGAACGCGAGCGTGTAAACGCGGCATTAGAATTGTGACGGTAACAAGACCACCGAAGAGTTATTGCGATAATCTGGCACCAGACACTAGTCTGACAGAATGTCCCTAACAGATGGTGAAGGACCAAAATGATTCTCCTCGAAAAGAAAGGGGGCAATTCCATTTTTTGCGTACATGGGGCCTAGGAACATCTGCAGTCTTGTGTATCGGGCTCAAGGTTTTACAGTAGGTTACCAATAACTACTTAGTACTTTCTGCTATATTAGAAATAGCTCCGCGCAGTATGTTAAATTGATACTCAGACAATTAACAGATCAAAAAACAAACACAAAAAGTAGCTAGACACTAGATCCTTCCTACCGATATTTCAATAAAGTCAATAAAGCAATAGACGTGTTTAATGTTAAATGTTCTTTGACTGAATTTACTAAGGCTACATTATTTGTGCTTTCTTATAATAAATGTTATTAGATGGATATGCAACTTTCTTGGTATAAATTAATAATATAGTATAATTAATCTACACAATTGCATTGGGAAAACCTGTAATGTTAGTAGTATGTTTTTTCAAAAATAAATAAATAAAGACCTGTATTGAGAACAACGTACGACGCATGTCACCGGACAAGATTAATTGATACGGTCACTAATTAAAACTTATAGATCGTCTGAATTAGGTAAATAAGATTCGTTATTGCACAAAATGCTTACTTAAAATTCATGACTTAAGTTAAGTATACCTACACACACGCAAAATGGGTGTTCAAACTACAAGTTACGGAAACCGGCTCGTACAGACTCGCCAACTATTATACACTAAGTACTATCTATGATATGATATTATGATTGAGGCTTAGAAAGGACTTTGAAGATAGGAGTAGAATACACGTTTAACCGTTTGGTTCTATGCTTTATTTTCCTCCGGTCCTGTTAGCTGTCTTTCAATGCAATTTTATAGTGGGAAAGTATACAGAACTTTAACTTAAAATCCCCAGCTTATGTACCTAGAATCATTTGTCTTTCGTTAGGAAAATTCCTAAATGTATACACTTATACTTGGCGCACTCGCCAAGAAACAACTTCCTGTGACAGTCTTTACGAACAACTACGACTTGGAAACCTTCAAGAAATAGCGTATTCATATAGGCCAGCAGCGACCCTAAACTCGAATAGAGTTGAGACTCGAAGAGAGTCCATGGGCGGTGTCGACTGCTCACCATCAGGCATCACACTTGCTCGTCTGTCGCCACTCGTATAAAAAAACATACAGTTTTGCGAAACCCTGAATGGGATTTTAAAAATTAAGGAATAGAGTTACGTCATTTGAACATACGCTTGTGATGTAAAATAGGCTTAAGTTTTACGTGCTCATTTTAGTCCGTGCCAATAAATCTTAGTACAATCTGACACAGATTGATAAGCAGTCGATTCATTTTCCTGTAAAACCACATTCTTCGCAATAAATTATGATACTTGTACTAGTATTTTCTCGCATATTTATGCCATCAGAAAATTTGAACTTCATAACTTGAGCCTGACTCATTTTCTCACAAACTTAATACTGTATACTGTCCAGCCCGAATTTAGTCCTTAGAGGTCATTCTTTTTTTTATGATAGAGGGGGCAAACGGGCCTGAAAGTCACCTGATGGTAAGTGATCACTTCAGCCCATAGACAGCGCAACACCAGGGGAGTCACAGGTGCGTTGCCGGCCCTTGAGAAATCTATAGGCTCGCTTCTTGAAGGTCCCTAAGTCATATCCACCCGGAAAAATTGCAGCCGGAAGCTGATACCAAAGACCTGTTGCACGAGGCAGAAAAACGCACCGTTCTTCAGGGAGAATAGTCAAGTACGCAGGATAAAACAAAGTGCACAAGTCTGAGCGTAAACACAACTCTACCTTCCACAACTCTTCCTTCACTGTCATGATGAGACGATAGTTCGATTGGACCGAAGAGAGATAGATCGCAGAACCAATGGCTTAACGTGCTTTCCGATGTATGGAGATGTATCACCGCTTACTTTCTGCCCCTAGATCTGCTACTGAGTAATGTCTGGGCGGAAAAACTTGGTAACTATATTTGGTCCGACCATGCATTGACTATGCATATACTACATAGAAGGTAAAATAGAAGGCAGAAGAGGAAGAGGGAGGCCAAGACGAACATTTACACAACAGCTAAAGGAGAAAGTTAATGTCATGACGTACAAGGAGTTGAAGGCGCTGGCGGAGTCCAGGGAGGAGTGGAAGTTGCTCCACCGACAAGAGCAAAGCTCTTAAATTTAGTAGTAGTAGTGAGAGGTCCGGGATCGATCAAAGTGGCGAGCATTGGGAGAGGCCTATGTCCAGCAGTGGACTGGTGTGGGCTGATGATGATGTTAATGATGCTTGGGGTGTAGGTATCACCGCCTACATTCTAATTCCAGGTCTGCTTCTAAATAATTTCTGGACGGAAGAACTCAGTAACTATTTTTGGTTCAGCCTTTAAATCAGGTTCACGGTGTAACATATTCTTAATGTCATTTATAAATCTAATTCATACATGACAAGTATTAATATAGTGCATAAAATAAAACGAGACGGTTGTTGCAAGCGAATGTCAAAACTTTGCATTAAAAAATAGTTAGTCTAGACCTTGAGAAATACTCTAATTACCTACTAGAATGTTCCATAAATCAATGTTTAGCCGAACTAGGTATCGGTTTTCCATGAAAAATTATTCTTTTAGCTTAAAATTACTACATTAATATATTTATAACAGCTTGTGGAAAACTCCTTTGTCTTAAGAATGCTATGAACAAAGCGTAAATAAGCATAGTGCGATTTATATTACATCCTTCTTAACGCCTATGCGCCATATTTTAATTTGCTCAAAAAAAAGATTTTATAGTTTTCCTTTTACTATACCTGTAATCATCGTTGGGAGAGTTTGGCAGCACAACGGTCTGAATGGCGCGGGCATGTGCAGCGGCAAGTACGCGTCTTCGAGGAACAGCGTACAGTTGACCTCGATGCTAAACGCGACGAGCTCAAAGCCCGTACGCCCGTAGCCATTACTTACCACCTTGTGAACGGCAGACTAACGTGCCCGCATTGTGCACGGCAGTTTGATGCGAGGATCGGCTATATAAGTCATCTTCGTGCGCATCAGCGCAGACTTAATTAGGAGTTGAAGTGGTCGCCATGGCCGAAATCGGTCGGAAGCAATCATCATCATCATCATCAATCATCGTTATTTGGTAATCATGTGAACCAGCTACTTTAAAAAAAATAGTTTTCAAATTTGACTCAATCGGTTCGATTCCTTTTGGATCGAAATCTTTTGTTCTTCTATCCTAATTCAAGACCTCAAAAGTCGTCGCTATCAAGTTAATTCCATTAGTCGGAGTAAAGCAACATCATCAGATTCTAAATTATCAGAAGGATAAAATAAGTTTATTCAAGTCAAATCCCTCCGTAAGAGTGCATTACAGCGCAACTTAACCCACAAACACTTTGCATAATCCACGTTCCGATTTACAAAAGCTCTAATTTTCAAACCGGTATGTGACCTTGTGGCGGCGGGCGGTCGCTACCTGTCATCCGCAATGGTGATAGACGCCTAGTGAACGTTCGGGCGAAAATATATGACATAAACAAAGCCGACGTACCAAGGTCACTTCCGCCGGAATTGTTTCTGCTAGGTGGTTTCGAGTTACCCATAACTTGCAAGAGTGTGGCCCGGCCTCTTGACCTCGTATTGTGATTTTGAGCCATTCACACAATCTTGTGTCGGTATTCTGAGACGCTGCCTTCACTCCGAACTCTACTTATATCGGGAGTTACCTAATATCGTAGAGTAGATCTATTTCTTGCAAATAACTGTTAAAAATCAAGCTACCGGGTTGAAATCCCAAGTCAGGCCAAAAATTTATCTAGTGTTTGTCTAATATGGCTTTAAATTACTCAGTTTAAGCCTCGGTGGATATCTTAAGACTTCATGTGGCCACTTAACTTTAAAGGTGACTTTGAGGTCAATTATTTCAGAATAGAGACATTGAAAACCTTACCGAAACATGTAATTGTTTAAAATGCGCGTGCACTTTGTAATTAAACATTTTTTTTTTTTTTTGAAAATGAAAAAAATATTTATTAACAAAAAGCATTGGGTTGTCTTAATTTATTAGAGGTAGATTTCTCCTTTTAAGTGAAATATCACTTGTGCCAGGAGAAACCACTCTCCCGTAGCTACAGAGGTTACATACTATAACAAACAATCGCTTCAAGGCTATGATAAACAATAGTGAAAAATAGTAAGAAAACTTAGTCTAATTATGGGTGTGTGTGTGTGTGTGAGTGTGTGTGTGTGGTGTGCGTGTATGTGTATGTGTGTGTGTGTGTGTGTGAGTGTGTGTGAGTGTGTGTGTGTGTGTGGTGTGTGTGTGTGTGTGTGTGTGTGTGTGTGCGGGCTCGTGTGCGTGCTCGTGTGCGTGTACATTAATGGTAGATATACAATAAAAAATATTTTATTGGTTCGGAGATCAGAAACAAGACCTTGTGTTTTTTATACCACAATGGTAGCAAAAGCTTACGGCTCGGTGTTAAGCGATTACTGCAACCTATGAACCAGAAAATACATAGTATAAAATAAAATAATTTTCTTTCTGTCTGTCCCCATGCTTTAATCTTTAAAACTACGCAACGGATTTTTATACGGTTTTTTTTAATAGATAGAGTGACTTAAGCGGAAGGTTTACGTATAATTTTATCTTAAATACACTAAGTGAAGCGAGAGCTGGTCGTTAGTATACAAATAAAAAAATATTATATTGCATATGTACCTTTTAAAAGCAATAAATGTATTTATCTACTGGCCTCACATAATACTCTAACTTTATCCAATAGCTGTAAATAAAAATTCTACAGGGCCAAAGGATTAATGACTTTGAGTATTTAACGCCTCCGTGACACAAAATAACAAGAAGTTATTATTTTATACCCAGTCATTACTTAATAAACTATGTAATTAATAATTGTATTTAAGTATTTTCTAACATTTATGGCCATTTAAAACAATTACATGTAACAAAATCTTAGCAATAAATAAAATACAAAGGTAATTCCTAAAAACATTAACAATATTGTGTGTAAATTTATCTACTTAAATATAATTCTATTAATTGAAATAATTTTAATGAACAATAAATTTACAATATACTATAAGCTTTACAAGATACTAATATATAAAGATGTCTAGGTGTTTGTATTTGTATATTTATGTATATTATTATATTAGTGGTACTTTCGAGTTCTGATACCCATAGTACAAGTGCTCAAGCGGAGCAATGTATGTGATGTGGTCTGATTTATTTGAGCAGCTTCGGTGGCGCAGTGGTCAGAGTATATCCGACACAGAACAGCTTCCGTCAAATGGTCCTGTCAAGGACTCTTTTCTGCCATCATTAAGAGCCGTCTCTACCAGGGGGTGCAAGGGGTGCGGTGCACAGTGCGCTGCCGGGGGCGGCGCAGCGCAGGTCCCCCCCAGGGGGACCCCTCCCCCACGAGGACGCAGGTTGAGTCCGGCACCCCGGCGCCGAATATACTTAAGACGGCCCTGCCATCATTTCTAACACGTAATCCAGAGGGTTTATCTCTGATGGTGGATAGCGGTGGGTAGGGTCTGGAAGACTTGCTAAGGTGGGAGAACCACCTCAAACATAGACCTATAACCATTTTATTTATAGGAATCAGGAGGAATGCATTTGGCACCGTCATGCCACCTCCGGGGGGAGGTGACATAGTGTGTGGGACTCACACCTCTCGAAATGGGAGGGCATACCCACTAAACACCCCTGTATCGCCAGTGGGCAGCAAGTTGCAGGGACACGGGTAACGCCGAAGCATACCACTGCATCATAGACCTCAACGGTCTACCAATGACCGTCTTGACGTATGGTTAGAGCAAAAATTATGTTGGTTTTTGAAAGGTGGTTCATCTCTCCCACCTTACGGGTCTCTGGACTCCCCCTACCGTTTTTCATCAAACGAGCGGCCTACTTGTAGGTCACCCATAGTAGTAAATAAATACTTAATCCAAGACATGCCACGCTGGGCCACTCAGCTGCATCCAGTCCCAAGCTAATCTATTGTACTGTGGAACGTGGGTCCTCGACAACTGTTAAACATCCTTAAAAAAATTCTGTAAATATATTTCGTTTAAATGTGTTCATTTAAACATAGCAAACGAGACATGTTCATGCACACAAATGTTGGTACGCATAAAAAACATATGGGAAGAATCCGAGCATTAATTTAAAGTTACCATTTGTTACGCCGAGAAAACTTTTAACGATGAGAGAGAACCCTGTAATGTTATACATTTTTCTTAATTGAATTTCTCAGCGCCCACATAATACATGCGAGGTAGGTAATAAATAGTGATTTTCCAAGCATTACGCGACAGACGTACCTACAGACAGTTTCATATGCCCATTAGGTAGGCTAAGGTCTTCGAGTTTCTGTTAAAGACGATCTTCGAAAAGCGAAAACCGGTAAATGCAATTTACAAGTCACTCAATGCAGTTAAGTCTATCAATGAGTAGTTATAAAATCGTCGATGTCCGATTTTATGAGTTCCGATGTTAAATAAAACGAATAGTTAGGTTTGTAAAGGGTTATGTTTACTGATAACAGGTACTTGATAAAATAGGTACTAGACAACTGATACATTCTTCAAAATCAAGTACCGCTTACCATCAGGTGGAGTGAGGCCAACCTGAAGACTCTTCTTATAAAACAAAATACCACCTTGCAAATTCAATGTACTCGTATAATATGTATCTGATGACATAATATGTCTATGTTATATTATAACAGTCACACACACACACACAAATACAGAGAGAGAGAGCGATACATACATACATAGCCTCGGGCTTACAAACTTGCCACATATAATGAAGACTCTGATTAATGTAATTCATATTATAAATATAACTTTGTCAATCAATGCTCCCTCAACAGTCCGGTGATAAAGACAAGGCCTAACATCATAGTCATTTAGAAAAGAAAAAAAGGAGAGGAGGTGGCTAAATGTGTGGAAAATAAACTGTTCAGTGTACCTTGAAGTCATATCCCGAATGCCCTTTTAAGATCCTAATCTATTGTTAAAACTATTGTGACTGGAAATATCGGCCTTACGAGGTTAAGAGGATTTGGTGAAACATATCTATATAAAGATTGATATTTATTTATATATCAATACTTCACTGACACAGTTATATGGCTGTATGACTAAGTCCAGCGGTCAAAGGTAACTTAGAAGTTTTGCAATACACCAGCGCGTATGTACTTACTGCTTACTTGTAACTTAAGGGCCTATACTGTATGTATATTCAAGATTACTAAACGTGTTTATTATTTCCTGTTAGATCATCTACGCTTAATTACTGCCAATCTTTTACGGTACCGACAAAGTTTACATGTAAAATATTACTTATGAAACAAAATAATTATGTACAAGATATGCAAATATAGTATCGAATAAATAAACTTTTCAGTTCCCTAATAAATTCGATGTTCATACTAGAATAAAAACTTTTGCTTTATTACTAAAAATATTTACGTCTTTAAGAATATATTGAATCTGATACTCTAAATCAATGTTCAATCAATTAAATATCTGGTTTTATTATATCATTACTAACACTTTAAAATCAGACAATTCCAATTCAATAAAACACAGAAATAACAAAAAACTTTTCATTTTCAATCAAAATGATAAAATAATTGCTAATTTCAACTGATTTTAAACAATTTTCTCTAAGTGCGTAGTATTGTTCGTTCAAGTTAATTGACAATTAAGATTAATAGCGACGAAGAGTTATCATTAAGTGTATAGTTTAAAACACGATAGAGTAACAAATACCGGAACACGTTAGACTGCCGAGATCTCGCCACGGAAGAGTGGTCACGAGATACCGCAGAGAAACTGAGACGTTTGAAGCGAAACCGAACAATTAGCTTAGTTCTAAGCGTATGTTCCTACTATCTGCTTGTATGATTATGATGTTCATTTCACTGAACAACTTGTATTGTTAACGATTGTTATAAAGCATGATAGGTTTATCAGACATATTTTTTTTTAATTTCTGGAGCTCAATACTCACTTCACAAGTCACTTCGTTCACCGTAGGTTTACGACCCTTTTTCCCAGGAATACGTAGAAGTCATCGACAGCGCATGTTTGCCCCCATAGAGGGGCTCAAGTCTACCCTAAACTAGGGCGATAAGGTCTATAGATAGGTAGGTCAGTAGGTTTCAACATCTATTTTATGACTCCCTTTTATGACAGTGGGAAGTCAATGAAAACATGGTTAGAAACATAGACTCATAAAAATTATCAAAACGGAATTGTATTACAGAACAAGTTAAAAATCTATCGTTAGCCTAACCAAAAGAAGGAGGGCTGACTAAAAGCTTTTTTCACTCATATCAAATATTTCACACAAAGTTCCTGAAAGCTAAAGATGTGAACTCCAATTTAAATCTTAACTAATATTATAAAGCTGAAGAGTTTGTTTGTTTGTTTGTTTGAACGCGTTAATCTCAGGAACTACTAGTCCGAATTGAAAAATTCTTTTTGTGTTGAATAGACCATTTATCGAGGAAGGCTTTAGGCTATATAACATCACGCTGCAACTATTAGGAGCGAAGAAATAATGGAAAATGTAAAAAAAAAACGGGGGAAAAATAACTATTCCACGCGGACGAAGTCGCGAGCACAGCTAGTGGTATTATATAGATTCAGAAATGGTCTCGTAAAGGAGACATCTAGTTCCATATAACAGATGACAATAATAGGTAACTTTAGCACTTTCCTTCAGAAACGCTAACGTTGCATTGCTGCAACGATTGTAGGTACATTACAATAAAGTAGGTCGCCATAACATAAAACATTATTTTACTACAATTAAGTAGTTTTAGCTGTGATTTACAACTGATATAGCACTTATAACTTAACGTTATACCATTAACAGAACGAGCTATAAAACTTTAGTGACTGCACACTTCGGTACAGTTAAATTTCATGTGGTTTTTGTTGCGAAATTTGCTCTGCATGCAACTCTTACTTCATTTATTTCGCACTTACAACTGTAATTTTGCTTAAGACATTACTTAGAATTAAGTGAAACACTCAGTAGGTATACTTGATGTCAGAACACCGATGCTAAGAACAAATTTATAAGTTCCAGTCATTATTCTATTTATCGCCGTTCTCAAAAGTGGGAATACATTATATGTACAGCAAGTAGGTATTCAAAAATTTGCAATAGGTGCTAAGTATTACTTTTATTATCTGCTTTGTCAACTTAAGCAGTGATAAATGTTCTTGATGTTAAATTTATATTATAGTACGTAGAATTTAAAAAACTATCAACATTGCTTTTTAATCCCCGACGCAAAAAGAGGGGTGGGGTGATAAGTTTGAAGTGATTGTTGTCTATCTGTGGCATCACAACTCCAAATACAAAATCACTTCTCCTGAAGCGTTTTTTATTTGTTTCTTTTTTTGTTCGAAAGGTCCTATAATCCAGCTATTCTTAAAGTTTGTGAAAAAAATTGTTCAACTTATCACAATATTATTGATAGGAGACCAAAATAATTCAAAAGAAAAAGAAGTTGTTTTTATAATTAAAAACGCGAGCCTAATGTTTTTTTAAAACACAGTATAAGAGACAGGAAACTTATCAAGGAAAAGCGAACGATCTATTCTCACTCTTAACGCTAGCCGTATCTCTAACATTCCTTTTACTATTTATACCATGGTAGCAGATTTATAGCCATTATTAAAGCAGTGAAGACGGACTCAAGCATGCGTGCACCGTCCGGACGCGGAAAAGTCACGGAGAAACGGAAAATTGAGAGAAATCAAACGATCGGAATGACAAGATAAAGATGCGTCACATTAATGTGCCTTGTTTTATGTAATTACTAGATGTCCCCGCGGCTTCGCCCGCGTTCATGTAGATGTGTCACAGAAGTGTTTGTTCATCCCTTTTTCGCAATAAAATGTAGCCTATGTCCTTTCTCAGGGTTTAAAGATTGTCTGTGCCACATTTAATCAAATCAGGAGGTTAAGCAGGAAAGCGTAACAGACAGACAGACAGAGTTACTTTCGCATTTATAATATTATAAGTAGTAGGGATATGTTGTTATGATGATTTTGACAGTGTGTGCACACAACATAGGATTGAGAAGCGAGAGGCTTTTCTTTTGGTAGTTTCGTACAAAGAATATTAAACGGCTCGAATTGATACTGGTCTGTTACAAACATTTATAACTTTTGTAATGTTTTTAAATTGACAAAACAAAGTAAACATTTTCTTAAATAATTAATAAAGAATATTATGGTGCCAATTTAAAAATTAATAAAGGATTATTTTTTTAAATGCCTCAATAATGATTTTATGCCGAAAAAATTTAAGCAACGGGCTTTTCTGAATTGAACAATTTTCTAATGATATCCAGATCAACTAGAATAAAAATATCTTTACATAATATACAACTACAATAAAAACATCAACTAAAACTTATTCAATGGTCATTCCCTCTTTGTTATTATCCTGATTGAATTGCGGCCGTCGAAACCAATCTCAAAAGACGAACTGAATATAAATTAAAGACTTTTATTAGCGAGAACCTTTCCGCAGTCCACAATCCAGTAATGATGACAAGACCGCCATGACTACCATCTAGAGGATTCGATCCCGGTCGATTTTTCTGATCCCGGGATTTCGGGATTTTCAACAGTTGGTCCCGGGATCCCGGGATAGTCCCGGGATTGTATTGGTAATAGAAAGTGGTAGTACCATCGTAGTCCTTTAGGATAAAAAAGTACACAATAATTATGTACGGACACGTGTCACGTTACTAAGCTACTGTACTACGAGTATATACTAAAATTAGCGTACTTTAAGCTACGTCAATCTTATTGCACTAGCTAAAACAGCCTACAATGAATCGAAATTAATATCACCTGTTACAGGAAGCGTTTCGACACAAAGTGGATTGGAACCAGATATCTCTGGAACAGGTACCGCTAGGATTGTGTTATAAGCGTGCGCGCGCGCAGACGGTTACGAAAACTGTCACGGACCACGCGTATCTGATTTAGTAATTGTTATTTAATCTTATTGGAGTTTGTGGAACGTAATACGAGACGATCGGATTGGGTGATTTGTCACGTGAGAAATTGATGAGCTGTTCAAAAAGTTCGGATGTTTCGCAAAGAAAAAATTAAGTAGTTCTCCGTATGTCGTCGTTTACCTACCAATGACGGGTATATGCATTGAATGAATCATATTATGTGAACCCATCAGTAGGTATGATGTATAAGAAGCAAAGTATAAATACAAATAGGTAAGTATTACTTATCTTCACATAGACTGGCGATTCGATAGTGTTTAAAATGCAATAAGTAATTTATTATTAAATGTAAAGGATACTGAAGACAAGACTTGTAAGCAAGCTCAACGTTGGGTTGATAGATCAACTTAGTTTAATATCTTACACACTTTTGCAATAAGACATAAATTATTAGCATCACGGATCATTCTCATAGCGATCGCGTTTGAAGGAATACATGTAATATTATGTAAAACGATAATTTATTAACTCATTAACATGTTATTTTCTATCCTAGGTCTTAACAACTTATTTAAGTACCAAGTGTCTAAATTTAAGACGTCCTACAGTAATGCTACGGTATATAATTTATAGAGCAGGAAATAACCCAGTTTGAGTCTAGATGATTGGTGAGAAATATCAAGAGTATATGTGTATTTCTTTCAATTACAACTTCCTTGTTTTAGCGTGGGAAACGTTTATAATTCATTTTCCAATTTCTGAGATGTTAGGGCATAGCTACATTATACGTAATGTGATTTATATATACAATCCATCTAGTTGTTTATCGTATTTTAACATAGCACTTCAAATGATATCGGTAGATCTTCTATACACAATAATTGAAAAGGAATATTGACGCGACCGAATGCTGTCTTAAGACCGTTATTAGAAAAGAAAGATAAAAGTTGATTTATCTTAACTAATATTATAAAGCTGAAGAGTTTGTTAGTTTGTTTGTTTGAACGCGCTAATCTCAGGAACTACTGGTCCGAATTGAAAAATTCTTGTGTTGAATAGACCATTTATCGAGGAAGGCTTTAGGCTATATAACATCACGTTGCAACTATTGGGAGCGAAGAAATAATTGAAAATGTAAAAAAAAGGGGGAAAAATTACTATTCCACGCGGACGAAGTCGTGAGCACAGCTAGTAATAATATAGACATGCACCAAGCACTTACAAATCGCCGATATAGAAGGAAAATTTATTATAATTATCAGTTAAGAAACTTATCAGTCATGACAAATATTAAATTTAAAAACACAATGATTCACAAAGTCATGTCTTAAAAGACTGATACAATTGACGGAGGTAACAAATATTGCAACTCACTTAAACTGACAGGATTCACAAACAAACATGTGAATCATTAAAATTTAAGTGTATAATAAAATATGTTATCTTTCGAATATTTCTTCAACCCGGAACAGATACACATTGACATTTCTCTGGTAATTACGGTTTTTACTCGGACGACACTTAATCTTCACTTCAAGAGGCGCCAAGATTCGCAACGAGATGTCGAGAGTTCGTGTTATTAATTTTCTTAAAATTATACGTATCTACATACGTTGAAGTTTATTACGGGTCGTTGGTTACAAATGACACGATGAGTTAATGCGTGTGAAGCAAAATTATTAATACGTCAACTGCCATGGGGTCACCGGTGACCCCAAACAATACTTACTTATCTACTGTATCTGGTTTTGCAGCAGTCAAAGGCTTATTGCAAAATGCGAACGTAATATAAAATTTACCTTTCAGATGAAATATTGTTCAATGAATAAATAAATTTAGGTCTAAATCTGTTTCAAAACAACTAGTACTTTGAGTACCTACTGTTCAAATCAAAACTTTTAATGAAAGAGCACTTTATGTACTCTGCTGTTCAATGTACTTCATTCTTCTTGTTTGCCTTACGAAACCTAATATCTCCGAATTACAGTCACCACCAAAATGCTAGTTAAAAATATTAATTTCTTTTCCTATATTTCTTGTCTAATTGGACTTCTATTTTCTTTGCGTTTCAGTCAATTGAGTGACCATTATTCTTTATATATTTATTCTATTATTTATTATTATGATCTCTATGACTTTAGTTTTAATAACCGAAATATATAGTACTAGCAGTGCTCGCGAATTCGTCCACGTAGAATAGTTATTTTTTCCCCGTTTTCTTTTTACATTTTCCATTATTTCTTCGCTCCTATAGCCTTCCTCGATAAATGGTCTATTCAACACAAAAAGAATTTTTCAATTCGGACCAGTAGTTCCTGAGATTAGCGCGTTCAAACAAACAAACAAACTCTTCAGCTTTATAATATTAGTTAAGACTAGCTGTGCCAGCGGCGTCGCTCGCGTGGATATCGGGTTTCAAAAATAACGGACTTCCATATAATACCCATCTATATCTTGTGCCTAAGTTTTAAGTTAGACCTCTAGCAATACATTGGTGAAAACCGCATTCAATTCTATGCAGTAGTTTTCGCGTAATGCGCGTTCAAACATACAGGTTTAAATTTCTCGCGTTTTCCCAACACTTCCCGTCACTGCTCCGCTCCTTTTGATTGTAGCGTGATGAAAAGTATCCTATAACCTGCCCAGGAGTATGAAGAATAATTGTACCAAGTTTCGTCAAAATCTGTTCAGTAGTTTTTTTTTCTATAACGAACATACAGACAGACAGACAGACAGACAGACAGACAAAAATTTTACTGACTGCATTTTTGGTATCAGTATCGATCACTTATCACCCCCTGATAGTTATTTTGAAAAAATATTTTATGTACAGAATTGACCTCTCTACAGATTTATTATAAGTATAGATAACGAAAGCCCTGAATTCCATAATAATATAACTTCTACATGCATCTCTGTATAACGCAGATGAGTAAGACCCACGGTAAGAGCCTATGAGTTTATGGTATTTAATCAGATGTTACTAAGAGTCTTGCGTCACGTTATTAAAGACAATCAATTACGATCTTCACCATACCAACTGCGACAGTGGAGTAGGCATTTCGAAAACAATTCCAACCAGTTTTCCAATCATTCAATGGACGCAACACACACGCTCTCCAATCCCAGCACGATTCGACTTGACCGAATTGTGTGTTCCGCAATTTCGAGTGGACACAGATACATGGCGTAGTTACTATTTGAAGTCCTTTTCAGCACACGTTTTTATGGCGCAATGGTGCTCCAGTTCATTGTTATTACATAAACCACCTTATCTGGTGTGTTGCTTAACATTGCCGCTATCATAACGCGAATTTCGCTAAAGATTTATCGAGAGGGCGCAATCTTGATAGCAATCAAATTTTGATTCAATCGGAAAGCTTAATATATCGATACAATAGATTGTTTACTATTATTTGACAATAGGCAATCATAAACACTTTTATCTTTAAATACAATTCATTAACCCTAGAAAGATAACCTACGTCGAATCGACGTAATCGATTTTGAAAAATCGATGTAACTCTTTGGTTTTTTGCGTCAGTAAGCCAGCTGTTCTTGCCAACTCAATCGGCTGCCAGAGCTTGCAGGACATGCCCGTATCGCTCTGGTAAGTGCATTACTTTCGTCAGTATTAAGGTACCGTACGTCGAAGTGACGTATGGTTATCTTTAGTGTGACTGTCTAAGACAAATGTACAGGTGGCCAATGGCTATGGTTATGGGATTTTGAACATGGCATTTATAAATTCACACATCATTTATTGCGATAATGTCATATCCAAGAAAGAAAAATTACTGGGACGTCGAGATTTCATGAAAAACCTCAGCAATAGCTTGATGACCCCTTGGATTGAGAGAAAGCAGCAAATGCTGACTTTGCCGACAAATAATAAATAAAAAATAGGTAGTATTTTGCCAAGGAGGCAAGCCGAACCCCCCACACAACCTAAAGGTGTACCTGAGCCAAAGAAATGAAAATATTATGTAAAATCATCGTACGACAGCTGCAAAATTCCAATTTGTGAACAGCACAAGTTCAGCGCCTGCCCTAAGTTGCTTTGAAGCAAAAGTGATTAAGAAATTATTATTATTTTGGTTTTTTGTATAATTAAGATAATAAAAAAAAATATTTTGGAAAGTTTACCTAGTGAATTATAAAACTAATGGGGAGATTCGTAATGTTTAAGTTTCATAAAGTTAGAAGTACCCTCTTTTGTTTTTGTTTTTTTAAATAAACATATAAATAAACTCTATTATTTTTTATTAACTGAGACTACTATTACATACATTAAGATGTGTTATCTCATTTATAAATGTAGTATAAACATATACAATCCAAAATATGCTCACTCAAACATACGCACGTCGATTCGACGTATGGTTATCTTTAATGTATAGTGAAATATGGTTATCTATCTAGGGTTAATAAGAAATTACAAATACTTGAACTTAAGCTCATAAAGTCGCTTGGTATAGCGTTTTTAAGTAAGATAGAAAATAGTGAATTATAACAAAGTTTCATTTAAAAGAACCCTGGGAATGTGGTTACCGATTTAATTAATGTGTTTTTCTTACATTCTTATATTTTATTAAACATAACTTAAGAAAATCGTGCGAGGGAATTGCAATTTTTCTCAACCAAAGAACATTATAAGGTAAATAGAGTATTAAAGTAATCATTCCGAGCGAAGGTGAACTAAAAAGCATGGTCGATCTATTTTATTGTTTTTTTATCATATAATAAGTTTTAGTGTATTATTTAGTACCTACGCTGAAGTTCAGTGAAGTGATAAAGTTATAGAATCAATAAAACACAATCAATGCATCGGATCTCGAGCAACTTGTCGCGTGGACAATTTCCTTTGTAACCGACAACGACTCGAAATAAGGTTTCGAGACGATTGGTTTCCAATGAATCTTAACTAATATTATAAAGCTGAAGAGTTTGTTTGTTTGTTTGTTTGAACGCGCTAATCTCAGGAACTACTGGTCCGAATTGAAAAATTCTTAGGCTATATAACATCACGTCGCAACTATTAGGAGCGAAGAAATAATGGAAAATGTAAAAAAAAAAAACGGGGAAAAAATAACTATTCCACGCGTACGAAGTCGCGAGCACAGCTAGTCCCTAATAAAGCTACAACCAAAAGCACCCGAGTTGTATTGTTGCTCTGTTAAAACTTTGTATTACTCGACAATGGAAGAAATGGACTTGTCAAAAAAGCCGGTTACCACCATTTAAAATGGTCTTACTACACAATTCCTACAAGCGCATGTTCTTATCCTATCTATCCTACGCCACAAGTGTTCCAATTCAACGTTACATAAACCACCTTATCGAATAACATTGCTTAACACATAATATCTGGCTTGGAACTGAGCTATTTGCAAGTGGTCTCCGATCTAAATCTCGACTTGCTCAATACTCTCAGCGGGTTTGATATACAATGCATTTGCATTACACAAATACCTGTGTTGGGTACGTAGGGATATGTTGGTAAAGGTATTTCACGACGCGATTGTGGTTGGGACACAAAAGCGTGGTCACACCTTTTGCTGTGTTGACAGTATAGATTTTGGAATTTACATAATGTCGTAAATAATAGGGTGGTTTCCTATGTTGGATTTTGTTTATGGTTACTACTATGTTCTATGTAGAAAGAATGATCTAAACTGAAGCCATTTTAGGAATCACAACTACGAGTATAATTATTGAAAATAAGGCAATCATCATCGCAGTCCACTGCTGCCTCACAAACAGTTATAACAAATAAATAACACAAGGCATGCGACATTGGGCCACACATCGCCATCTAGCCCCAAACTAAGCTTGTACTATGGGTACTAGACAACTGATAAACTTACTTAGATACTTTTTTTCTGTAAGTAAATACATACATTACTCATGAACACAAATGCTTGTACAGAGCCACAATCGAACCCACGAGTAGGTTTCCTCGTTCGTTATGCGGCAGGATGCACCACGGATGAGGGTGGCTTAGAGCGAAAATGCGATAGGCGTTCAAAATAGATTAGGAAAGTCATTTTCAAAAGTGTGACATTAAATTAAAAATATGTTACAGTATTGTTTTTACTAAATCGTCTCTCCACCTTGCCTGAAGGCGTCCTACACTACGTTTGCCGAGATACAGAATCCACTCCAGAACTCGTTAGCTCCAACGGTTGTCAGTTCTGCGACTTATATGGCCAGCCCACTGCCACTTAAGCTTGCTAATCCAGTGAACTAAACTATAATAGACTAAATTCTAGGGACACTAAAACGCCTGTGTTCCGTAATGCGTGTAACTTGTCCGGTCAACAAGTGGAGCGAAAGGCACATTGAATTTAACTATACCAGGAAAGGCCTCAAGGTACGAGGGTGTTTCGCAAATTCTGTCGATAACTGTACCTTTCCTTTTGTTTCCTTATAAAGCTTTACTATTGTGACATAATTTATGCAGTAATATTATGAATACTGAATTCGGACTTACTTAACTCGCAGTTAGACTAGTTTATGGAATAATTTATGAGCGACATGGCGCCAAATATTATAATGGCGTGTTTAATTTCCAGCCATGCAATTATAATGACAATACAAGAATATGACAACGGATCGATGCATTTGAGGTTTAAAGGAATACATTACGACTTGTAAAGTCGTATGAGCGAGACGATATCATAATATTCTCTACCCAAAGGTTCTCTCATTTTTGCCTAGTTCTAAGTAGATGTTTTGATTCAATAAAAAGTAACTTTTAAAGTAAATTACATTATCAATTTGCAGTCGTCTGCTGGACATCCACTAATGATAATTGTCATTCGGGGGGTTTCCTTTCATCACCACGCCTTTTCTTAGTATCTATCTATAGAATAAAAAATTGTCGGGTTCAATTGCAATGAAATTTAATGCTAACTAGATTAAAAAATAAATAATAATCATTAAAATTAACAAAAAATATTGTTTAAACCGACTCTTAAGATTACAATCGTAACTCTATTAAAATTCGCAACCGTAAACTCAATCCTTCAATTTGTAAGTCAGGTGTCACCATCAAGTCGAATTTAATTCCAGTTTAAAATGAGATCAAGTCAAGTGCAAATTACATAATACCGATACAGATCGAACGTACCGGTAATGGACGCGACCTGTCGTGAAACAAATCGATTCGATATGACAGACTCCTCAGCTTTCGTTAGATCTGTTAATTGGGAAATGTAATTCGCTCCCATTTTGTTTGATCGATGTCAAGTACGTCTATGATTTATTTTGCGACGGCAAATGGTGCGTAAAATTGCCTGTTTCGCAAATGTAAACGTTATTATTTAATTCCATTTCTGTTTATTCTTCTTTATTTAGTTTGACTTGTATAACTTCATTATGTTATCTAATTTCGTCTGTGGATAAAATGGTTTTTATAATAGCTGCACTTTTAGACTGTGTACTAATTCATTAAAATAGTAAAGTTCTTTTTACTTTTTCTTAAAGAGGTATTTGAGGCTACTAAGTTGCCTGGTAAGAATAGGTATTGAGTGGTATGCAAATTGAATGTTGTCGATAGAGATTTCGTTTACAATTTGGTTATGAACCCAAATAATATTAAATGTACCTTGGAAATAGAAAAAAGTACAAAGTTTCTTTTTTTTTTCTAGGTTGCTGAATACCTAATTATTTTTTTGTATTTTAAAAGGGACGATAGTTCGAAACGCCTGGAGAGGTCAGGCGCAAGAACTAACGATTTTGCGTGCTTTCCGGAGCTGGTACTAAGTAATTTATTTGCTTAAACTTGAACCCGGAACCTCTCGGTTGTCAAATGGCACCCTCTTGCGAGTCAGAATATATACTTGAATCAATTTAAAAAAGTATCTGTTCTGACCGGAATATCAAGAGATCTAATGTGATATAGTCAAAATACTTGCAGGCAGGAAGCTAAACAAATATAACCAAAGAATTAGATCATTTACCTCGTTAAAAATTCAACAACGATTGTAGCCTAATTTTAATACATGGCAATATCAGTGCAAAACTGCTAACACCGAACATTTATCAAACTAGACACAAACCAATGCGACAAGCGAGTGACAAGTTAAAAAGACTAATTACACCAACCCAGTTGTTTATCCGTTGCGCAATTGTTCTAAAAGTGTTCTTAATCGATTTCGTTGTCACTGGCCCCAACCTTGGCTGTTCGATTAATCAAGTTTACATTAAACGAATTAAATAAGACACATTGCAACATTTACGCTTCGAGTGTTACCAGATTTTGTAATTTCGTTACATCGGTATGTGTTTACGGCATAATTTTACAGCCTACTTTTAAAATCTGTTTTTTTTTTGCGAAATCACGCGTTTTTAAATCGAGATTTGGAGTAGGTACGTTGTCTTTGCGGTGGCAACTGTCACTCAATGATCATTTACGAGAATTTATGTTTATTTTTATTAGTTAATAAAACCGGTTTGTAAGGCTTGGTATTTTTAATGCCTTGAGATTTACTGACTACATCAACAGCCTTTTGCAGTCCACTGCTGGACATAAGCCTCCTTCGATCTTAAAATTATTTGTTTGAGTAACTGATATATATAATATTATCTTATATAATGGTATAGATAATATAATCTTCATATTCATTATGGCTTACGTGGCTTATGGCCAGCAGTGGACTGCAAAAGGCTGTTGATTATAATGATGCTGATGAAGAAGAACTAAGGTAAGGCGACTTTCCCGTCGGAATAGACCAAAAATGACCGCCCTATTTCTTTCCGTTGGCGTCGTAAATTACCTTGTGTTTGGGTATCTCTTGTTATCTGGCAGCAGTATAACATAATATTACCTGTAACAAAAAGTAGAAGCAAATTAGCAATAATATAACAAAACTCCAAAGTATTACCTCTGAAGTAAACATGTTACTTCTTAGAGTATACTCAATTATATTGTGAAAATATCGTTATGTACTAGGAAAGATTAGTATTATTCAATAAAGAGGCTACTATTATGTACCATTACAAACTTGTACTAGAAATACCAATTACAAAAAAAAACGTTTTATACTAATTAGACAAGATTGTCTGAGAAACCTCGTGTGGCATCACCGTACAACAATTCTAGTTGTGATAGTCAAAAGGCATTTCTCAAATGTTTAGATGATAGATTTAGTAGATAGACAAAATATGTATTAAATATTGGACAATATTGCTATTCAAATCAATTAAACAGTTGCAAATTCAATGAAATTTCCTATTATCTCTTCTCAAAGGGACAAGTTGTATGGTGTGCCATATCTGGGACATCGTAACTTCGATTATGGCACATTGCGAGAAACTAGTTCCATCGAACTGAACGGGTCAAGGGCTCGACTGGCCTTTAGTTACGTAATACGAACATTCCGCCTGTAAAATACAGGCATAATATTGTATTGTAATGATAAATCTCGTCGTGAAGAGGTTTTCACTTATAAGGAATAATGATAAAGGTGAGAAGTAGGTGATGATACTGGCCAAATGTGGCACATAATATTTAAGACGAACTCTGTAGTTAATTTGGTAGTGACTGAGTTTTGAGCCGATGGTTCTGGGTTTTGTTCCATCCTGGTCATGAAATACCATAGGCCAATGACGGGCAGCAGCTACACCGGAGCGAGCAGCTACGCCTTGCGATCGCCAACCCGCCTGCCCAGGGTGGCGATTATGAGCAAAGCCTTCAGATGTTTGAGAGAAGCCTACGTCGGGCAGTGGACTGCAATAGGCTGATGACGACTGGACCAAGACTCATGTTAAGGACATCTGTGTTTGTTTTCTGTCTGGGTCGCATTTAATTAAGTACATTTGTGCTACCTACAACTACACAAGTGGCGAAAAATTACTGTTTTTTTTTGTTTAAGGACTCTATCACGCGTGTTAACGCGGATAATTCGCCAAGAATAATTACTTTAAGGTCAATGTACTGATGGCGACAAATCCTTATTTGTCAAATATCCCCAAAAACTGTTAGTAAACTAAATATCTAAGAATTACATTGCATTATTCATTAGAATATTTCGACTTGACTTACTTAAACACTCTTTAAGTAAGCCTTATATACTCGTATTGTCGGGAAATATCTTATATGCTTCAAGTCCAACATTTTCATCATCATCATCATCAGCCCACATCATTCCACTGCTGGACATAGGCCTCTCCCAATGCTCGCCACTTCGATCGGTCCCGGGCCTCTCGCATCCAGCACTTGCCAGCCGTCCTGCGCAAAGCGCCACTCCACCTGGCCTGAGGGCGTCCTACACTACGTTTGCCGAGACGCGGTCTCCACTCCAGAACTCGTTTTTTACGATTAAATATGATTTAATATTTTGGCCACTTGCCGTAATTGGCTACATAAAGATCAAAGGCCTACTGACACAAATAGAGGCCTTATAGACGCTTTGAATCAATTACTTCCTCGGAAACATCAAACGGGCAATTAGTTCCTCTAGATTAAGATTTAATAGAATAGGGTTGTCTATGAGCTTCTGAATCTTCCATGTATTTTATAATTTTAATAAAGTATGTTCGATGTCAATATGATAATCATTATGAGTACCTAATATGCAATTGGGATGTAAGAGAGCGGCCTATCATCTTTTCGCTCCAAGCCAACCTCACCTGCCCGTGGTGCATCCTGCTGAACAACAACCGAGGCGCTGGCAACCGACTGATGGCGGTATAACCATCATAATTGAAGGCGTAGCTGATGACGGGCAACAGCGTCATCGGAGCGAGAAGCTACGTCCAGCGATCGCCAACCCGCCTGCCCAGAGTGGCGATTATGGGCATATACTCCAGGTGTTTGCCCTGAGTGGCGACTGGCGAGCAACTGGAGAGGCCTATGTCCAGCAGTGGACTGCAATAAGCTGGTGATCATGATGATGTTATGAATAGGCAATTTAAAAAAAGTAAAAAGTACATAATTTAAAAAAAACTACATAATTAGGATTTTTATAGCATTTCTTTCCCTGGTTGTGTACGTTCGTTCGTATCTTGCCTTGCCGGTTTCGACAACGGCGATCAGACAACTGAAAACTTGTGATCACAACGAAGGAGTCTACGTAATTATTGTAGGTAGTGTTGAGTGACTTTCACTTACAGTCTTCATCAAAGTGTTTGTGTACAAACCCAAAAACTATCAAAAACACAATTATATTATATCCCCTATAGATTTATCTAACAAATATCTAACAGGTTACATACAATACTTAGACTGGCTCGATGGCTCATTTGGTAGTGACCTCTGCCCTCTGTACCAAGGGTCGTGGGTTCGATTACCGCACAGTACAAACATTTGTATTCATGAACATGTCTGTTTGTATTGGTCTGGGTGTTTTCTATGTATTATATATATATATTTACAAAAAAGAAGTATCTAAGTAAGTTTATCAGTAGTCAGTACCCATAGTACAAGCTTCGGCTTAGTTTGGGGCTAGATGGCGATGTGTAGCCCAGCGTGGCATGTCTTGGGTTTATTCAATTCAATACATTTATTTCAGGCAGAAACCCATATAATGTTAGTAACAATTTTGCTTACAAATAGTGTTAATAAATCGAATTAACAAACAAAACAATCAAAACAATGTTAGTAACAATTTTCTTATAAATAGTGTTAGTAGATACAAATTAAACTATTATTTTATTTTTAAAATTCTGTGTGGGACAACACCCATCTTTGAAGGAGTCCCACCGATCCACAAACACCCTCAGGATCTCATTGGAGCTGCCGCGTAGGCGGGCCATTGCGGAAGCACACCGCTTTCGCATTATAGCGGCAAACCCGTCTGTCCTTGCTTCCGCAAACATGCCTGATGCACTGCATCGCCACGGCACAACCCCAATAAGACAATTTATTAATTCTTCATTGGCACAACCCTATCGAAACATGTGAACAATCGTCTCCCACGAACAAATTCTCATTACATAACCTACAGTCATTCGACTCTTCAACACCTTTAAGGCTTCAATCGATTTTGCAAGTCAAATCGATACTTATTTAATCGATCATCGTCTCTTTTAGGCCGCAGTGCTAATTGTCTGTTAATTAAACGTCATTAAGATTATGACTGTAGGCTCGCGGCACATCTAAACTGATCTAAATTACTTGTTTTATGTAATAGGTCTATGATTAATAATTCAGTCGAAAGGTTTGATGTTAAGAATTGGAGTTGACTTTGTTGGGTAATATCAATTAAAACTGTATCTAGTTAATTGGTATTGTAAAACATTTTTTTTTATAGTGACTCGACATAATGGCTTCCCCACTGCCATGCCGGCCCAACCCTAACCCCCCACGAGCTCCGGAAACCCTACTCACCGGCAGAAACACGACCCAGAGGTCATTTGACTACGGTATTCTATAGGGTGGAGGTCCTTCCCCGGACGGGCGGCTCAATTCGAGCGAAGATTCGCTATGCCCTACCTCTCTTGTTTCATTTTTTCACATTGTTGTTGTTTCACATTGTTCATTCATCATCAGCCTATCGCAGTCCACTGCTCGACATAGACCTCTGCAGCTGTTCGCCACTTTGGGCAGATATCTAAAGACTACCCATAATCGCCACGCTGCTGGGCAGGCGGGTTGGCAATCGCAGGGCGTAGCTCCCCGCTCCGGTAACGCTGCTGCCCGTCATGGGCCTGTGATATCTAACTACGCCTTCAATCGTGATGGTTATACCGCCACCAATCGGTTGCCAGAGCCTCGTCTGTTATTCGGCAGGATGCACCGCGAGCAGGTGAGGGTGGCTTGGAACGAAATTATGATAGGTCACTCCCTTACATCCTCATACACATTGTTTATTACATAGATTAATTGACTGACTTTTTTATGAATCTAAGAACAAATTATCGTTTGGACACCTTATCTTTTTGGTGACATTAAGACGCACAAAAATTATGAAACTTAAATTGAAAGTTGACAGTTAATAGACTATCATTAATTTTGTTTGTTCATACAACCTATTGCGGCGTTTAGTTCGGTAGGGTATCACTGAAACTGGGGCTTTTGATTGGCGGTGAACTAACTAAGGCAAATGGCCACAATTTTTTTTTGATAGTAGCTCGACTATCATTTATTTTCTCAAGACATAAAGACATGCCACGCTGGGCCACACAGCGCCACCTAGCCCCAAACTAAGCCGAAGCTTGTACTATGGGTACTAGACAGCTGATAAACTTACTTAGAAAAATTGTTTTTGTAAGTTAATATATATTATACATAGAAAACACCCAGACTTATACAAACAGACAATATGTTCATGAACATAAATGTTGTACTGTGCGGGAATCGAACCCACGACCCTTGGCTCAGAGGGTAGAGGTCACTACCAAATGAGCCATCGAGCCAGTCAATTTATGTTGCAAGTGATCTTAAGAGTAGGTAGCAGTGCCATTTTCCACCCACTAAAAAGCTTCACAAAACATAAATAAACCGACCATATTATGACAATTCTACGCCTGAGGCGATAGTTATTCGCCCGGCACGAAAGTTATTGAATAATGATTAATAGGCGTTATACGTTGATACAACATGCAACATCATTACACCAGTTACGCGGAAGGCATTCCAGGGCTGCCTAACTAACGCGTGGAGGTTACAAAATGGTAATTAAATGATTATTACAGACTAGCTGTGCCAGCGGCGTCGCACGCGTGGATATCGGGTTTCAAAACTAACGGACTTCCATAAAATGATGCCCAAATCTTAAGTTAGACCTCTAGCAATACATTGGTGAAAACCACATTCAATTCCATGCAGTACTTTTTGCGTGATGCTCAATCAAACATTCAGATAAAAAATTCTCCCGTTTTCCCAACACTTCCCTTCACTGCTCTGCTCCTATTGATTGTAGCGTGATGAAACGTATCATATAACCTGCACAGGAGTATGATGAATAATTGTACCAAGTTTCGTTAAAACCCGTTGAGTAGGTAATTTTTGTTTATATAACGAACATACAGACAGACAGACGGACAGACAGACAGTCAGATAAAAATTTTACTGATTGCATTTTTGGCTGCAAATTTTACTGATTGTATCGATCACTAATCACCCCCTGATACTTTTTTTGTAAATATATTTTTTAAGCTGAAACGCCTGTGCAAAACTATCTACCTATACCTACTTCACTTAAAAATAAATACTTATAACTACTTTAATTAATAAAAGTACCTACGCTTAATAATTTTTAATTTGAACGAATATTTTACAATATAACAACAAAAGAAATTCAAATTTAAAACTATTTAAACACTAAAAGTCGCGCTGATAAGCACGGTTTCTCAATATCAATTATTGTCTGTCAATAAGGTCGATCGCTCTGAACGCATCAACAGCCAAGCTCTCGGACCTCCCGCCTTTTTATACCCTACCGCCGCCGCGACCCGTGTCGAGCGCGGCAACCGTTACACAAAAATAATCCTTATAGCATTATTCAGTATTCACGTGCGACGGCGCGATGGCTTATTTCATGTATAAGTTTGGTGTTTCTATACCGATTTCTATGATTCTTTTTTTATTGAATAGGTAATAATGATAACTTTTTTAAATTAGGGATGAATGAGAGTATTATAAACGTAAGAGTAAACAAATATAATCAGAATGCTCCGAACTGCTAAGCTATCAGGAGTTACACGTGTTATTGTGAGTCAACCATAAAAGATAGACATATGCTGTTGCGGGATATTTTTTAGTCAATTTTATGTAAAATATTTCTGTCATACATAATTTCTATGTAACTTTAACCATTAAGGCTGCACACGCGACGGAAGCTTGAAAAATGGAGTAACTTCTCCCGTTTTCCCAACATTTCCCTTCACTACTCTGCTCCTATTGATCGTAGCGTAATGAAAAGTATACTATAACCTGCCCAGAAGTATGAAGAATAATTGTACCAAGTTTCGTTAAAATCCGTTGAGTAGTTTTTGTTTCTATAAGGAACATACAGACAGACAGACAGACAGACAGACAGACAGACAGACAGACAGACAGACAAAAATTTTACTGATTGCATTTTTGGCATCAGTATCGATCACTAATCACCCCCTGATAGTTATTTTGAAAATATATTTCATGTACAGAATTGACCTCTCTACAGATTTATTATAAGTATAGATTTGATATGGTCAAACCGGTTTATAGGTTTATCTATGAAAAAATATTTTAAAAAGGTGCATACACCATGCGGAAATCCGTGAAAGAACCAAGGGTACATATAAGTATCAATCGAATGACTCAAAAGCTAGGATATATTTTTTTTTTAATAATAATTTATTTATTTTTAGCTTAAGTTTACATAAAATCCTCGAACTATACAAGGTACATACATGAATATACAATGTAGGTATGAGGTGCTCGTTGACAACTGTACTAGTGTTTACAATGTGTCACAGTTGCCAGCGACTTCCTCCCAGCTTAATTAATGCACTGCTTCTATTATCTTAATTAACAATTAATAATAAATATAAAAAAAAAAATGATAATGAAAGTTAAAGTAAGCAGCAGATATAGTATGTGTGCAGTGGCGTGTGCATAATAGTCGCAAGGTGGCGCAGGATACGTAAAATGCAAAAGTAAATGATGCGTTTAACTCTTTAAACAAAGACTTAACTGGCCCCTGGTAGTGAATCCTGCCTTCTGAACCAAGGATCTTGGGTTTGATCCCCACCCGGGACAAACTTTTGTGTTTCTTCCGTATCTTGGTGCCTATATCTCTGTCTTTAGGATCTGTGTATCTGTATTTAGGAATACATTTGTGGTACTTTTGTTGTTCTGATACCCAAAACACAAGTGCTTAACCTCTTTAATTTGGGATCGGAGCAATGTAGGTATGTAATGTTGTTATTTATTTATTTTAAAGACCTACCTACAACTCTTGATCAACTTTTACTGCTGACACTAAATATCCCCTCTATTCATCTCGAACCAACAATAACCACACATCAATACATCCGAGCTTTATATGTGACAATCATAAAGCAGTTATTGTCACCACTTTTGGAATATTGTGTAACGTCCATAGGGCAGGCCACCGGTGAATGTCAATCAGATCGAATCGATTCGCCCCATTATTACGGCTAAGATTGTTCACGTAATTAACGCCGAGTCGATTTGCATGCACGGATGTTGTTATGCTGTATGGATGGGTATACCCGCATGATCAACTAGTGTTGTTTAATGATTAAGAAATAAAAACGTGAAGAAGAGTGCGCTCTATCGTAGGTAGGGTTTGCAAGCCAGCTGAGTGGGATCCAGCAATCCAGCGGGATCCAGCATAAATATAAATAAATAAACTTTATTATTAGTTCAAATTTGGTTACATCTGGTATCTTAAAATGATTACAAGTTATAGGTGGCATGATTTTAGACCCTGCGGGATCCCGCTGTAAGAAGAAGAGAAAAAAGTTAATCCAGTAGAAATCCGAGATCGGAAATAGTGCGGAATTGAAATCCCTAACTGTAGGGTACATTAGGATCTAGTACCGATCAAAAAAAGGGAATGCGAAATTGGTCTTAGGTATCTTATCTCATAGTAAGGTAAACGCTCCTATTACGGAGGTATTTCGCAACATTCGAAACTAGGAGACAAAAATAAGCATTTGTAAGTATTTCTAAATGTGCAAAACCACTTCATCGTCAAAAGTGGTTATTATATTTTGTATTTCTATTGATTTTGTGTTTCTTTTGATGTTAGTTTTTTTTTAAAAAAATATTTAAATAGCCGAGTCGATTGTTCCTAATTCGGAGGTATAATTTCGGTCAGTGCCTATTATGGCGGTAAACGGTTCCTAATTCGGAGGGTCAGAAACAAATAATGTTACGTACATTAAATAATATAAAATATGTGTTAGTAAAGTAAATTGTATGTAAGGGATGTAAGGCAGCGACCTATCACCTTATCGTTCCAAGCCATCCTCACCTGCCCGTGGTGCATCCTGCCGAACAACAAACGAGGCTCTGGCAAACCGACTGGTGGCGGTTAAACCATCACGATAGAAGGCGTAGCTAAAAACCACAGGCCGATGGCGGGCAGCAGCGTCACCGGAGCAAGAAGCTACGCCCTGCGATCGCCAACCCGCCTGCCCAGCGTGGCGATTATGGGAATGTCCTCCAGAAGTTTGCTTTAGATGGCGAACAACTGGAGAGGCCTATGTCCAGCAGTGGACTGCAATAGGCTGATGATGGTGATGAAAGTAAATTGTAAGGTTTTCATTCATTGATTTGATAACATTGATTCTCTTTTAATAAAATTTGCAAATATAGCAGGGATGTATGAATCACTTGAATTTTCCTTATTCTCCAGAACCTAGCACACTCTAAATTCTAACAGTGACGTATTAAAAAAGATCTCGTTGAAACGAATTATTATTACTATATACAATAAACTTGTAACATTTATACTTACTACTCGTAGTAAGTATAAATGTTACATTTTTGGAAAATAGCTTTTATACCCCGGTTCAAAGGTCAAAAGTAATAATATTTTTTCTAGATACCTAATACAACTTTGATTTTGATGCAACACTTAACACAACTGTACTATTCTCCATACTATGATGAGCATTCTTCTCTTTAAATAACATTATTTACATACATTGTTAAGTTTTTATCGCTTTTGGTTTTATTAAATAAGAATCCACAAAACATTATAGAAAACTTTTATTTATTTACTGAACCCTAAAACTTGTAATTTTGTATTTTATGAATAGCGCCATAATAGGAACCCATATAACCTAATACGGAGTTACCTGAAAATAACTACCACCGTAATAGGAACACTACTCGTGTTATATTGTTCCTAATTCTGACCCATCAAAATTTCGATAAACAAAAGAGTGTAAATGCATAATCACACGATAACAGTTTTTTGGCTCAGTGTGTTAAATTTTAGTCAACTGTTATACAAAATAAACGATTTGTGATCAATTAAAATACAGCTTTATATTTTACCGCTTCTAAGAAACCAACATTTTATGCTCAACAATTTTCATATTTAACTAGATTTCTAAGAAAGATAGCATACCGCAGAATATGGTCCTTAATTTAAGAGATTAATGATTATTTCAATAAAACTTGGAACTAATTCAATAAGTTAATAAATTAAAAGTTATAAACAATTAAACATGTCCAGTATATTTCCTAATTCGGAGGTATACCACCGTATTAGGATCAACCTATAAAATTTGTATCCTTTTACGGTGGTATTTTGTTTCTTATTTTTTTGGGTAAAAATGAGTTTAAAATATGAATTAAGCTATTTAAATAGCTGCTGTAATAGTAGGAAAATGCAATAAATAACACACAAACGAACTTAAACGGGTTATTAATACGAAAAACTTAGTTTATAAATATTGGTGTACTTTCATTTGATGTTGCGCGTTTGTATGAAGACCTCTCTCACATCGATGCCGTTACACTAATTGATTGATTTTGTTATGTTGTATATGTGCTATACTTGCAAAATTCGGTCAACTGATGAAGGAATAGATTTGGAATAAATAGTATACATTTTGGTGCACTTATAGTGAATAAAATAGGAATAAAACTCGAAAATAGAAATACCACCGTAATAGGAACCGATTTTGACTACCTCCGTGATAGGGACACTTACCTTATAAGGTTTTCTCTTCACTAACATAGATAGATAGATATTCTTTATTGCACAAAATACAATCATTTATAGACAAGGTATTACAGACAAGAAGTGGTACAATTTAGGCAATTTTTTTAACATAGTGTAAAACAAAGTCGCTTTTGCTGTCTGTATGTCCCTATGTAGGTATGCTTAGATCTTTAAAACTACGCAACGTATTTTGATGCAGATTTTTCATTGCGGGATTCAATATTCAAATTCAAAATTCAAAATATGTTTATTTCCTTCACAAATTAGGCAAGCTTAAGGTTAAATACAAATATGAACATTACATGTTGTTGCCTAAAAAGTGAGGGCTGGTGCCTGAAATAGGCTTCAGAGCGAAACCTGTGCTACAGGTCACCAGGCCACACCCTCAGACCGCGCTATATAATGAGAAATTACATTTTTTTTTTTATTTAAATACATTAATTTAGTTTATTTTTGAGACAACAACACAATGATTAATATAAAAGAAATAAGTATATATGCATACTATTAGCAATACTACGAGTATAATCGTGCGAAGCCTGGGGGGTCGCTAGTATTATAAGATCTGAAAGACGTGTGAAACATCCCATTCATAGAAGTGAGAGTTACACTCAATCTATGAAAAATTGTTCCCGGATCCAAAAAAAAACAAACCCGGACTTGAACACACATTAATTAAATAAAAAACAATCTGGACGTTTTAAGTCTTTTATTTTAATAGTTAAACTTTTTGTTTAACCTCCATTGATAAAGATATACCTATGTATCTCTACAGCTATCTATATGTACAACCTTTTAAAAAAGTTCCCTTTTACGAATCAAAAAGGCTAGTCTAATAGACGCTTACTACAAAAGCAGCTATAAATCTGCCTTTCAGCACATTGTAAATCGACAGTTCAGCTGGTCGTAAATAATATCGTGTACCGTCTTCGTACAAGCCGGTTTTACATTTGAGCTCTTATGAAATTCGTTCTTCAAGGAGTAAATGTACTCTAGTTAGTACAAATATCAAATGTATGTATAGTAAAACTGCCATAACTTCTTATTTCCAACGTGAGTAAGTTTTGAATCTGTTTGAGTAAGAGTTTGTCATAAATACGGGTGTCTTCAATTTCAATTCGATTGAGCATTCTTCTCGAAACGAGTGCTTAAAAAAGCATTCAGAAACTAAGGAATGCTTCAAAGGTAGCGGACATACCATCGGGGACATACAATAGGGAAGCTTTCGAGTTTGTCACAGATGCACACAAATCCATCAAATTTGAATTAGATACCGCGTTCTTCATAGAATGAGCGTTTAAAATACATTCAGAACGATGAACACATGAACTGATTTTTTTAAAGCTCTATTCTCTCTCTCGGCTTCTCAAACATTAGTTCAAGGTTAAGTCTCGCGCTTAGTATACTTACTAGACCATTTTTATATGTGTCTGCGGGTAAAGTTTGAAAACACTGTAGGCAAAAGGGCGTGGAACCTTCAAAAGTGCAAGTTATTCGTCTTACGAACTACTTTGCCAGTGAAAGAAAGTAAATGTAAAGCCGATAAATGAAACTAATTTACGGCACCTGTCCTGTGAAGCGGAAAACGTGACCCCGTCGAAGATCAGACTCCTGATAGTGAGTGGTCCGGAGATAAACACAGTATTGATTTACCCACCTAATAGATACCTTTCACTTGGGGAAGAGATAATGGATGGACAAATAAAGAGAGCTATTAATGTGTTTCTGTCTAAACAACTATTGTTACCGGGTTTCAGGTAGTTGCTACACTTTTAGAACGTTTAACAGGAACGTTTTTAGATTGGTTAGGAAATAAAAACAAAACAGTTTGTATGTTTTCCGCGTGGTGAGGGAAAAGAAGGGATGTAAGGGAGCGGCATATCATCTTTCCGCTCCAAGTCAACCTCACCTGCCCGTGGTGCATCCTGCCGAATAACAAACGAGGCGCGAGTTAATAACGTGTCTATTTATATCTATAATATTGACTGAGTTATGATCTATGCAGATAAATGCTTTGATAACTTACTCTACACTTAGTCCTTTAAATCAAAATCAACGTATCAGATGTGTGCTGTTGCTTTTAATCTTACTTATGAAACAAGTTCTGCATAGCGGATATTAATATAGTGACAATAAAAGAGCTATTGATATTATCCCCGCCGAGGCTCTCCCCCGAGACTACAGTATGGGGTCCTTCAAAAAGGTTGTGAAGAGGTTTTTAAAGGGTAGGCAACGCGCGTGTGATACCCCTGGTGTCGCAGGTGTCCATAGGCTGCGGTAACCGCTTAACATCAGGCGGGCCGTAGGCTTGTTTGCCACCCAGTGGTATAAAAAAAAAAAAAAATTATAGATAGATAGATAGATATTCTTTATTGCACAAAAACAAACATTACAGACAAGGTATTACAATCAACTAGTGGTACAATTTAGGCGGTCTTATCGCTAGTAAGCGATCTCTTCCAGACAACCTTCAGGTAGAGGAAGTGTGCTATTCTGAAGAGAGGGGCAAGGTCGTGCAAACTGTTTAATTATATACCTAAATAAATATATATAGATGTGTACCTACATATATAAAAAGAAATATATATAAATAAATACAAATGTATAATATATATATTAATATAAATAATTAATAAATAAATATACAAAACTATAAATACACAAAATAATAAAGTAAATGAATAAATAAAAACAGTAAATACCACAAGAAACAGAAAGGATAGTGGATGAAATGACGAATGTTTATTATAGGGACAGTAGATAGGATTTAAGACGGGACTTGAAAGCAGGAAGTGATTGGGAATTTCTGATGGACAGAGGAAGGGAATTCCACAGACGGATGGAATGGACAGTAAAAGACTGAGAGTAGGCTTTGGACAGATGAGGAGGAAATGACAGAAGGAGTTCACGGCATGAGCGTACATCACGTTCCCCGGTGGGCTGCAAAAATTTGAAACGTTCTTTCAAATAGGGAGGTGAAAGGGGATTGAATAGTACAGAAAACAACAAAGAAAGAATATGGAGGTCACGACGACGGCGGATGGGAAGCCATTTAAGCTGGGCACGGAATTCGGAGACGTGGTCATACTTACGTAAACCAAAAATGATGCGAATACAGAAATTTTGAAGACGTTCGAGTTTATCGAGAAAGATTTCATTGAGATCTAAGTAGCAACTATCTGCGTAATCGAGAATGGGGAGTAAAAGGGCCTGTACAAGCGCAATCTTGGTAGGTATTGGCAGGAAGTTACGTAACCGGTTTATGGAGGCTGCAGATGCAAACATTCTTCGACTAACCTCCTTAATATGCACACTCCAGGACAGAGTACAGTCCAGGTAAATGCCTAAGTTTTTAACCACTTTACTGTATGAAATTTGGACACCGTCAAATATGATAGGAGGGAGTAGTTCCCAATTCAACCGCGAAATCATTCGTGTGCCACCCACAATAATGACTTGGGTCTTAGAAGGGTTGACCTTTAGGCCAAACGATTTGCTCCACTCAGCAATACGCCCCAGGTCTGTATTAAGGAGCGACACGGCTACCGGCAGGTCGCCAAGGCTACTCTGGGTATATAGTTGAAGATCGTCTGCATAGAGATGGTAGGAAGATGAAAGATTATGAATAATTGAATTAATAAAGACAGAGAAGAGTAGAGGAGACAAGACACCACCCTGTGGTACGCCGGAACAGAGTTCACACCAGGCAGAAAGTGAATCATCAACGCGAATACGTTGCCGGCGACCATAGAGATAAGTATGAAACCAGTCAACCACCGATGGAGATATGTTAAGAGAACGCAACAAGCCAAGGAGGACATCGAAATCCACAGTGTTAAAAGCATTGCTAAAATCTAGCAAGGCTAGCACAGTTAGACGTCCACTGTCCACACCATGGCGAATATCGTCGGTAATCTTGACCAGTGCCGTAACCGTGCTATGACCTGGACGGAAACCGGATTGTAGGGGGCTTAGGATATTGTTCTTTGTAAGGAAAGGACTGAGCTGTTGGTGAACTACACGCTCAAGGACTTTTGAGAGAAATGGCAGGATAGAAATGGGGCGATAATCAGAAAAGGCAGATGGATTGGACTTTTTTGGAAGAGGTGTTACTTGAGCGTCTTTCCACGAGGTGGGGAATGTGCTTGAGGACAGAGAAAAATTGAGGATGTGGGTGATGATAGGGGTAAGGATATCAAGGATGGGAACAATCATATTACGGCTAACACTATCGCTACCGACAGCATTAGAGGCAATGGACAAGATATTCTTCTTAACATCACATTCGGTTAGTTGACTAAAGACAAATGGAGTATAATCTGGAATTGGAAGAGATGAAAGATGATTTAAAGTATTTAATTTTACTGCACCGTCAATGGCAGCGGACGTAGAGAAATGTTTATTTAATGAGTCGAAGTTCATATCTTTTGGCAGAGGATCATTACGAGATCTTCCAATTCCAAGTGATTTTAAAAATTTCCAGACTTTGGCTGGATTTCCATTTTCAATAGACTGATGAATGTGGCGTCGTTGAGCGTCTCTACACATCCTATTGCAGCGATTCCTTAACAACTTATATTTTTCGCGGTTTTTGTCGGACGGGTCCAATTTGAACTTACACTTAGCAGTATTCTTTTTATCCCTCAAAGTCTTTAAGTCATTTGTAAGCCATGGTGCAGGAGAATGTTTGACCTTAACAGGACGTACCGGAGCATGCTTGTCAAAAATCTGGATCAGATAAGAGTTGAATAAGTTAACCTTGTCGTTTACACAATCGGCAGCCAAAATCATTGACCAATCAGCATCGATGGCATCCCTGCGCAGGTCTTCAAGACTCATACCACCAAAATTGCGCTGTAGAAGAGTTTTCGCTTTGGACTTAGGAGGGCGGGTCTTGTACGACAAAAATACAAGATCATGGTAAGAAAATGCATCAGCAGGGCATTGACCATGTTTGGCAACTAGGTCAGTAGAGGAGACAACTATAAGATCTAGAAGAGATGGAGAGCTATTAGGAAAGAAATGAGTAGCGTCGAGAGGGAGGATATGAAAATTACTGGAGTCCATAACATCTCTAAGGCGTCTGGTACGAGAGTCATTTTTTAAAAGGCAAGTATTAAAATCTCCCATAAGGATAACGTGCCTATAAATGGGAGAAATGTCCTCCAATAACTTCTCGAGGGAGGCAAAATAGTCAACCCTCAGAGAGGGACTGTAGAAGACCCCTAAGAGAAGCTTGGTATGCGAAAGTGTAACTTCTATAAAAAGATGCTGTGCAATATCTGAAGAGGATGTGGATGGAGACATATTAATAATAGAGAAAGGGATATGGGATCGAATAT
The DNA here is from genome assembly GCA_031163375.1 of Conogethes punctiferalis. Taxonomy (NCBI): domain Eukaryota; kingdom Metazoa; phylum Arthropoda; class Insecta; order Lepidoptera; family Crambidae; genus Conogethes; species Conogethes punctiferalis. The sequence continues at coordinate 16,985,126 of CM062079.1, forward strand.
AGATTGCAACACCACCACCGGAACGGACAGTGCGGTCGTTCCTTATAAGATGAAAACCTGGAAGTGAAAAGGAAGTAGAGGGAAGACAAGGGTTAAGCCACGTTTCTGACACAAGAACTGCGTGGATATTCTTGTTGTCAAAGGCCGCGAGCATATCCGGAAAATGAGCAGGTATACTCTGCGCGTTGATATGAACGACGTTAAAGTTCTTCGAAACGTCAGAAAACGTACTTTCAAGCATTTCAGATAAAGGTATAGAAGTAGAATGGAAACTATCCTGTGATGAAGAAGAAAAAGAAAGATAAGGATCACATTGATCATCAGTGGTATTCGGAGAATACATAGATAAGTAAATAATAAAAACAAATAAATATAACAAATTTAAATAAATAATTAATAATAAAATGAAATAAAAATACAACTGGATTTATTGCCGCGTACAGTACACTACAGTACAGTACACGCACTTCCTCTACCCGCCAGTGTACAGAGTACAATACACCAAATAATAATTGGTAAGTAATAAGTAGTACTTAATACTTCCATGTTGAAAACACAAAAAAAAAAAAAATATATATATGGAAGGAACAAATTTCACAAATTTTAGAGAGTAGGAACGCGCCCGAAACGTAATACATTTACTTAAATGCTTCACTCCCAAAGCGGTAAAATAACGAGACGGAAATAAAAAAAAATAAAAAAAATATTAAAGAAACGTCACTTTGACAGATGAAAGCCGACAAATTTGTAAACAAAGGTACAAATGAAAAGAATTTAAGTTTTAACAGATATTATGGGCGGTGGAACTAAAGAAAAGTTTGGAGCACTACCCAGCAAAACAAACTAGGTACTGAAGTACGAAATAAGTGGATACACACAAAAGTGACTACATTAATGTTACTTCCGTGTACGCCGAGATCGACCGGTGGCGGATGCATCTTGACTCGCCGTCGTCGCCTGCACGCTAATGGTGGGAGGACAGACTTTATTGAGCTCGCTCATCGATGTCACCCTGTGCCGCTTACCATCCGCCCTCGCGACGACCACGACACCATTCCTCGTCCAACTGTTGGAGACTCCAACTCGCTTACGGGCCTCCATAAAAGTGTCGTGACGACTTTTTGTTAGGAATTCCGTAATAGTTAAACCTGAGCCCTTTAGACTTGACTTAGACGACCATATTTTGTCACGGTCCTCAGTCCGACAAAACTTAATGAGGATTGGTCTGGGCTTCTCCTTCGATTGCCGTCCGATGCGATGACTACGATTCAGCAACTCTGCAGTTAAAGGCATCTTAAAGCGTTCAATAGCCTTCAGAACAGTAGCCTTGGAGTCCTCGTTGGCGGTTTCTGGAACACCATGAATCAGCAGAATCTTCCGACGACCACTCATTTCCAGACGATCACACTCCTGAGCTAGCACCCCAACCTGCGACTGAAGACTAGTCAGTGTTGACAAGACAAATTGCCTAAACTCACAGAAGTCAGCAGCCAATGTGGAGATGGTTGTCACATGCGGAGTCTTTGAGGTTGCTTTGTCCAGGCTCGCCTGAAAGCTGGCCATCTGCGCAGCACACGTCTCCCTCACCTCATCCAGGGTCCTCTGAAAGTGCTCCATCAGTGAAAGTTGTGATCCTTGTGCGTAGTGTGTGAGTTTTCTTGTGAAATATTATAGGAAAACACTGGCAGGTATGAAGCTACTTAATTATAGCATTAAAATTGTATAATTAAACTTAATTTCGATTTTTATTTAAATAAATTATCTAGAGCGTCAATTTTTATGTCGTATCAGTTTAACGCCTACCCGCAAAAAAAAAATTATACTGTTTATATATTATACTATGTTCTAGAAAATCTGTTGAAATAGAATGTTTCAAAATTATCTATAAACAATCAACCAACAAGCCGATCGCCGTCCTCTCCTGAACGTAGGCCTCCCCAGAGAACACCAACTATCCCGTTTCTGAGCAATCTGTACCCATCCTCAGCCACCCTTCTGTCTCAAGTCACTGTCTTATGGTACGGGTATTAACAGTAGAAGTGAAATCAAAAAAGTCTAAAAGTAGCTTAAATGAAAAGTCCAAGATTGACAGTTGCCACTGCTAAACACCATGATACATAGTACATGTCATCTTCTTATCACGTCGTGTTAAAACTGCGGCATTGACAGAGTTACTAAATGTCGCACCATCATTAGAATTTCGACTCTGCACTATTTGTGTTAAGAATTAGTATTGTATCAACATTCCGTCTTGCACATAATGTATTCAAACGATGAGTACATAGAATAAATAATAATGTCGGGGTCACGGTTACGACCGATGACAGAAGCGAGTAATTTTATTATTGTCAAACTGGTTCTTCTTTGTAGCTTTTTTTTTGCGTTCTTGTTCAATATTTGTAGTCTCCATTTGGACATCACTTAAATGTGTTTCCCTCTCGTTTCAGTCCCCTGCGACTATTTAATATGTATTTGAGAGATGGGAGCACTGGAGTGTACTGTATTACTCCTAAATGCCCCAAGATGACGCACTTAAAAGTAATATCCGGCGAGTGCAGCACTATTGTGTCAAGATAATTTTGGTTTGTATTTTGAGAAAAGTCTGGTATAGTTATAAATAGTAAGGAAAATCTTCTTTGTGTGAATTGACCCGATGTTTGGTCCGTAAGGCTAATTTTAAGTAGGTACAATAACAAGTTTCCTAATTATTCTAAACACAATAATTGAATTCGTTTTATAGAAATAATGGAAAGTAAGTACCTAGTACTGCATAAGATATAACAGATGTAGTAAAAACTAGATCTTTACTTGGTATAACTACTTACTACGTATTTTTTCCATCGAATCAGAATTACAGGTAACTATGGTAGCAGTGAAGAAACACTTTTAAGGAAGACCTGACTTTTATTTAGTTCTTTTTTAGGTAGTATGGGTATTTAGCATAGAAGCGCTCAGCATAAGTCATCGCACTTATATTAGGTACAAATGCGAAATTTTGTAGATGTTACTCTTTTAGAAACTTACAATGTAACTTATAACAGGCTACGCTTAACAAAGATTATATAGATTTTACTTAACATTTGGCAGAATGGAAGAAGGCCCTGATAGAGAAATCTGCTGCAAATTTAAGGGGGCCTACATTCAGCAGCGTAAAAACCAGAGTTGTTGATTGATTGACATAGATTTTGTGTGACTTATATATGTAGCGCCCGATAATACTCTAAATGATATTTATATCGATATTCACACCGCTGAGCCTCTGGCAAGATATATTTTTAATTTGCTTCACTGATGTTTACTCTTGAACACCCCAACAACTTCAAACCCGTCGAGAACTCGACATCCAGTCCCGACAACTTTTTATCGTCACCCGAAATCCTCTTAGCACGTCATGCGAAGATCATAATCAGCTTGCGCAACTGTTTTCTCTGGTTGACAACTGATTCAAGATGGCCGCTATTGTCCCACAACGCTCGGTGGCGGTAAGAATGGGTTTAATAAGGCAATTAATCAAGCTCTTGTTTGTGATATTACATGAGCGGATGTGAAGGAACAGCTGACGCTTTCACGACAATGCACAATTGTAAGTTTGTGTGTCAAATCGATGGGATCATTTGTCGTAATTAGCGGTTTGGGCTTGAAAGTGAGCTTGATATAAATCGATCGTAGATAAAGCGCTCGCCGCGCTTGTTTTGGCCAAAAATATTTTATGTTTTCTTTTTCTATATAAGTACGCCAATATGACTACATCCTTCCAGACCTATGGTTTCTTATTCCTATATTATTCGTAGTTTTATTTTGGGAAGGGATTCATATTGAGGACGTTCTGATTTAATTTAATTGAATATATCAATTGACCGATGCCTAATAGGCTATTATGGAAAAAAATTGTTATTAGTCCGTTTTATAGCTTATTCAAAAACAAAAGACACGATTTTTTCTTTTTTTTTAATTCAAATAAACAATAGCAAAGATACAAGGCATCAAAAGTTAGGAGTGGGAGTCTTTGACGTCACTCTCTCCCGTAAAAATGCCTTACCGAGTGACGTCACGCGTAATTTCAACGGGCTATAACTTTGTTATTTTTAGTCTAATTAGAAATAAAAAATACGTGTCTTTTATTTTTGAATAAGCTAAAAGACGGACTAATTATAATTTTTACCCATAATAGCCAATTGATATCTATAATACCTTTTTCTATCAATTATTTGTGTTTTGTGCAATAAAGAATAATATAATATCTATTATTTACAGTTTAGTTACGATGAATTCTATCTCCTAGTCTTAAGCTTTTAACTTCCCGGGTTAAGATAAAACGTATGTCGCTCTTTAAAACCAAACAGTAAACAATATTACCGATTGTTAACAACAAAAACTGTACAACAATGGCGTAACAAGGCGATAAAAAGACAATCATTCGCCGAATGTTTTCGTTTTCGCTCCAACACGCATAACGCTTTCATTAGATCATCAATAGCGGTTTGAAGCAGACGTAGAGCTAGAAATAAATCTAACAAATATATTTAAAACTAGCTAAGCTCGCGACTTCGTCCGCGTGGAATAGTTATTTTTTCTCCGTTTTTTTTACATTTTCCATTACTTCTTCGCTCTTCATTAATAGTTGCAGCGTGATGTTAGCCTAAAGCATTCCTCGATAAATGGTCTATTCAACACAAAAAGAATTTTTCAATTTTGACCAGTAGTTCCTGAGATTAACACGTTCAAACAAACAAACAAACTCTTCAGCTTTATAATATTAGTTTAGATTAGACGTTTGCGCAGAAATAGTAATTTTCAATAAAATAATGAATCTTCTTTTCTTTACTTACGGTGGCAGAAAAAAAATACAAATCATTGCTTTACATGGGTGTCTCGTGAGAGTAGATTTTAGGAAATTCTTTAGTTTCCAACTTGTCTAATCCGTTTTACATGGCAACTAGTAGCTACATGGCCTTCTTTTTCGCTTTCATAAGATATCAGGAGGCCACTAAGTATAGTAATATAGCAAGCTAGTAATACAATAATGATGATGGAAATTGCACTTAATACAAAAGGTTTTGCATGTACAAAAGTATGATTAACAGAAAAATGGACAAGAAACCCGTATTAGAGTTTCTTCAAAATGTAAAGTACATCTGTACATTCCAGTCACAATTTTTTCATAATATATTTCAAAGATTCTTAAATTTGACGTATACGAGTGATTACAAATAACAATTTATTATTAGACTAGCGACGCGCCCCGGCTTCGCACGGTGCAATACTTTAAGTATTATTATAAACCAAAGCCTTCCTCTTGAATCCCTCTATCTATGAAAAAAACCCGTTGCGTAGTTTTGAAGATATAGGCATACTTACAAAGGGACAGACAGGAAACAAAAGCGACAAAAAAAACACTTTATTTTATGCTATGTAGTGAAGTATCTAATTTTTCTGATGATCGCAACATTCCTGCAATATCAAAACGATGACCTAACGGTACGAATTATAATTTTTTATCCCACCTAGACTAGAGTCATTATAGAGGTCGTCAACACCTCTGTTTACAACTTCGTTTTTTGTTAAATCACGTTTTGCAAGTATATAAAAGCTTTTTGGGGATCCCGTAAACGGTTGTTCTACTTTTAATTTCGTTTGGTTCGGTCGATGGCCTTCTGTTTTTAATTAAGAATGTTATTTATTTTTATTTATAAATAAATACTAAATAAACGTGTCTTACTATCATCATCATCAGCCTATTGCAGTCCACTGCTGGACATAGGCCTCTCCAGTTGTTCGCCACCTAGGGCAAACTTCTGGAGGATATACCCATAATCGCCACGCTGGGCAGGCGGATTGGTGATCGCAAGGCGTAGCTTCTTTCTCCGGTGACGCTGCTGCCCGTCATCGGCCTGTGGTACTTATTTAGCTTAGCCTTCTATCGTGATGGTTTTACCGCCACCAGTCGGTTTGCCAGAGTTACTATTACTATAGAGTTACTATATAGAGTTGCCAGTCTTACTATGAGGTAGGTATATCTATTTAATGTGGTATGTAGCTAAAACTAAAATGAGTGATAATTGTTTTATAAAATTGCTGTTGGTGGCAGACGAAAAAAACGATCAAACGAACAATCTGGCAGCTTTAAGGACTAAGGATCTCTAATTTCAAAACCGTCTTAATTATTTAGGGGACAATAAAATATTCAAAATATATTTCAAAACCGTCTTAATGTTTTATGACAAATCGTTTTACTTTTTAAAATAACTAATTAAGTCCTGCAATAACACTTCATCATCAAGCTAGAAGATGCACAGGATACGTGCAAGGTTAAGACATTTTTATCATTCTAATTAATGTTTCACAAATGAAGGATACACTTCATTATTCACCTTCATGCATTATGCTTTAATCTGATCATCTAAAGATAATGCTGTATGTGCAAAATTAATTAACTTTTTTGATAAGTTATGTAAAATTAAGAGTTACTGAAAGAATTCTAAAAAGCATACTCATAATAATAACTTAAAACTAATGTTTTTTATGTTAGAGGGGGCCTGAACAGCCCTGATGATAACTTCAGCCTAAATACCGCCAATTTCAAGTCACACGTCCTTGAGAAATATTTAGGCTCGCTTCGCCTAAAGGTCTCAAAGTCATATCCATCCGGAAAAGTCTCTGTTGGAAGCTGTTTCCAAAGGACTTAAAGTTTCCAAAGACTGTTTCCAAATGATTAAAAAGCGTACAAATCGTACCGTGGAAGGTCACAAACTATCATGTTGATATAGATTAAAATCCTATCAAGATTGTTACTATTTCATTTGGAACTCTAGACCGTAGGACATTAACACAATCTTTTATACACCTCGAAAACACGAGTGAAAAACACAGGACTAATTTATCTTAGTTGGGAGTGGAACCCACAAGTCTTTTCTTAAATGGCTACCAAATGATCCAACGGCCGGATAAGGTATTTATTACATGGAATATAAAACAAGACGACTCATTTAATCTCTACAAAACCCCTCTAAACATGGGTAAGCCGAAACAGAATATTTTAGCCCAGGTAGGTGACTTGAGGATCAATGAACCCAAACTTAATATAAGACCTACCTAATACCTAACCCTTTCCGATTGTGAAATCATTAGACCTGGATATAAAGATGGAATGATAAAGATCGGAACACACAATTCTTGCAAGGGTCTCGAAATTCCACGGAAATGTTTGAATTTCGTAGGGACAAGTTCCTTTTTATTAAGTGGAGCTGACGATTGCTTAAATAAACAGAAGTGAGTACCCAATAACATTTATGACCACGTAAATATGGGCTCTTAAAACAGAATAGCTTTAGGATTTACGCCTAATGTCACCAATTTTAGCCTCACCACATCACGATCTTGTCGTTGGCATTGAATAACCCAAGACATGCCACGCTAGGCCACACAGCGCCACCTAGCCCCAAACTAAGCCGAAGCTTGTACTATGGGTACTAGACAACTGATAAACTTACTTAGATACATTTTTTTTTGTAAATAAATACATATTATACATAGAAAACACCCAGCAAAATGAAGCCGAAGTCACTGTGACGGGCAAGTAACCAACCAGTCACTCCGTCAGTTCTCACCGCCATGCCGGACCGTACTTTCGTTTTTCATGCTCCGGTTAAAGGATCCCATATCAAAAGTAAGGAAGAAATATGCCGGCAACGAGTTCCACAATTTAATTAATAATAATGTAGATGTTATTTCCCTGTAAAACCTTTAAAGTCACAGACAAAATCAGCAGAAAATTAACTTTTAATTCCAAGTAATGTTCAACAATAAACTTAAACGATACGAGTAGGCAGCATGTGAGAATGCGGACCTTGTACAATATTTATGAAACATTTTATAATATTAAAGTGGATTGATTTTGACACCTACTATAAATGTAAGGACAACTGTATGACATCACTATGTTACTCTGCGCAACAGAATACGAAATGAGGATATTCGCAGTAGAACAAAAGTAATAGCTCAAAAAGCTAAAATACTTATTTGGTCGTTTTACGAAAGTCTTCTGCACCTATAATATCCACGATCTTGTCACTTTAGACTAAAATGGAGACTTTTTAGAGAGGCTTAAGTAAGAGAGATGTAAGGGAGCGGCCTATTATCTTTTCGCTACAAGCCAACCTCACCTGCCCGTGGTACATCCTGCCGAATAACAAACGAGGCGCTGGCAACCGACTGGTGGCGGTATAACCATCACAATAATTGAAGGCGTAGCTAAATACAACATACCGATGACGGACAGCAGCGTTATCGGAGCGAGCAGCTACGCCCCGCGATCGCCAACCCGCCTGCCGAGCGAGGCGATTATGGGTATATCCTACAGATGTTTGCCCTGAGCGGCGAACAACTAGAGAGGCCTATGTCCAGCAGTGGTCTGCAATAGGCTGATGATGATGATGAGAGAGGCAATGGGTATAGAAATACTGATGAACTGTATGATGTTATTTTAAATGGAATACTGATAAGGCTAGTGAATTAGTTTAAATTATTTTTAAGCTACAATGTATTAATTTAAGCTGTTTGTTTCCCTAATAAATAAAATAAAATAAAATAAAATAAAATAAAATAAATGTTACTTAAGCAGTTTTGGATAATTTCACTAAGTATGTTGCCCTTTAGTTGAACTACAGTAGTACCTAAATCTGATTTAACGGAAATAAACCTACGCAGATTGTTTACTCAAGCTCAAGAGTGCTTATTGCAACATTATTGTTTGCAAAATTAAGCCCTATATCAATAAATCAACCTTGACACCCATAGTCAGTGAGTCAACTGTTCATCTTGTACGTCTACATAATAATTCACATTAGCATAAAGGTAAGGTAAATAAACATTGTATAATACAAGTAACTGACAGAACAGGCAGTAAAAATTGGAAACATTAAAACCAAAATGTATTTTTTCAATGCTCAATCTTCAAATAGTCTTGTTCCATTATCATAAAGTTTTAAAAAGTTTATTTTGCAATAAAAGACCCGTAAAGGATTATGCACAACCCTAATATTCACTGAGATTCAAAATAAATAAAGAGGTGGGCTTCTCAAATTCTAAATTCAAATTCTGTTTTCTTTTTATTTTAAACAAAAAGGAATCGATCGTTACCTTTTCCTCCTTTCAAAGCCAATGTCAATGACCTACCTTTTACCTGCCTAAATGCCAATACCGAGCACATTAATTAAAAGTAACAAAGAAATATTGATAAAATTTTATGATCTAAAGAGCTTCAAGTGTTTATCTTAATTTGAATGATTCGACCCTCAAGTTGAAAAATAATCACTCGAGTACCTTCGTTAATAAATCACAGCCATAACTTCAAGTGCTTAAAAAACTAAGGTTATAACAAATTAATTCGATTGCGTAAACCGGAAAACGCTTTTAGAAGAAAAAAAAAGGTTTTAAATGCACACGAAAATGGCTTCCAAATAGGATGTACTTACCAAAAAGGATTTGATTCACTTAATTAGCCAAGCTAAGTTAGGACTTAGAGATCATGCAAAATACAATGCAGTCTGTTGTAATTAATGTAGAAGGAAGTTACAAATAAGGAGAAACGATAACATGAATCCAAAGCGTATTCATTATGACCACGAATGGAATAGTTAAAACAATCGTCCGATTAGTCGATCAGGTTTAGCATTTTGACATTGAACTTATAGCATCGTTATAGTTGAAGCCAACTGGCTTATTGTCTAGTTATAACTAAATTCTACTCTTTTTTCAGCCGTAGCGGCCTAGATGTAGTTGTTTTTAAGGAACGACGATCACTAAAAGACGAACCAAATACGCAGCAAATATAATAATAAACAATCAAGAAATGCCACGCTGGGCCACACGGCATCTAGTTCCAAACTAAGTCGGAGCTTGTAATGGGTACTAGACAACTGATAAACTTACTTGGGCACTGTTTGTAAACAAATACATAGGTATTATACATAGCAAACAACCAGACCAATACAAACAGACATGTTCATTAACACAAATGTTATACTGTGTGGTCCGCGACACCACATCCTCGTAATCTGATGACCAGTTTGGTATCTGAGATATATAAATGTTACTTTACCTAAAAACAATTTAAACCTTATCTATACTTACGTAATATTATAAAGCTGAAAAGTTTGTTTGTTTGTTTGTTTGAACGCGCTAATCTCAGAAAATACTGGTCCGAATTGAAATTTTTTTTTGTGTTGAATAGACCATTTATCGAGGAAGGCTTTTATATAACATCACGCTGGAACTATTAGGAGCGAAGTAATAATGGAAAATGTTAAAAAAACGGGGAAAAAATAACTATTCCACGCGGACGAAGTCGCGAGCACAGCTGGTAAGCTATAAAGTGTACCTACATACACTAAGAATCTAGCATATGGAAAACTTGTTACTAAATATATTAGTCGTACGAGTATAACGCCATACCAGCCTGTTGCAGAATCTCGCTACGAAAGATATCGTTAACATTAATTATACCAACTTTATACGTATAATCACTTGATATTTTGCGTGCAAACTTGCGCAAGTAAGAAGATCGAGATTCAATTATATTGAAATCCTACAGTACTGTGGGTGGCGGCCTTAGCTTTAAAACCTACATTTATTAATAATGTAAAAGATGATAATCTGTCATTGAGTTGTGAAAATGCACAATGATAAATGCGTGACGTCAATTATCTGCGATCATTATAAGATCCTATCCTTGATAATATGACATAGTAATGTATCAAGTATGAGATAGATTTGTGTGCGCTTGACTGTAAGGGGACTTGAAAAGTGTGACTTAATCCTGCACTATTGTGCACGATTTATATAAAATCAACACGGTCAGCGCGTACGTCAAATTTGAAAACATCGCAGCTGCTTACACACACACTCACACGCTTACTCACACGTTTCAAGTACAAATTGCAATCTAATTGAAGTAGAGCGATACGTGTGCATCTTTGTCGAATTCGAACGCTTTGCTAGGTATTGCGCAGTTTTCAAGCAAGCACGAGTATTGGACATCCATTAAATGTCCATCAGACATAGTGTGTTACACTATGACCAACAATATACAGTAGAACTCCAATTATCCGAATTAATGGGGACCGAGACCCATTCGGATAATCAAATATTCGGATAATCGGATATTTAAAAAAAAATGCCATTGGAGAGAATAAAAGCTACGTTTTGATATTGCACTATTTTTTTATTGAATTAAATGAAAGAAACATGAAACACATGTTTTAAATATAAATAAAATGTACTTATGTACAAGTTTAGAAATAAAAATCATTGTTTTTTAAACATCTCCGTCAATGTAAGCTGTCAAGTAAGTCAAGTCAAGACTTGACGCGCAAACACTGGCTTTGCGGGGGGAAGAATAATAGCGCACTTAGACTTTTTTGGACAATTTTTTGTGATTCGGATAATCGGCGATTCGGATAGTCGGAGTTCGGATAATTGGAGTTCTACTGTATAATACTATTCCACGTTTTGGAGTCATTAAACAAGTATGACCCTCAACAAAAAAAGATAAAGATAAGAAAAAACCGTATGAAAAGATTCTGTCAATCTTAGAGAAAAGACACTGAATGACTCGTAGAGAAAAGACACTGAATGATCTTTCAATCACAACAATCATAAATATGTATAAATTACTTGACTGATTCCGTACCAGACAGAATTATTTTCGCATTTATAATATTTATACAGTTATAGTTGCAAAATTAGCCTTGTAGTAACGTCAATATACGAGTAATGGGTTATTCCTAACGGCATCGCCAGATTGGTCTCGAATTTTTCCGCCTACTCAAAGAGAATCCATTCACGAAACCCCGCTGTCACATACAATTTCGATGATTTTTAGGATTACAATATCTGTTGTACTTTAAATTTTTAGCAAATTGGTGCATTTTCGTTAGCTCTGTGCAGCCCTGCGTCTGTGGAAACGAACCTTAAACATTAAATTGGACGTGGTCAACCGTTGGAACTAACTTTTTTCTTAAACGAAAGGTGTATCCTTTCGTTTACCAAAAAAATTTGTTGCTAGCTTGACAACAAAAATTTGTTCCGACTATTTTCTATTCGAGCAACTTGACGAACTAATCCCGAAGTAATAAAGACCATTTTGTGATGCAAATATTTGTTAGAAAATACGTATGAATTATGTATGCTTCTAGATATTGTCACGCCAAGCTGGTATTTGTCGGATGTAATTTATTAGCTCTACAAGTATGTGACAGACAGTGGTAGTCTTGCATCCGTGATTAACCTATTTAAATTATTTTGGGTATGAAATAAGAATTGTATACGCTCAATATCATCCCTGATTTCAAACCTCTAAGGGCCGACCGTGGAAATATAGGTGTATATAATTTAAAATAGGATATAGGTAAAGAATATCAAAGACATTTTTGACATCTTTAGCTTAAACAGGTTTGAACATTTTTACCGGCGCAAACCTTATTCTAGCCTTTTCATTTAGAATATTTTCAAGCCATTTCATTACTAGAATTTTTTCTAAAAACAAATTGTATACCTACAGTAAAATGATGGTGATTTTTTCCTTATAGCAAACCTAACTATATTTTTACTAAGGTCTCATCTATCTAAACAAAAAGTCATGTCTTAAACGAAGCAAACAAATACTTATTTCTCCGCGTAACAATATTCTATCATAAATAACTATTTTTAATCATTCCGCCATTCCACAAAACGTGAATCATAACGCTAAGATTATAAAAGGTTATTATTCTTACGTTGTTTTATGACTCCGGTATTTCAACAACATTGAGACAATTTCTAAAAATTGACGTAACACAAAGTGGGTCACGGGAAATTGTGTTAAACTATTGTATTAAATGAGTCGTGATTATTTGAGGCTTGTTTGAAAAGCGGCTGGGGTAATAAATGAAAAGTGGAGCGGTGTAAATTAAAGTATAAAACAATATAAAAATTAAGAATTTCTGTGTAGCTTGTTATAATGTCGTTAGCTTGTTAAAATGTATATTGCGTTTATGTCGTAATTTTGTTAACAAGATGCAATAAAATAGTATTAGTAATTAAACTTTACAAATAATTTTAAGGCTTATCAAGTAATGTTAGATTTAAGCACTTTATTATTTTCCAATTAAAATCATTGTTGTAAGACCAAGGCTTTGCCTACCAAAGAACAAAATTAGTAAATTATCTGTAGACCGTTTAGTACTATATTATGCACTTTAGGGATATAACTAGGGGTAGTTGAACAGTTCTAAACCTAAAGTACTTGTAAGTACTCACTTGCGCAAATAAATAAGTTACTAATTAAGAAAAATCAAAATACAAGTCATACTTATCCGGTATTGGTTGTAGAATATGTTCGTCGTTTCTAATATTGTTACTTAAATTTGACATTAAAGTTATGCTTTGTTGTTCATCAGGCTTTAAACTGTTTTTAATAAAAAAAAATTATCAAAATCCGTTCAACTTTTTTCGACAGACACAGTTACTTTTTCATTTAAAAATGTAGTTAGTATGCTCTTAGCTTAGCTCTATCTTAACACTCCTTTCTCTAGCGAACAGTGACACTTCATGGGTTCACTTCCTTGCTACAAGAGACGTAAACACTATGCAAAACGCTAGGAAAAGAACATTACGTAGATAACAAAGTGCCCTTTACATAACACACTTTCTTTTTACCCTATAATCTGGTTGACTCGCTACCTGCAATCTCGAGCTAGGAAATAAGAACTGTCTCACACAGGTTGTGTTTTTAGTTGCTAGTAGGGATGTCCGGTGTCGAGTGGAAATATCGATGTCTTGTTGATACCGATACTTTATGACTTTTGATATGTACGTATGGAAACAAAATGACAGGAGATGAAATCGGCATTACTAATATTAGTATTTTGGAAAAGATTAGCAATTTTTTTATGTTTTAATATTAACATATCACAGGTTACATGTATACGTAACCTGTGATATGTTAATATTAAAACTTGGGGATCCAAGTCGTCGCTCAAAACGTGAGGGCGGCATCACTATGCCTCTCTCTCATCTAATGAGGTAGGTTATAAAACCTTCTTCGGTTAAGCGCCCAAAAAAGGCGTCATCCCTATTGCCATTCTTAAAACACCATCTTTTCTAGGACCCTAAGCCCAAACCAGACATAGCTCACAAACCCATTGTTGTCATCACAGTCAACATCGCGATTATATCGTCGCATCGATAACACGACATCGCCCATCCCTATTCCAACAGAAATACAAACCAAAGCCGAGTCGGAAGGAAGACAATGAGCATTCATGTTGTGTGAAGCGAGAATTGCGTCGTGCGCTTTATGCATACTTAATTAAGTTACGGAAACTCTGCGTTTTTAAGGTTTTTGCATCTACTTAGTGTATTACGTGGTCTTGGTGTAATAACATACTAAGTGTTTGTACGCGTTGTGCATGAAATACATCATACTATACATAATTTACACACGTCTTATGGTAACTATTACATAGATGTACGTAATTATTATGTTCATTACGTTTCTTCTGAGTGAATGTTTAGATTCAGAGCAAGTGATTACTTTTTGGAAAGTATGATAATTTTTATTTCTCTCTCCCACGCGTTTAAGCGTCAATGTAAATATAAGTAAAAAGTTTTATAACATTTTATGGTCATACAACATGCAAATTCGGGAATTAAGTGTTCAAAAAGCAACGGATGATGACTACGGAATATATTTCATGTGTCCCCTTGTCTCTGTCTGATACGTCTTAAATTTTGTGGTAGTTTTTCAAAATTCCCTTAAATGCACAAAATTCATGGAAAAATGGCTGACTGAACGCAAATTCAAATTTAATTCTATGTTATCAAATTGCAAGCTCATAAATCTATAGTATAATGAACTTAGCCGATAGATAAACGGCAATTATAACGATCGATTTTAAAGATATTTCTTCATTTTTAAAGACAGAGAGGGCAAACGTCGCCTGATGGTAAGTCAGTTCATGAGCTGAACTGACACCGCAACTTTAAGTTACAGGCGCTTATGATCATCATTTCATAGATCAAGATGCAGTATACATTTTGATACTTTATGCGCTCCAATCAAATACTAACGACCTCTATTTCGTGTCAAAGCATCTATCATACAACCGACCTCGCTATAAAACATCGTAAGCATAACCTCAATCGTTCTAAGTGCCTCAAGGTACAAACACAGTTGCTTACATAGTCACTTACCTAGCCTAATCTCAATACAAAAGGCCGAAGCGCTGTAAGTAAGTGTAAACATGTTGCAGATAAACGCTTACTCGCTATTATTGAGTGCGAATTGCCTTTAAGTGCGTGCGATATCGTAGTGTATCGTTTTGTTGACAAAATGCACATAGGAATAGAGATTGCTATCTAATATTTAGGTACTATGTCCTGACTAGCTCGATATGGCTCATTTGGTAGTGATTTCTGCCTCCTGAACCAAAGGTTTTGATTTCCATCCGGTACTAACACTCGCGTGATGAACATTTGTGCATGTTCTGTGTCTGGGTACTTTTATATTTGTATTTAAGTATTATATTTGTACGTTCTTGTTCTCATACCCATAACACAAGCGCTCAAGCTACTTGCTTTGGAATTGCAGAAAAGTATGAGATGTTGTCGTATTATTATTATTTAAGTTTTATTATTTGTTTTAGGAAGCAAGTAATTTACATAATATGGAGGAATTATAAATATCCTCAACAATGGCTCTGACGTATGCTAAAAGAGCTGCCTGGGACGCCAATTCCATATATTGTCTTGTTTAAATCTTATAGATAAATTTAAAGTAGACATTAATTGTATAGTTTTTTGTCGGCTTATAAACACTGCATAAATGCCGCTTTAAGCCTAATATTATAAGAAAAAGAAGAAAACATGTGTGCTGGTAGAAAAATACATACCTAATTACGTGATTTCTTATAATAAAAACAGTATTCTAGTTAATATAAGTGTCAAAAATCATTTAAGGGTTCAAATACAATATCAAGTGCGTACAAAAAACACCTTGTAAAACCTATTATGCAAAGCCATGTACAAAATTAGTCTATAAACACGCAACAACCACGCCTATGGCTAGATCGCGAACGGCATATATCAAAGTAACCGATACGACAATCATATTGAACTTGTATCGATGTCGCAAACCAAACAGGTTATAAGTTTGTCCCCGCATGCGCAAGAGCATTACAAATGGTAACTGATTTATAGTGGAATTGACATAATTTACCTAATTCGACCGCTAAATTGATACTTTTGCAAGTGACTCTCGCGGTAACGCCTATGTCATCATAGATAATTTATGCTTTTGCCATTGGACAAGGCGGATATTGTTTTTCTGTGGCTATTCATCTATTACATCTACGTTATTTTTGTTTGAAGATGTTATTAATGAGGCGTGTAGTCATAAGATTGATACTATGGCATTTGACTCATAAAATTACCGAATCAGAAGTCAAATTAGCTAAGTAGTAAAAAAGGTTAAGCTGTGTCAAACCTTTCTCGTAGTAGCTTGACACAATGGCTTCTATATACCTGATGGAAAGCGAAAGAGAAGCCCAAGTCGCTACGACAACTTCTGGTTGCTAGTCTGTTGCCACTGCCAAGCTTCTCTTTAACTCTTTACCACACGACGAGAGGCCAGTTTGCTATGCCACAATCAGAAATTAATAATTAAATCTAATTACGAAAAAAACTAAATTACCTCATCCCGATATTAAAACCTCAATGAAAATCCAAAAGAAAATGATCTATATTCGCTTCGGAAAGTATGTGATTAAATATTATGTTAGTGAATTTTATATCGTAATTAATTTTCTTCCACTAATTAAAAAGAGTAATCGCGTTGATGTCTTTTCTCAGCGCCAACGCACGCTCATCGTTGCTACAACCAATTTTCTTTCAATATCAAAAAACTGCTTCTGTAATTCTTATAATAATATGCTTATTTGCTTTAATAGATTACTTATTCTGATTACTTTTGTTCAATAAACTATCATTCAGTGGTAGTACAGAAGAGGCGACATATCATCTTTTCGCTCCAAGCCACCCTCATCTGCCCGTGGTGCATCCTGCTGAATAACAAACGAGGCTCTGGCAACTGACTGACGGTGGTACAACCATCACGACTAAAGGCGTAGCTAAATACCACAGGCCGATGACGGGCAGCAGCGTCACCGGAGCGAGAAGCTATGCCCAGCGATCGCCAACCCACCTTCCCACCGTGGCGATTATGGGTAAAACCTTCAGATGTTTCACCAAAGTGGGGAACCACTGGAGAGGCCTCTGAGACTGTGATAGGCTGATGATGATGATTACAGAATAATTCCAAGTACATTTATAACACCATTGTCTGTTCATACTACATACACTTGTATATCATCGTCGTGAATACTTAGCTAGTTTGCTAGGAAGTTTGCCGCGTATACGGAATTCGGTCAAAACAGTTATTAAGAGTAAACTTAAGTATAACATGACCTTAATAGCATCACAGTGCATTGCCTTGCACAATAACCATACAAACTTTACAAGACCAGTTTGATATTAAACAATTTTTAATTTGCCACCGATATAAAGTTAAGATTACATGAACGTATCAGCCTTCACGGTTTGAGGTTTTGTATGAGCTTGTAAACTCTTGAATAACAAAGGTCGTATAATATATAAATGGACTTTTGATGTCATACATCACACGTTGGTTATTCATTAAGTAAATAGGTATTGACTGCTAATATTAATACCGAGTCCGTACCTATTATCACTACTAATGTCGGATGAATCATCATTAGTAGATATTTGATTTTAATTTAATGGAGCTTATTCAAGCAAACTTAGTATCAATTTGTAAATCTTTTCAATTTTATAAGTACTCGAGATCTTTTCAGTCTCGAGGTGTTTGAAGTCAACGGTAAATAATAAATGCAAATGAATGTGCCTAATAGTGTAGAAATTAATACAAGTCTTAATCTCCAACTAAGGTTTTCTATCAATTACCTACTTTAATTACTGAGGGTTATGGCCGTATTCACAAACGTTACTATGCGACGCGCGGACGCACAGTGCCCAAAATCCTATACGTTATTGGGTACCTGTGCGTTCGTGCGACGCATAGTAACGATTGTGAATACGGCCGTTAGGGTATTGGGACGAAAGTCAATTAAGGTCTGATTTTTCAATCACCAGATGAAGGTTAGAATATTGTTAAAATGTAATAAAACTATGACAGAGCGTCATTTAGGGAGACCAGGTACAAAAGTAACGGCGGGTCCTGTGTCCTGACTATCACCTGAAGGCGGCAAAGCGACCTTTCGCCCATTGGATAAATCTAGAGAGCATTTGTTACTTTCGACCCACGTTACTTTTGTACCCGGTCTCCCCTATTATGTCTTAGCGATTACGTTTTACAGTCGTCTTACCTTTTATCAGTCTGTTAAACTTTATCCATCAATTGCATTAGGCACCTTCACGTCGCCTCCGGGGGCAGATGACGTGTGTGGGACTCACACCTCCCATATTGGGAAGGCATACCCACTTAACCTCCTGTGTCGCCAGTTGACTGCAGCTTCCAGGGACTCAGGTAGCGCCGAAGCATACGGCCTCCCAAAGCATCTATGTCCCGTAAGAACCTGGGTCAGCCGGTGTGGTGAGGGCGCCGCATCCACTCTTCTAAGATGGGGCCAATGGCCTGAGTGGTGCGGTGCCCCGACGGGGCGACCATCAATTGAAACCTCAAAGTCCTTTACTAAACTGACTCGTCTTTGTCACGCTTAAGGCTGTGTTTCCACTGAGGCATATGGATTTCAATCCATGTGATTGGTAAATCACTGCACAGCTCGTCTCCTCTCCGCCTCATTGCAACCACAGCCTTTACAAAGTTACCGAATCTGAACCAGAACAGTAATCTGAATAGAGGGTAATGACCCCTAATAACAACATAACCCAATGAATACGTCCGTAGTTGTATGTAATGGTTGTCCTCGTGAAACGAAATATGGGAACTCATATGTCATTAGAGCTAAACAGTCTTAATATTGCACATACTCGTAATACAAAAGTGGCACAGTGTACTGTGCTGTTGCACGCGACTGTTATAAATAAACCCATTATTATGATACTAAGTGTAATTTATTTACTTTTGTCAGTAGCGGCTAGTGTTGGACAGGACTCGAATGTAAAAAAAATCATAGTCCTTTTGAACCGATACCCGTTGGGGTAAATGAGTTCTAGAGTGGAGACCGCGTCTCGGCAAACGTAGTGTAGGACGCCTGAGGGGGCCAGGAGTGACGATTTGCGCAGGACGGCTAGCAAGTGCTGGATGCGAGAGGCCCGGGACCGATCGAAGTGGCGCGCATTGGGAGAGGCCCATGTCCATCAGTGGACTGATGTGGGCTGATGATGATGAGTCCTTTTAAACCACTGACATAGTATTTTTGATTCATCCCTCATAATGTATGTTGCACGAGATTTGTAATTATCCCATAATGTAATTTAGATTGACAATTCTAAAGACTAAATATCGATAAAAGCTCAATTGTTTTAATTGTGATTTCGAGTTTAATAAGACATAACTATAATTTTATGTCTGAACAACGAGTTCTAGTAAGACTGAGCGAGGTATATTTGCCATGTCTATGAGAAGAATAGGAAATCGTGATAGTAGTCTATCAAAAATTTAAGAATATAATACTATGTAGTTGCAAACATAAGTGTTAATATTGCTAAACTATTTGTGCAAAGAAAACGGTGCTTCCATCATATGAATTCTTAAAACCTCTCAAATTAGGCTCGAAACTAACACCCATCTAAGCACCAGGACTCGAGCATAGTGCTATTAACTCTTAGCTCTGAGACTCGAGTCCCACTCAACACTAGAAGGCACAGAAGGCACAGTTTCCCAACTTTGATTAGCCTTAATAACACCTCTTTGCCACATTTAGCTGATAAGAAGAGATTAATTAAACTATTAACCTTTTGCTTGGGAAAATGTCCGTGTACTCCTGACCCGGCATGTTACAAAACTATGTCTTTTAAAAGAGCTATAATCAAGCTGTCAATTTTGTATGAGGCAGTGTACAAAGAATGGACTTACGGTAATGTTGCTCACATGATGCTACCATCGGATGATCATAGCGTTTGTAATTACCTGAAATGAAGACATAAGAGTTTATTAGTATTACAAACCGAATGAGATGCTTAAAGCAATGCTTTTTAGAATTTTAAGATAATTTGGAAAAATATTAATAAAAGGCCGGTGGAGCTTGAATGACATATAATTGACAACTAGCAAAGCAATGCTTTTTAGAATTCAGGAATTAATTTAGAAAAGATAAATAAACGGCCGGTGGAGCTTGAACGTCATATTTTATATTAGACCACTAGCAAAAGACAAGAATAGAAAAATCATAGAAAATAAAAAAGAAATACAAATGAGTTCGTAACAATTAGAAAATAATAATGTTGGAAATAAGTTAATTAGTCTCATATTTGACGTACTAATATTAGAAGTTTAATTAGCATTATATCGCTATATTGACGCCCAGTTCGGTTCAGGAGTTGTGAACACTGCCTCTGACACAGTGGTCACGGGTTCGATTCCCGCCCAGAACAAATATCTGTATGCATGAACATATCTGTTGATGTTGATTAATATATAAATAAAATAACCCAAGACATGCCACGCTGAG
The DNA here is from genome assembly GCA_031163375.1 of Conogethes punctiferalis. Lineage (NCBI taxonomy): Eukaryota > Metazoa > Arthropoda > Insecta > Lepidoptera > Crambidae > Conogethes > Conogethes punctiferalis. Next base: position 17,005,834 of record CM062079.1, read on the forward strand.
CCACAGCGCCATCTAGCCCCAAACTAAGCCGAAGCTTGTACCATGGGTACTTACTAGACAACTGATAAACGTACATACATTTTTCGCAAATAAATACATGTTAAACGTAGCAATTTCTCGAAGGACTGTGTATTTTACATTTCCAATTCACACAGAAACGCTTTGTAGAAATAGGTTTCAATTATTTTACACTTAAAGTCGCTTATAACTTTGAAACTAATACCATCACCACCTAATACCTACTATCACCACCTCATAATCTCAATGCCGAGAAGAAAAAAATACGTTTAAAAACGTACATTGTCATCAAACATCCACTTTACTTTTTTCAAATTGCCTATTGTAATATCATGTAACGAGTATCAACGTCTAGCCACCGTTGAGTAAATGCCAGCTCACACACGGTTGCGCAAACGCAACATTTCTAACTAATTTCACATAACTCCGATGATAGTGCAATTTGCGTACCGCGGCCAAGTTTGATGGGAAACGGTCGGCTACACCTATTATGGAAGCAAGTGTACGTTCCACCTTTATTATAATTAATTTTCTTTTCATTTTGCATTAAGATTTAATTTTCTTTTCATTTTGTATTGAGAATTACGATTACGAATTATATTTATAAAATAACTTACTAAAATTGGATACTTTTCTCGCATAGGATTTGATGCTTGAAAGCGTATACCTACCTAAGCGTATACGATCGAATTGAGAAACCTCCTCCCTTTTAAAGTCGTTAAAAAATTATAAGTTACCTTTTCTTTGTCTCTTTAACTGTATTCAGCTATTGAAAAACTAACCCTTAGTGCAATAAATCCGTGTCTACTTTGTTAGCGACACTGTCATACGAACAAAAAGGTCAATGTTGTCTCATATAAAAATATTACACTTGACAGAGACACGCGGGAGCGTATTAGCCAAGTTCCAGCGAATAGAGAGAGAGATTTTAAGAGATTTTTTAGATTTTAAGAGACGTAGGGCATAGCGAATCTTCGCTCGAATTGAGCTGCCCGTCCGGAGAAGGACCTCCACCCTATAGAATACCGCAGCCAAATGACCTTTGGGTTGTGTTCCTGCCGGTGAGTAGGGTTTCCGGAGCTCGTGGGGGGTTTGGGGTTGGGCCGGCATGGCGGTGGCAACTGACAGGTAACTGACCAGTTACTTGCCCGTAGTCACAGCGACTTGGGCTTCTCTTTTGCTTTCCATCAGGCGTAGGGAAGCCATTATGTCGAGCTACTATAAAAAAAACTGGCGATAGCACCCATGTATATTATACACGATCCATTTGGAGCCAATTTTTACACCTTCATAACTCAAAGAACTACTAGTAAATATTATCATTAAATTGCGTAAAACAATTCCGTCCAAGGTTCATCACATCTGTCCTCATATTAATTCGTAACTAACCTAATGACGGCCCGACTCATGTTACAGCGATCGCCAACGCTTTCTTGTGAGAATCCTCATAGTCAGGTGTTCGCAACCATTGTGCGCTGAAACAAAGGCGCAGACACCGCAATCGCCTAATTGATGGCTCGCTTTCGGCCTGTATTTCGACCTAGATTTTCGCAAGCATCTTCTCTTATTTACCAACACACATATTGGCTCAGCGGCGCGAATCAGCACTTGTTACGTCTAAACTCGAAATTTAATGGTCCATTTTCATTCTTGGCCAATTTTTATTTTGCTTTTATTTTTAATAGGTACGTCCTATTATATAGTACTTCGTTTCTATGTAACTCGAGTAATTATGACTAAAAATCACTAGACTTGTACAGCTTGCAGAACGAAAAATACAATTTTTAGGTGTTCAAGGCGAGAGTGAATGGGTATTTTCTGGGTAAGCGCGCTCCATCGTAGGCTTCAACACGACTTAATATAACCCATAAACCCATAATGAATAAAAAAAGCTATTTGGCAATATTAATCAACATAGACATTACCTTCAATACAGTTAAGGGAAGCGATGACTGACAAATAAGTTATACTAATAAAGTGAACAAGTGCCGTCTCTTGGTTTTTCTATCTTACTCTTGTATATTCTCTGAGCTAAACCACCTCACCATTTCTATCTAGCTATTCTCTACCCAAAGGTAGTCTAGATGAGATCGCTCATAGCTTAACGCTAATTGTACAACAAATGTTTACTTTGCCTAGTTCTAAATCAATTTTTCTTGATGAGAATAAAAAGTAAGTATCGATCTATCTAACATGTTATGGTTAAACCAAAGTCCTTAACATTGATATGAACAACAAAACCTTTTCCACGTAACCCATGACCGTGTACATAATACCATAAATTATCGCATATTTATATCATAATAAAAACGAAATTGATTTTACTTTCTTCCAAAATTAACGCTGAGTCATCACCAGTCAACCGTAATACTAATTACGTGGAGTAAAGACTATATTTGTCAAACTTGAATCTTATTTCTCACGTGTTAAAATGCTTTATCGAAACTGTCGAATGTATCAGAAGCAAGGAAAAGAAAGCAAGTGATACATAGATCGGTAACGTTCTCCGTAAACCGGATCTTAAGTGTAGAATAACTTAATTTCTAGTTTATTCAAATCACACATAAAACGAGCCCCATGTAACTAACTACTTCAAAATGTGTGAAAAACTAATATCGCACGCTTCTATACATAACGACCTTTGTATAACGAAACTTTGTGTTTCTTCGTGTAAACCAATTTTTCGAAAATTTTGGATTAAGTCGTTATTTTATCAAGAGTGCGATATGATAACTTTAGAACTTTGTCACATTGAACTTTTAAATTTTTCCGGTTCATGTTATAATCCTGACAGATCATTACATATTGTGACAATATTCTAAAGTGTATGGACATCTTGTTTTCAACAGTTCACCAGCTTCCTGGTTTCAAATTAAGGAATCCACTTGTATTATGATTACCTAAGAACCAGCTCTGTCAAAAGTAGATTTCCTGAATTTTTTTATGATCACAATTATATTGCAACTGCACCTTACTTATAATTTATAATATTATAATTAGGTACTCGTTAGGACTGAGCATGTTATACAATAATAATTACAGATACTGAATCGCTAAAATTCTCGTTCTATAACACTACAGTTAATAACTCAACACAGTAAATTATAGTGACAACTAGTTGATATTTTCCATTCAATTATAAGTAATGAAACACTATACTAGTTATTTTGCTTACAAAACTTGCAATTTGAGCCTCAGACTTGTCTGTGTTGTAAAATCTAGTTAGGAGTTCTAGTTAGCTGGTGAAAACTGCCAACACTAAATGAATGCCTCGTTAGTCGGTTAAAGGTATGGGCATCTATGAAGACTAGAAGTTAGATCGTATGTATGTATGTATGCAAATGCAAGTAGATATTCTACATTGCACAAAAATAAAACCTTTAGATGAAGAATATTACAGACATTGAAGGCCAGTGTAGGCGGTATAATCGCTGAAAGCGAACTGTTCCAGACACATAGAGAGTTATAGGACTTTTGCTAAAGAGAAGGGTATCGCAGTACATAAATGTTACAATAAAGTTAAATAAAATAATATTTCAAATATCATATTTTTTTATAAAGACTTTTATCATTTGTTTAAGTTAGTCCTTTATTGTCATATATCTAAAGAGCTTTGTGAGATGGATCATTTATATCTCTTGAACTTGATTGTCTTATTAACATCGGGTAGAATTTAGAACCTTAGCAATATGTACCTAATTAATTTTTTAATAAAACTATTTTCCGACTTTGCATATCTCATTTATCAATCAAGAAAAGAAAATTGTATAACAACGTCTATAATTATATTTTTATGAACAACTAGGTATCATTTAGTCGTAAAACTGGGCGATTGCCCACACAAATTAGTCAAATTATTGTTTAGGAAGTTGGAAGTGAACACCGATTTGTTTCATTAAGGAAATAACGGCATGCAATTAGTACTTTTTTTTTAATTCCTTGCTTTTAAATTCCTTTTTATTTCTAATGTAAAGCTAAAAAAATCGTGTACCTACAAGAATAAATTAACAATGAATACCAAATCTTATTCAAATATATCAAAATAGTATCAATTAGAGATATGTAGATCAGGAAATGTTTAAACATAAGATTTTGTCTAATGATTTTAAGTAAATAACACGTTTCTGTCTACATTGTTGTCCAAAAGTAATCTAATAAATATTATAATGGCATACTTATTAACCTTGAACAAGGAACTGGTAACGTATGAATGGATTTTTTTTTTAATTGACATATAGTTTTCATTGTATAAATGGCAGTAAAGTAAAATTGTCCGTTTGCAAAGAAATGAGTTTCAATTGATTGGGTCAATGATTTATTGTAATCTACATTAATAATAATGTAATCTACATTAATAAAGAGGAAAGACTTGTTTGTTTGATTAAGACAAAAATATTCGGGAAATATCCTGATCCCAACATTGCTAAGAACTATTTATTTAGTTTATTTTTATCAAGCTAACCATATTTCCACCAAGTATTTTCTATTTCAAAATATTAAATAGCCTTACATAAATGCGAGTTATAATTTTATTTAGAACAAGTTTGTTTTATCTACAACATTTATTTTCCCCGCAAATTGCGTAATTAATAGGTACTTATGGTAATCAGCTTATTTGCCATTCATAAGCAATGAGTTATAATGAGCCTCTTGTACCGGCATTCTAATTGAGACTTAAAGCGTTTTGAAGTGTGTGGGGTTATTGCGTCGGAATAAATTATTACCATTCATTTTGAATTTAAGAGACATTTCCTAGAAGTTTAAATTTCACTACATTCGCTTGATAACTTGATATCATCTTCCTGAATTTGCTTTATTAGATCAAATATATACGTTCAATATTGATTCATCGTCATAAAATTGTTTAGCCTGTCATCTTACGATATTGTCCATGGACGTATAAGATACGCCTATGATATTTTCAAACTCGTCTAACTTTAGTTGACATTTTGTCTATTATGAAAGCCAAAACGTGTTCTAGAATGATATTTGAAAATAATGATTTTTAATTTCATTACAACAAGCCAGTGTAAGTAACAAAACAACAATGGCTGTATTATCTTAACTAATATTATAAAGCTGAAGAGTTTGTTTGTTTGTTTGTTTGAACGCGCTAATCTCAGGAACTACTGGTCCGAATTGAAAAACTCTTTTTGTGTTGAATAGACCATTTATTGAGGAAGTCTTTAGGCTATAAAACATATCGCTGCAACCATTAGGAGCGAAGAAATAATGGAAAATGTAAAAAAACGGGGAGAAAATAACTATTCCACGCGGACGAAGTCGCGAGCACAGCTAGTACATAATACAAAACAAACTAAAAATACATAATTTTTTTCTTTTCTTTAATTTGATCATAGAATGTTATTGAATCTTATTTAAAAAATAGAAACAGTGCAGTTTTCGTTACGGATCGATATAAAGAGCCATGCAGAATCGAGAGCGGCTCGCACCAGACTATATAATTACACGGCCGCTCTTGAGAGAGTACAAGCGATCGCAGTCAATTTGGCAACACTGGCGTGAAAAAAATAGCTACCGGCGAGTTTGAATCAAAACGTAACATGCAATATAGTTAGACCCTCATTAGCATTTGTTCAATCGGGTAGCTACACACAGAATAAGTCGGCACGATATATCAATGAGCCAGACATACACATTATACACTTTTTGTATACTATGGCTGTCAGATTTGTGATTATGGGTGATAATCTAGAGCTTAGGAATTTAAGAAAAATATGTTATTTAGTTCGACTAGACTGAACATTGTAATTGAAACAGTTCACGTTTTTGAGTGAAATCGCCCTACACAATACGGTATCAAGGTCGTTGAATATAACATTTGAGCAGGTCCTGTCTCGTTTTGACAAAATAATATATTCAACATTATGCACTTAACAAGGTATATATTAAAATACATAAAATACCATTAATACATTCAAAACCAGTTTAACATACCATTAAAATTAAGTAAAGGGAATTAACTAAAGACTGTTTAAAACATTGCAGGAAATATAAATTAATAGCACTTGCACTGATTGCTTAAATTAACTTGACCAATTTTTAAATTGCGTTATGTTAAGTATTTTACCACGCATCATTGAGTGTTATCTATATTATTGTGTCATAGAATGTGTACTGATCTAACGGACTAAAGTAAAAAGAGTTTCCTTTATTTCTTTTACTGGGAATCGTATCCGTGATTTTGTGCCACTAGGCGCGTCTAATCAAAAATATGATGATTCGGTACCTACATTGCTTAAGTTTATGAAATCACAAAACTAAAGTACCATATAATTTAGCACTACAATTTACGTAAGTGTATCAGAACAGTTTGTGTCAAGTGTTCATTATTATTTACTTCCCAAATTACAAATTCAGATTTATTCATATTAATAATCGTGAACTAATTTATCGTCAGCTCCCGCGCTAAAAGGCACGTGCGCTTCTACGGTTACTGGCAAACGTAACTGTGCGATTATCAACCTTATTGCAACGTCTTAGAATAATAGGTGTGTACTTTTTGACTGATTGCATGGCGTTTGCGTCGGCGCAAGTTTCACTTGCAAACTGGAAGCGTAAGGTGCTTGTCATTTGGTACCACTACATTGACAGCTCGATCACCCATTCGTTCGACGTCTAAACCAAGTAGACGTAGTACTATTACAAAATGTATAGTCACTCGCACGAAATACCCACTTCTCGCTTTGAGTAACTTAATCTCTCCAGAAAGCATTCTCATATTATTGTGTCGATTCCAAAACCTTTGTAACTATTCGCCTAAATTCACTCGTATTAGTGAGATAAGGGCTAGTTAGTACTGACTTTGGTAGATAGTTATAATAGCTTCTAATTTATTAGTCTTTCTCCACTTTAGTCACATCATTAACATCTGAAATCTTAAACTCTTTTGTCATTAACGTTACATTTATATTGTAACAGTCGATATAACTCAATTTTTGTCGCCACTTAAACTTATCTTATTTTTGGCATAAATATTATAGTTAAGAGGTATTTATAACTGATTAAAATTAGGAAGTATTATTATGAACTACATTATAATGATAGACTATAAATACTAAAATCAATCGGCATAGTATTTCCCTGTAATTAAATCAAAACCATAAATTAGAAAATGCGCCTATTTATTAAATACTTACTACCATTAAAATCCTTTGATTCAACCAAACAAATCGAGTAATCATAATGTTATTAAGTATACTCTATAATTTAAGTTCCAATCAATACAGAGCTTTGATTGTTTATCTTTAATTTAGACTTAGAGGTCTTTTTAAGTTGGTTTTTGAGGTAATTAGATGATGCCGATGATGCAACGGCCTCGCGAAAGTAGACATTTCTCCAATGCCCACTAAATGTTGGCGATCGGTCTGTCAGATTTCTCGCTGACTTTGCATGTATGTGGCAAGTAACCGTGTTTGCTTCCACGCTACAAATTGAAATGTTGACGTTGTATCGCAAATTTAGAACTTTTTCTGACGTTTTCTAGTAATGATATTTCCAAAAATATGAATAATATCAAGCAACATCACAAAAATTGTTTTAATCCCAATGTAAGTAGCTTAAGCACTTTTGTTATGAGCATCAGAACAACGAACGTATCCCAAATACATACTTAAATGTAAATACCCAGACAATTAACCAACACAACTGGTCATCACAAGAATGCTTGGTGGGTCAAACCTCGACCCTTGGTTCAGAAGGTAGGGGAAACTACCATTAGAGCCACCGGACTAGTCAAAAAAGAAAAAAAAACTCCCTAATGTTTTCAAACTAAACTCTATTATTTAGACCAAGTTTAACGGTAGGCTTTTCTTGTCTGAATCATTCTGTTTATTCTATCCTCTACCTGAAGGTTGTCTGGAAGAGATCGCTTACTAGCGATAAGACCGCCTAAATTGTACCACTAATTGTCTGTAATACCTTGTCTATAAATGTTTGTATTTGGTGCAATAAAGAATATCTATCTATCGCAACTCGAGTAGTATGGAAGACACCCTCCGTTATCATGTACTTTTAGTACTAGTAGTTTGAATCGTTTATTAATGAATTTATTTCAACTGTCATATGTTATGTCACTTTCCAAGAAGCATTAGTCATTACAAATCGCATAACCCTATTAATAGCGATCGTAACACTAAAACATTGCGATATCCTATACATACTAGATGTAGTTAAATTGGCTCATTTAAGTCTAAAAATCCTTCTAATAATTATGTAAACCACTTCCCGGAACAATAACTAACTATTCCAGTGAAATCACACTTCCAGGAAATAATCATTTTCATACTTCTAGCACTTCTAGATTGCATATTCAAGAAATTATAATGTAACATACGCTTTTATTGTAATATGTTTATTTACTGACAAAATTTATATCAGATCGCATAAAATCTAAACAAAAAATCGTAGTTGCGTAAAATGAATATTTGTTCCACAAATATTTGTACTGTGATTGTCTCGAACCCACGAAGACTGTATCAGAGCAGCGTTTGGCTGGCTGTCGAACGTTTGTAGCACAAAACGATTAATCCAGTAAGCACACAAGTATTATACTCGTAAGTACAATCATACCTAAGGTTCAAGAACCGACGCTAAATAAGTAGTGACTTATTACTAAGACTGTTTGTATTTTCTCATTACGCAATACGAGTATGTTTGCATTTACAACGTGGAAAAAGTATTTGCATTTCATGAATATGCAAATGTTCACGCGACTTTTGTAATGCAGAAAATTAACTATTTACTGCATTACAAAAGTCGCTTATTTGCAAATTACATTAAAGTTATCTAAACTAATATTATAAAGAGGAAAGATTTGATTGTTTGTTTGCTTGTTTGTTTGTTTGTTTGTTTGTTTGTTTGTTTGATACGAATAGGCTCCGAAACTACTGGACCGATTTGAATAATTCTTTCACTGTCGGAAAGCTACACTATCTGCGCTGAACATAGGCTATATTATATTTTGAAAAAAGTTAGGGTTCCGTGCTAAAACTCCAAAAATGTAACCCAAATTTACCAAAAAGGTTTTAATCTCCAAAAAAAGAAAATATCTTACATACTGACGTCTCTTGCCAACGTTCCCATAGCAACCTAAACTGTTATGACATCTAAATAAATAAATTCTTATATGAAATCGTACTTTCACGTAAAAACTACTGAAAGGATTTTGATGAAACTTTACAGGAATGTTATTTATGCATCAGTTTTACACACAGGCTATAGATTACAAGGGTATCATACATTTCTGAATTTACGATTTCGGCAAAATATGTTACATACTTTTTGAAATGACCATAGATACTGTCATTTCTTGAATTTGTCAAAGAAATTGTCATTTTGACATGACAGGTACTGACATCGAAGTAAATACGGAATTTTCGGAAATTCACATAAACAAACAATGAAATAAATATTTGTGAACCGTCGGCTTACTTTCAGGATAGAATTCTTCGGAAAATACTATAAGCAAATTGCTATAGCTAAAAATACGACCATCTTGAAAACACACCACCGGCGTTTCCTGCATCAATGCTGCTATCAGCTTGGAGGTTCCTCATTTAGCAACAAATCGGAACAACATTTGGGAATAGTGTACAGCCGAACAGACCTAGCATAACCCGTAAACAAAGCATCCTATATCACAGTGTAATGTAGCTCTAAGAAGAACCCAAAAATATAAATGCATTCTTTCAAGGTCTAAAAAGGCTCACATGATAAAAACTGCGATCTGTGCAAGCATAATAAATATTTTTCTTTTCTAATCCGAAGTTATAATTTCTGTACACCATACTATGTAATTTTTAATTTCGCATGGGGTAGGGGATGTGAATTTGTGTTCGACGCACGGTTCGATCATCTTTTCGCTCAAAGCCAACCTCACCCGCCCGTGGTGCATCCTGCCGAATAACAAACAAAGCGCTGGCAGCCGACTCTGGCGGTTTAAGCATCACAGATGAAGGTAGCTAAATAACACAGACCGATGACGGGCAGCAGCGTCACTGGAGCGTGAAGCTACGCCCTGCGATCGCCCATCCACCTGCCCAAAACGTGGCGATTATGGAGATCTATGTCCAGTAGTGGACAATAATAGGCTGATGATGATGAATCACACATGTCGGAAGAAAATAGCGCTATTAAAGTAGGTATTGCTTTTTGGTCGGCGTCATTATTGTTAATCATTTTCAAGGTAATTTCATGTACTAAGATGAAAAATGCCCTAGGTTTTGAGTTTACGGCAAGTAACTGGTCAGTTACCTGTCAGTTGCCACTGCCATGCCGGCCCTACCCAAACCCCCCACGAGCTCCGGAAACCCTACTAACCGGCAGAAACACGAACCGGAGGTTATTTGGCTGCGGTATTATATAGGGTGGAGGTCCTTCCGCGGACGGGCAGCTCAATTCGGGCGAAGATTCGCTATGCCCTACCTCTCTTAAAGTCATCAGTGTTTAAAAGACATCGCTAGATATAGTATCCATCTGAACTAACAGTTAAGCGAACCTTAGCTAAAGGGCCATCGCTTCAAACCCAACCAGAGGCCAACATAATGAACGTCTACATGACTCAAGGGTTAGCTCCGGTAGGATCAACGTAGTAAACGAACTATCGGTGTTCAGGGAGACATCGCTAGATTTTTTTTTATAGTAGCTCGACATAATGGCTTCCCTACGCCTGATGGATAGCCAAACAAAAGCCCAAGTCGCTGTGACAACTGGCAAGTAACTGGTTAGTTATCTGTCAGTTGCCACGGGCATGCCGGCCCAACCCTCAGCCCCCACGAGCTTCGGAGACCCTACTTACCAGCAGAATCACGACCCGGAGATCATTTGGCTGCGGTATTCTATAGGGTGGAGGTTCTTCCCCGGACGGGCAGCTCAATACGAGCGAAGATTCGCTATGCCCTACCTCTCTTAGACATCGCTAGATATAGTATTCATCTGAACTTAAAGTTACGTAAATCTTAGCTAAGACCAGGTGGTTCCTGGACTAAAGGGCATGGCTTCAAATCCAACTAGAGGCCAACATGATGTACATCTACATGACCCAAGGGTTACCGGGTAGATAATGCTCCTAGCATTAATTTCGCCTTTTGTACCATTTTCATTTATTTTATTTTTTTACCATTTATGTGTCAAGCTATGTTCAGATTTCTCAGCCTTCGAATCTTCATTTTGTTTTTAGCATCCATTAATTTTAGCATTGTACCTAAGCACGTGTATAGGTTATATTCATTGAATTTAATTTTATTAAATGTTTATCTGAAATAATTGATTTATCCGAAGCGAAGCGAGGAGCGGGCTGCTAGTAAGTAAATAAAGTTAGTAGAATATAAATAAAGTTTGACATACTATAGCAATCTTTTAACAATGTTCTAAGGACTTTTTTAAGGTTTTGGACTGTACGGAAGTTTTGTTGTTCAATAGTTTAGTAAAATAAATCTATATATACATTATACCTATTATTATAATGAAGCAAATGTCAGTAAATATTTGAGAGTTGATAAATGATTGCGATAAGATTTATTGTGACTGCATTAGATAATAGATATAGATATTATTACTATCCGATGAAATCATCTCTACTTTTTGTTTGTTCTTATAGTCAATAAAAACGGTAAGCAGCCATCAAGCGGATCTTAATCCAGTAAAGAAAAATATTTAGTCTCCTAACTCTGGTGGTCTGGGATGGTCACTTTAACGTAAACTTATCAATGCTTAGAAATCAATATTATAATTATTAATAATTTTATTTATAATCAGAGATTTTTAAGATATTACATTACAAAGCTCTCTCCCGTAGGTATCGTGGAAGACAATTAAGGGAATATTAGAAACAGGTCGCATGGTTTACCTGGATCCAAACAAAACCACATAACTAACCTAATATATCTTTGTATTTAGTTATAAGTCAAATGTTTGGTGTACAATAAAGTGTATCTATCTATCTACTGCCAAGTGACTAAGAGAAATCCCCCAAATGAGAAGGTTTCAATGGGGGGATCTATGTCCAGTGGTGGAAGTTTGCAAGCGGATGATGATGATGACATTACAAACAGGTGCTTTCAAATGGTCCGCTCATAGTGACTTTTGTAAAACTCTACCAAGATCATCAATCAAGCTATCACAGGAAGCGATTTTATCCTCTACTAATGTAGATAAACAATTCGTACTGTGTGATCTAAATCACCTTTTCCTTTGTATCTATTAATAGACAAAGTAACCCAAGTACAACCAATCGCCAATAGCCATACGCGGAAGTATTAATAGCATCACCTTGCCAGCACCGCACAGTGCGACGGTGCGAGCGTAGCCGCCCGATCGAAAGTCACATTCATGACCGTGAAAGCGCAGACGAAACAATAAGCCGACTATTCCGCGATTCGCTCACCGTGCACCGTATTGCGTAACATATATATTGTAATGTTTGTAATGCTCTTGATAAGAGAGGTTTTCACTAAATACGCATTGTTGGATGTTCTCAGAGCAATTCACTTCTCAGAATTTCGAGCGACGGGTACTTTTAGGGAGAAGATTCATTATGGAGATTTGTCGAAGAAAATACCAGGATCAAATATTGCACACAATTACAAACAAGGCATTTTGGTCCGGAGAAAGACTCGAAACTACTTATAAATCTCAGTTCTCAGAAGGCAAAATCGAAAAGCTACATGTTTCAAAATCAAGACATATTTTCTATTGCAAAATTCAAATATACTCGTTAAACTTTATAGAACGAACCAATTTAGCATTTCTATGGAAAAATATTTAATTAAATTCAATAACTTTATAAAAATACTAAGGTCTGATTAGGTCGCTAAATAAACTGATATTAGGTAAGAAAGCCTAAGACAAGACGTCACTTACTATTATTTCTAACTGAATAAATTTTAAATCATGACTGTAAATCAGTCGCATTATTTTTTATCAGTTTGTTAAGCCTTATCCAGTATTCGAAAAATCACCATTCAGTGAAATTCAAACCATAAACAACCACAATACATTTCTTTACAACTCTCTCTGTGATCGAAAAATTTGAATAAAATTCCGCCAATTCACCGTTAATATCGATAAAACAAATTGCGTTATTGATATTTGGCAGTGAAACAACATGGGTCATCACACTGTGTAATTAACGGTTATATAATAGGTCAAAGTTTGCCCAATGCGACTTATTTGAATGTAAATTGCAAATTATATGGCCGGCAAGGTTAACAGGTGGAAATTTGTTGCAATAGAAACGTATTTGTCCATTGTTAGCCATTATAGGTGTTTATTGTCTGACTGTTGGAATTTCTAAGTAAAAATTCAGTGACAAATCTATTAATAGTGGCAATAATATGGCGAAAGTTACGTCATATATCGTAAGCTGTTTTATTAAAAACGTATTTTGAATAGGAAAGGTTTTGAAATGAACGGTGAGAGTCCTCCCCGTGAACACGGACGAAATTAAGCGAAAAAGTTACTAACCAAAACTACGCTACGCTGAATACATGAAATGTGTACAATATAGGTACATATTATTAAATGTAATCAATTATTTATTTAGAGGAGTTATTTTCAAATAATTTACATATAATTTATATTAAAAAATTAAATGGTGTTATTATAAAATTTCTTGTTGTTTGTTTTTGTGTTTTAAACAAACTTTTTGGCACACTATCTTATTGCTAGTTTCTGCTTAGCTCGACTGGTAGAGAATGCCTATGTGACATTAAGTTCGCCTTTTGTACACTACTTCACTGTGCAATAGAGAATAAATAAATAAAAAATATCATTGGACCAACTTAAGTAGCTAATTTAGATACTAATACATAATATTAGGTACCTCAACGATTCTATATCGACGACGTTGTATCTATCGGGTTTGCTTGTAATAATTTGTTACCAGTTTTTCAGCATAATTTTAAGTAGCTTTCTAGTTTCTTGATTGTTAGGCAACATGTAGTACAGAGAATTAGTAGGCTGTTATGATAATATTTATAAATGAGTAGGCGTGTCCTTATTATTTATGCTAAATGCGTGAAAATTATTCATTCAAACTTTGAAATATGATTAATGTTGTTGCAAAATTGGCAAAGATACTTTATTTTACAAAAAAAAACAACAAATATACCTGTATCAAGCTTACTTATAATAATAATTGAAACAATCTGACAAAATATATTTTCATGATAGCGCTCAAAGTAACAGTTGAATTTAAAAAGTCGAGACATAAGAAACAGAATTAGATTTCCTCAAAAAGTTAAAGAAAAACAGCGATCATGCAATTGCATTCCCAAGATATCAGTGCGTATATCTTGCAGAAATATGACAAAGCTACTGATCATACAACAACAAATTTTATTATAATATCACCACCCCGCGACCCCGACGAATAAATGTTCAAGCATTTATTGCAATTACTAATATGTAGTAGAAAGGAATAAGTTTCATTATGTCTCACATTTCATGATTAATTACATTTAAAGAATTACTTAATATCCTTAAACGTATTTCTTAATAAAAACAGTTATTGGGTCGACGTTATTGCTATATACCGTTCTTTATTTATTTAAATATAATGTCAGAGGTAACAAACTCGATAATTTATCGGGTTGCAATCTTGTAAAGCAACTAACTTTGAATTCTGAATTGATTTCGAGATTGCCTTTTAAAATTTTATCATAACTTTTGGGAGTCTATTATCTTTGTTATGTTAATACGTTGAGACATACATTTATCTTAATTTAGTAGTATCCGCATTTGCAGAGTTTATAAATAGATCTTCATTCTTATCAGAACTTAAGAGACAAATTTGAATGCAGTCTGAGTTACAAGAGTAATTATCATAACTGATTGTAGTTTATAGATACCGCCTACTTAATAATTACGTAGTTTTTTTTATGCACTAGGAGGCAGACGAGCAAATGTGATTTATTAAAGACTGGCCTGGTGGCTCGTTTAGTAGCGACCTGGCCTTCTGCAAGGGTCGTGGGTTCTATTCCCACCCCGGAACCAACATTTATGTGAGGAACTTTTGTGTTTGTTCCGTGTCTACATCTTCGTTGTATTGATATTTATGGATATGGGCCTAATATACTTTGTGATCTGGTCAATGTATATCTTGTTGTCCAATATATTTTAATACACTTGTAATAACCATATATGCCGCATCCTGTACCGATAAATTAGTAGTAATGATTGTAAAGGTTGTGATCGCAAAACAAAAAAAGTCAAAGATACCTACTTAATGTATGCATCTATAAATAGATGCTTAAGATTGTTCACGGCATATTATATATGCGCGACAAAGCCTCGTTAAACTAATTCGTATCCTTGACCTGCTAACAAATATACTGCTTTAGTAAATCAGCCATGTTTTTTACGCGTTTGGAGATTTTTAGGCCTTTGTTTTAATAGGTACGTTTGCTTTTAAATTGCAGGTGTCTAAGAAGTAGTATTTGATTTATGCATGTTTTATTTATTTCATTTGAATACTTATGACTTCAATAGTGCGTTCTTAAAGAAACTCGCCTAAAACGTGATAGATCCAAAGCTCAATCCGCAATCAATTTAGGAAACAAACTTTTGTAAATTGTAATTGTTCTTAGAAAATAAGGCGATAGATCAGATCTAGTCCCAGGTTCAATCTGCAGTCAATTTAGGGAACAACTTTTTAAATTGTTACCTAATTAGTGTTAATTATGATGACCAAGGAAGGAGAATGCAATATTTTATCATTTGTGGTATTTTAGAATCTGGTCAAGAAAATCATAAACACGGTACCTCTACCACAACGCTTAAGTATTTTAATCCTCTTAACCAGTTTATGGCTTAATCACTTTGTTATTTTTGCAACCATAAACAAAATTTGGCGCGCTGTCAAACTTAAAATATGGCCAATCTTACAACGTGTGTAAACAGGTGTTAGAATATTATTAATCGCGCAATTTATTGACCACAATGGCTCGTTAAACTAATTCGTAGCCTTGACCTGCTAAGAATTCTCGGGTCCCGAAGATCTTGGTGACGAGTGACTATTAATGAAGCTCGTGATATAATTGCAAGCTAATATAGGTATACTAGCTGCGCCCCGCGGTATTACCCGCGTAATATTTCCCGTTCCCGTGGAATTTCGAGAATACCTTTCTTAGTACCTACACCTACGGTACCTAAACTACGTCCCTTCCAAATGTTAAGTGCCTAGGTTTAGCCGTTTAGGCTGTGCATTGATATGTCAGTCAGTCAGTCAGTTTCTCCTTTTATATACTTACTAGCTTTTGCCCGCGACTTCGTCCGCGTGGCGTGTTTTTTCATACAAAAGTTTTTTCCCGCTAACTCCCGTTCCCGTGGGAATTTCTCAAAATACAGCCATAACTAAACTTTATATTTACTAAGGTACCTGCATGACAAATTTCAAGCGTCTAACTTAAGCGGTTTAGATTTTTCATACAAAAGGATTTTCCCGCTAATTCCCGTTCCCGTGGGAATTTCGGGAATTCCTTTCTTAGTGCACCCCTACGGTACCTAAGCTACGTCCCTTCCAAATTTCAAGTGCCTACGTTTAGCCGTTTGGGCTGTGCGTTGATATGTCAGTCAGTCAGTCAGTCAGTCAGTCAGTCAGTCAGTTTCTCCTTTTATATATATAGATTTAGATTTTGTCTATTCCTGTATCATTGGTCTAAAGGTTTCGAATCTTAGGTCATACGAAAAGTTGTGGGTTTTAATCAGATTCGGAGTAGAGCGGTGATAATGCCCTGCATCAGAAAGCACGTTAACCCGGTCTTGCACCTGATCTCTCTCCGGTCGTATCGAACTATCGTCTCATCGAATTATGAGAGTAAAGAAACAGATAATTCACCTGTGTTTGTGCACTTTAAGTTCTCCTGCATTGGCTAGTCTCTTTGGAGAATTTTGAAGGTTTGACCGAAATTCGGTCAGAAGAGTTTAATCATCATTACTTATAACTTAGCTAAGCGCAAAACATTGTTCACATTAATAAAATCAATCGATACAGTCTTGAACTATGATCCTTCGCAATGTTATGTGTCATCATCTTTGACATCTATAAGTATGATATAGAGCCTTGGTGAAATCAGTTCTTCGAATTGTCAAGATGAGTAAAGTTTTCTGCGACTATTCCAATGTCATCAGTTCATTTTTTTTAAAGGGTCTAAAGCGTATACTATAATATGACGAAATTGGTAATTGAACAATGATTGACGACCATTTGACTTCAGAGGCAATGAACCTGGTCTACGAAACAGTGGTCGTAGGTTTGGTCCCCTAGTACCCATAGTAGTTTTTTTTTTATAGAGGAGGCAAACGGGCCTGAAAGTGACCTGATGGTAAGTGATCACTTCAGCCTATCACAGGAGTCACAGGTGCGTTGCCGGCCCTTAAGAAATCTATAGGCTCGCTTTTTAAAGGTCTCTAAGACCGCTTATTAAATTGCTACAGACTTACAATCAAACAATCAATACCCTACGAAATCGATGCAAAAATGCACAATTTACTAAAACAGCTATGACGCAGACCAAAACCGGTTGCCGATCGCTACCCAACTGCCAGCACTTGACCGATATACCGATGACAGCGTGAAAAATTCCCAACGCATTCCGTCAATTTCGACATAGAAATAGAAACAGTGGCTTTTGTTTCAAATGTGAGGATGGGTCCGACGGGCAGACGCGTACGGAATGGCTAATGTTGGCGTTTGTGAAACGGAGTCGCCTTGGCCGAGATTATCAGCTGTTGACGAGACTTTGCCTACTAGATTAGTGGCAGATCGCTACTTAGTAATATATATCGCTACTTATACGTATAAGTAGTAAGCACGCGAAGTTTAAATTAACGAATAACCAATACGCAACGCATAGCTTGACGAATGCTTGTTAGACATTCCCAAGATAAACTGAATTATTGATACTAAAATCAACACCGGATGGAAACCTAGGTGGATTGTCGATCTTGTGCATGACTGTGCTGGCAATTGCTGGATGCGAGAAGCCCAGACTTAAAGTGACGAACAGTTGCCTATGTCCAGCAGTTGTGGTGATTCCATCAGGCATCATATGATACTATAAAAAATGCAATTGCGAGAGTCTAATAATGAAGATCATCACCCAATGTCAGCCGATAGGTAGACGGATGGCGTCAAAGGCCAAAGAAAAGATGGCGTTTTGACATAGACAACCACTTACTTGACTGGCACAAGTGGCTAGCAATGGGGAGCACACAGGGACACGAGGTCTAAATAAAAAAAATCTACTACACAAAATTGTATCCAACATAGAGTAGGTATGTACAATCAACAGCAAAAGTCGATGATGAATTGTATTCAAAAACAAAAATCGTAACTACTGGTCTGGTTTAGTATTCCTGGTGTAAGGAAACTTGTAATCTAGGCGTGTATATCTCCGTGCATAAGTAAATACGCATAGCTTTTTCGTTTGCATAATGAGTTCGAAATGATTCGGTAGCAGCTACAGGGAATGTGAGCGAATACGATTTCAGTATTATTGCAAAATTACACTTTCTCATCTATGTCTACAGCATACTTTCGACAATAAATTCATGCTTATTGGAATGTGTATATTTAATTTTGATTAAATCTAACATTTGATATACTTTTTTATTAAGTATTCACTTTTTTTAAAAAGGTTACTTAATCATTACAAAATCTCATATATTCCAAGTGCCAGGAGCCTCGATTATAGGCATAATGAAGTCAGTTTTGGGGTGAAAATCGGAACGTGAACGGAAACGGAGACGACAACGGGAACGGGGAAGGATGTGGGAACGGAGACGGGATTAAAGCGGGTTGATAGCAAAAGGGATGAGAACTATGACGGATGAGTGATCAGTAATGGGGATGAGAATTAGAATGGTATCGAGATAAGAATCGGTTAATAGATTGGCATCAGAATTTATTTATCTTATGATACAAAGTTCGTCGTTTCCATAGTTCCTACTAATTATTCTTCGAAAAATTGTTAATAT
This sequence comes from Conogethes punctiferalis, assembly GCA_031163375.1. Taxonomy (NCBI): domain Eukaryota; kingdom Metazoa; phylum Arthropoda; class Insecta; order Lepidoptera; family Crambidae; genus Conogethes; species Conogethes punctiferalis. Next base: position 17,024,851 of record CM062079.1, read on the forward strand.
AAATAGTACATGCAATACATACTACAAAATGGAAAATCCCAACAAACTATAATACCAGTATAATCTATAAATTATGTTAAATAAACAATTAAACTGTACAAGTTCTCAGACCACGTAGACGTACTTAATATTTAGGTAAAGTTTGAACGCTACTCAAGCTTTGTCCGTGACTCAAGGCTGAGAACCGTGATCATTACGTGTAATAAAACACAGAAATTCTTACCAGTGCTAATGGAGTCAGTTCCCATTGCCTTTCCCTTCAGATTTAACATTAAAATGTTAGGGCGTCCTGCTACGACGATTTGTAATTGAGAATTTGAAAAGGAGATCAAAATGGCTAGAGTAACGAATTAAATAAATAAATAACCCAAGACATGCCACGCTGGGCCACACAGCGCCTCTAGCCCCAAACTAAGCCGAAGCTTGTACTATGGGTACTAGACAACTGATAAACTTACTTATATACATTTTTTTTTTGTAAATAAATACAATTTATACATAGAAAACACCCAGACCAATACAAACAGACATGTTCATGCACACAAATGTTTGTAATGTGTGGGGATCGAACCCACGACCCTTGGCTCAGAAGGCAGAGGTCACTACCAATTGAGCCACCGAGCCAGTCAAAATATATCCTTTGATAAATGAAATAAATATCAGACCACATACATTGACCTGATCCCAAAGTAGATTAAGCTTAAGTATTATCTACGAAAAACGAAGTAATTATAATATTAATTAAAAAAAGGATTTAAGTAAGTTTATCAGTTGTCTAGTACCCATATTACAAGTTTCGGCTTAGTTTGGGGCTAGAGGCGCTGTGTGGCCCAGCGTGGGATGTCTTGGGTTATTTACTATTATGATTTGTTTATTATTTAATTAAGGTTTGGTATAGTTATTTTTATATCTTGTTAATCAAATGAATCTTTGCCACGTGGGTGAAAACCACGACCCTTGGTTCCCGGTCTGATTTTGTCAGTAAAGTAAAGTAAAAATTGTTTATTTCAAGAAAAATGTACAACTGTCAGTATTGCTTTGTCATTAAACATTATTAATTTTATATTTAACAACACGACGTATACATATCCTAACGCTTGACAAGTATCTCGCTTCATTGACAAATGTGCACAAAACGCTAGTTGACTTGACAATGAAGCGCAAAGAATCGCACAAAACCGTATGGGGTAACCGCACTTTTCAAGAAAATTGCGTGGCGTTTGTACTAATATGGTTAACAAAGCTATTGTTATCTTCTGTACTATTTCATGTTTCATGGTTATAATACTCTGTTAGTAAGCACTAAGCAGGCAAAATACACTCTACCTATACCTATACTAAAAAGGAGAAGCTTTGAATACGTTGAAGTCAATTGAAATTATTGAATGATGACTTGCTCACGACTATACGATACAATATAACTTATGATATACTATCCTAGACCACACAGCGCTATCTAGCGCCCAAAGTAAGCCGATGTTTGTACTAGGGGTACCAGAATGTAACCTTTATTTACTTTTTAATTAGTTAATGTGTTGACCCACATCCCCTTGTGTTAAGCGGCGTTAGTTTGTTTTTTTTTTTTGTAAATAAATATATAAGTACTTGCAAACACCCAGGTCAAACAGGCATGTTCTTGACAAAATGTTCGTACTGTTAGGCGATCGAACCCACGACCATTGTTTCAGAAGCAGCGTTCACTAGCAATGAATCGAATTTGTAGTCTTCGGATCGGACAAGTTAGTCAATCCAGGTTGATTCCCGGTTGTATCAATTTGGAATACAGGCTTTCTATGGGTTATAGTTTTCTTATCATGATAAGCAAACAGACATTAATGTCAAGGCAAAATACATTATTTACTTTTATCACATCGTGTACAGTCGCAATGTAATTCACACGAAAGTTAGCGTAGAATTGCTAAATATGGCTAAGTGTACCTCTTGCAATATCGATTATCCTTTGTTTAAGTAACACAATCATTTAGCACTTGGGTTTTGGTGATTGAAAGTGTGCGTGTGATTGAGTTTTGTCGTCGTTAACTTGATTCTCAATCTTTTTAGCTGATTATAAAATACAAGTAAGGATTCAAAAATAGGTAAGTATTCAGATTTTTTTAAACTATACCTAGCTAAAACTAATCGAGAGGAAAAAAATTATACATTACATTTGCTGAGTGACTATGATATAAAACTGACAGGAAATTTTCCCTACAAAAGAATGTCTAATACTAACATAAATGTCATAATTATGAAAATATATACTGCCAATAATACCGATAATTATGTCATTAGAACAGGGCACAGTTATTTTCTGCGCAGACACTATTTACACATCACAACAAATTTAACTATAAATCCACCTCAAATTTCAATAAAACATACTTAGTGGTATGAAAGTAGGTGGTACGAATGGGATGAAAATTACACTACCTCCTGAACCCCATATATGTACTTTAAAATCCAAATCCCATTTTTAACCATTGTATCTGAAAGTCTAGGCCTTATAACTATCATTATCAAACAAGTAGCTTTTCTAAGCAAATAAATACTACTATTACTCTTATCAAGAACATACACAGAGCAATTTACAGCAAATCTATGATCAAACGTGAGGGTAACGCTCCTCAGATCATTATACTCGAGACCGTCGCTCGAGTTGTCATGGCTATAAGGAAATAAGAACAATCATACTATCTATCATTACACTGTAGTTAGTGTATGCGAATGCGATAGAGTTAAAATATCGAGTAATAAAATTATGAAGATAGATATCAAATTTTCATCAATATCGTTTTGATTTTATTATCACCAATAGTGTATGCTTCTTCTGGCACATGCCAGAAGAAGCGTCATCGTTTAATACATTTCTTATAAAATATGCAAATAACAATAGGTATAAAGCATACCTAAGCATGCAAATTTTAACTTAAGAGCTATAGCTTAAGAGATACAACAAAAGATGCTTATAAGCATTTGTATTTAGACTTACTAGTCTAAATACGTCTTAAGTTATAGTAATGTTATTTATTTCAAACAGTTCGTATCTTAATATTATATTATAACTAATATAATAAAGCTGAAGAGTTTGTTTGTTTGAACGCGCTAATCTCAGGAACTACTGGTCCGAACTGAAAAATCTTTTTGTGTTGAATAGACCATTTATCGAAGAAGGCTTTAGGCTATATAACATCACGCTACAACTATTAGGAGCGAAGAAATAATGGAAAATGTAAAAAAAAACGGGGCATAAATAACTATTCTACGCGGACCAAGTCGCGAGCACAGCTAGTCTTTTATATAATTGTTATTATCAGACTTCTGTGTAAATAATTAATTCCCACACATGGATGAATGACAGAAATAAAGAGTCCAGTTATGGTTTTTTGGATATGGAAATTTAGACTAAACCAATTTATTATTAACTAGTAACCCGCACGGCTTCGCACGGTTGCAATACTATATACATAAAATGCCTTCGCTGTTCTGATTTACTTATATTATACACATAAACCTCCCTCTTCAATTCCTCTATCTATTTAAAAAACCGGTTGCGTAGTTTTGATAACTAAAAAAAAATTTAACCATACATAGGGACAGACAGAAAACAAATGCGAGTTTGTTTTACACTATGTAGAGTGATATTTTAGTCTAGATAGAGTTAATTTTAGTACAGACATCGGACAATATTCACAGTTCGACAATTAACTCATCAATTTTCATACAACACAGAAGAAGGAAAACCTCACTATTAATTTTCACCGACAGTCACGGGCGATTTGCTCGGCGCGTGCGCAAAAACAAAGCGGAGATTACGCAAAAAACACAAGTGATTGCGCGCAGGCGCAACTAGCAGCGCCGAATACTCGGCCGATTCCAGTTGTGGATTGGCTAACAGCTTGTCAATGAAAACGTGAAACTAAATAATTTCGCCATAGTAACAATTATTTTCGTAAATTGGTTTAAAAGTCTTTATTATTCTCAACGATTTATTAACCCATTCTTTTATGTGCAATTTGTACTTCGTTGGTTTTTTAAGAATATAAATTTTCGATGATTATGAGATTTCTATAGATTTCAACTTCTTAGTTGGGTTGTCCGTGAATAATATAAAGCAAATCCTCCCATTTGTGGAGACCTATGTCCAGCAGTGGACTTCTTCAGGCTGATGATGATGGTGAGCCGGTGGTAGGGCTTAAAACACTTGGCGAAGCAACCGTGAACCGCATGACGCCTTGTTTCGGGATCAGTCAGTGTGCGAGAGTATAGCGAGAGTTATCTTACATGTGATAATGACAGTGACAAGTGATTGATTAATATAAAGCCATTTTTCTGATCAACATATTCCATTATTGCTCTAAATTTTAACTCTGTGTACAAAATAATGAATTGAATTTCTTTATTCATAAAAATAAAACTGTTCTTTATTACAACTGTACATGGAACCACTCTATAAAATAAACATTTGCTGTTTTAATTAAAAACACGATTATTAAGTCATTGTGTTATTATTACACACGTTTTCGTTTTCATCTAACAAAAATCGTTTTAGCGTCTGGATTTCAAAGCTTCATGAAATAAATATGACAATAAACTTCTTGTCATATCAATTTATCACCGAACAATAAAATACAATTCAACATAAAGAGCATATTGAAAAAATTAAAAATATTGCTTTAAAACACAAAAAGTGATTCGTGATTATACTCCGATTTGTACATTAACACACTTTTTTTCACTATGTACTAGACTGACGTGTGTCAATCAACTGAAAATTAAGTAAATTCACCATTCATTTACTTGTTGTAACTTGAGTAACATGTAAATTTACATTGCGTATAGACTTTTAATTTATTCAAGCGCCGTTAACCGTTAAGGAAATTGCATCTTCTGAAGTGAAAACTAACAAAGTTTATTAATATTCACGATGCGGGCTAAGTTAGACTTTTCCTTTCAAAGGTTCAATGTTGGCTATGGAAAATAGTGTTCAACAGACACGGAAACATAGAGTATTGATCCAGATTTTAATACATGAAAATGTTTTTTTTGCATCATCATCATCGGCCTCTCCAGTTGCTCGCCACGTAGGGCAAATATCTGGAGGATATATCTATAATCGCCACGCTGGGCAGGCGGGTTGGCGATCGCAGGGCGTAGCTTCTCGCTCCGGCGACGCTGCTACCCGTCATCGGTCTCTGATATTTAGCTACGCCTTCAATTGTGATGGTTATACCGCCACCAGTCAGTTGCCAGCGCCTCGTTTGTTATTTGGCAGGATGCACTACGGGCAGGTGAGGTTGGCTTAGAGCTAAAAGATAAACCGCTCCCTTACATCCCCTTTTTTTGCATAAAAAAAAAGAAACAAAATTGGTTCGGTTCTCTCTTAGCTACATATATTTTTTTTATAAGTTTTTATATATTTTCAAGTAGTACAAAAGAGTAGCACAGACCAGTACTAATAAATAAGTCAAAGGCTGGAGTAGGAAACCTTAGTTTTCTATCGGTTGCTACTAGCATACTGGCCCGAAGTGTTTCTCTGCTTATAGAATTTAAAGAACCTGCTATTATGGAGATATCTCCTTCCTATCCTGAAGGATTATCTTCTTCTGGACATATAGGGGTTTTTTTTTATAGTGGCTCGACATAATGGCTTCCCTACGCCTGATGGAAAGCGAAAGAGAAGCCCAAGTCGCTGTGACAACGGGCAAGTAACTGGTCAGTTATTTATCAGTTGCCACCGCCATGCCGGCCCAACCCTAACCCCCCACGAGCTCCGGAAACCCTACTCACCGGCAGAAACACGACCCAGAGGTCATTTGACTGCGGTATTCTATAGGGTGGAGGTCCTTCCCCGGACGGGCGGCTCAATTCGAGCGAAGGTTCGCTATGCCCTACCTCTCTTATATGACACTTTTATGACACTTTTTTTATATACTATATGTTACTTATCGACTATTTGTACCTACTACTTGAAGAAAACCCAGCCTTATCATCAGATGTAACTATACAATAAATCGTAAACGTAAACCCACGCTAAGTTACCATAGTATAGAAGTAGAAATGTATAGATGTGTGTTAATTAGCCCAAGAGAATAATGCTCTTTTTATCTGTTCTTCCCATGGCTGAATGAAAATTCTGCGGTAAGTTAACGAAAGTGATACCGAGGTTCGTATCATGCGAACCATCGGCTTGTTGGTAAACAGGGCTAGGAGTGTCTTTATAAGGTTAATTTATATCAGTTTTATTGTTCTTTCATCTTATAGTTACTACTATTAACTCTATTAGCTTGATATCCTATAAATCCTCAATAATTATGAGTATATTAGCAAATACTGCTATGCCATCTATCTATAAATAAGTGGCCGGGTCTCAGAGCCTCATCATCATCGTGAGCCTATTGCAATCCACTACTGGATATAAGCCTCAACAGTTGTTCGCCACTTAGGGCAAACATCTGGAGACTATACCCATTATCAGAGCCATCTGTGTCAGAGCCTAACCCATCACTAAATGTAAAATACCTAGTTATCCTTTTAAACGTAACTCAAAGCAGATTTTAAAATAGTATAGTTCACAATTAGAATACCTAAAATGGTACTTTTTGGTAAAGTAAGTAGTTTTCCGAAAACCTACATTTAGCAAAATGTGAATTTTCTTGTCACACATGGTCCTACTCTTGAAAATGACCGTATTTATTTTAAATTATTAAACAAACATAGTGCAAACTATACATCGCCTACACAAACTATTACGCAATAACAAGTAACCCACACCTACTTAAAACGACTCGCAACAATTCTTGACCCTCACAAGCTAATTACTGATCTGATTTTAATCGTTTTCACCCGAAGCTACAGCACATGGCAATGCGTGCGATTTGAAAGTACGTAGGTACCTATTCGCATTCAACGCAATGTTGTAATCAGACTGTTGCACGTTTAACATTACGTGATAATAAGATGATAGCAGGAAATTAACCTGCGATGCCTGACCTTGCTCTATATTGTGATTACTGAAATAAAATTGTTTTACTTGCGTGCGGAAAATTGATTTTGTGCGCGGCGCGTTTATGCAAATCGCTGTTAGAACGCATTTTCATGTGTAATGTTTGGATGGAATTTGTTATGTTATTGTCAGTAGAACTGGGGGTAGGAAAGTATTGTACTAATGAAACTTGTAAAAAATGTACACTTCTAAGCACAATAAAATGTAAAAATCTTGACCTTAATTTACAGATTGTCGCTGTTTTGACTGGCTCGGTAGCTCAATTGGTAGTGACCCCTGCCTTCTGAACCAAGGATCGTGGGTTCGATTCCCACCCGGGATAAACATTCGTGTGATGAACACTTGTGTTTGTCCCGTGTCTGGGTGTCTATATTTGTATTTAATTATTCGTTTGTGGTACCTTGGTTGTTCTGATACCCATAACAGAAGTGCTTATGGGATCGGAGCAATGTATGTGATGTTGTCTGATATTTATTTATTTACTTGGTTCGACAAGGGCTTTTCTTATTCAATTTGAAAATTTCTCAGTTCTTTGTTTTCATTAAGTAGTTAAGAACTGTCTTTCCCATTTTTTAACCAAAAACACCCAGAACTGAGATAATTTTAAAAAGTGCATCAACTCTCGAACAGATTTCCATATAAACATGATAAGTAGATAATTGACAAGCGGTAACGTGATATTTAATACAGCAATTTCCGAGTCCGGTAAAAGTACCAATGAATTAGAGTAAACTGCAAAGTTTTCTACTGGTCGATGTTAAGTTTACATAAGCCTGCAATGACTTAACAATTACTACCTCAGTTTATGTTAAACATAACAACGCCGATTATTCAAATGATGACTTTTTCGCTCGTACTTTCTATTCACTAACTTTGGCGCTATATAAAAACTTAGAACAAGTAGAGAAATAATAGGTACATTTATTAAAAAAAACATTACCTTGTATTTTTTTACATTCGTGTTTTATAATACTACAACTTTGAAAATTATTAAACAATTGAACCAGTATTTAAAAGTCAATTTTTTAGTGACTTCAATTTTTCAGTTAAAGAATGTCTACCAATATTTTTTTTATTTCTTTTTAATACTACCTATGCAAAGACTTATATTATGCATAAGTAATTTTAATAATTATTAATATTTTTTGTTAAAAAAAATTTTCACCGACGTATTTTAAAATTCGATTATTATTATATATATCTCGATAATAATCGAAACAAATAATGTATTTCAATAAACTAATTTTATTTTTACATTAGAGACACAATATTACCCCTCCATCCTGCCATTTCCGTCAGAACATTAACCACGCAAATAACATTTCCATTCCACGCAAAAAATATATCATCCACTTTTCCATTCCACGCAAAACTCACCTGTAACGAGTGCGAAAGCAACAAGCGCCGCGGCGCCGAAAGACCTCATCGTGTTTTGTTTCAGTTAGCGCACACACGTTGATACACTTCACAGCACTACACCACCGACCATGATACACGGGACGCGCAGTTGCTCGGCGCGCAGTCGCGAGAGTGAGCGCAGGGCGGCGCGCGCGCAACCACGCTGGCGTGGAGGGGCTCGCAGTACAGGGTCAATTCCGAATTGTTCTTGTGTATTGCGAATTTAGACGCTATTGTCCGGTCTGATGCGAAATTTGAGATTGATCTTGTTTGATACGTACTTATAAAAAAAAAATATTTTTTTTTCAAATTTTATATTTTTTTAAATTTTGTTTTTTTTTGTTTCTATTATAATAAAGGCTTTAATCAACAATAACCTAAATCAAATATGGTCAAAATCTCAATTAATATTTTTAAAGGTTTTTATGTCACTATTGAACTATTGCGTCTATAGTATCTTGCACTTAGTAATACAATATTTTTTTAAATATCTAAATAGGTAATAGTTTCAAAAAGGTCTAGCCAGATTGATAGCCGATTGTGAACTGAAGACAGCGCGTGGGCGGTGTGTGATATAAAGGTTACTGAAAACGGCCTCGTGTGAACTGAATGTTTGTCTATGTAATAAGCGGTTATGACCGGTGTTTAATATTTAGGCATAGAAAATTATTTTACACAATTTTCTTAAAAGGTTCCCTATCCTATGTATCACATCTGATACATAACAATTAAGAATCTATTGTGTTTCATCGGTGGACAGGAAAAGGATTACGGTTTAAAAAATTCACCATCTTACTGCACCCATTATTATCACTACATACTATAAAACAAAGTCGCTTTTGTTTTCTGTCTATCCCTATATATGCTTACTAGCTGTGCCCGCGACTTTGGCCGCGTAGAATATAGAGTTTCATCCCCTATTTTATCCCCTTGGGGGTAGAATTGACCAAAATCCTTTCTTAGCGGATGCCTACGTCATAACATCTACCTGCATGCCTAATTTCAGGCCGACCCGTCCAGTGGTTTGGGCTGTGTGTTGATAGATCACTATGTCAGTCAGTCACCTTTGAGTTTTATATATTTAGATATATTTAGATAACTTTAAAACTATGCAACGGGTTTTCATGCGTTTTTTTTAATTAATAGAAGGATTTAAGAGGAAGGTTTATGCGTATTATATGCATATATTATTGCACCCGTGCGAAGCCGGGGCAGGTCGCTAGTTATGTATAACAAAAAGTCGGTTAAATGAAATGATATCTCATTCCATGTAAAGGCCATACATATAAATTGGTGTCCCCTAATTAATGATTTTCTTTGTATCCAACCTGTCAAGTCAAAGACCTTTCCAGCGCACCACAACATACCCACCTAATTCCACTAAGGTCCAACCCATTTGCAATCAACACTGAATTATTTCTCATATTGCTCATACAACGACGCCTTTCTCCCCACACATTCTACACCTACCAAAGCGAATACTCAATGTATATTACCTGCATTGTTCTCTCAAGACCTCTCAAGGTGGCTAAGGGTTACGGAAGCGATCCAAATGTCATGGCCCATACCGCACTCACTACAAGGGCGTCGATAGACTCCGCGTGATAATTATGAACCACTTTTCCGTGATGCTATCTGGTCAAACCTGGTTATTAGTTACTGCCCAACGGCCGACGTTAATGCACTATAAACTATGCATAATAATTGCTTTATTTTAGTGCTGAATGAAGTCATCCGTTGTGGAGTACATTTTTTCTATTAGGTTTAATGTTGACTATAAAAGGATGGTGAGAGGGATAACTTTCGTAAATACGTGAGTAATTATTTACGTGTTTCTACGCGTATATTGACAAACAGATTTAAAATAGATAAGAAATACAAATTTCAGATAACATCCTATTACAGTCCACTGCTGGACATAGGCCTCTCCAGTTGTTCGCCACCTAGGGCAAACTTCTGGAGGATATACCCATAATCGCCACGCTGGGCAGGCGGGTTGGCGATCGCAGGGCGTAGCTTCTTGCTCCGGTGACGCTGCTGCCCGTCATCGGCCTGTGGTATTTAGCTACGCCTTCTATCGTGATGGTTTTACCGCCACCAAGTCGGTTTGCCAGTATCCCCTATACCAGCATTCAAATCTGATCTAATTACGAAACAAATATTTAAGTCAGCAATATTCTGCCCCAATTAATCATTTAATGTGTGCAATACCAATCTAGATAGATATCTACCCCGCAGTAGTTCATGTGCAGTCTATTACCGTACATTACCAACGTCTGAATAGACTTCTTACTCTACTCGAGCATTAGATAAGTGTTACATTTATCGAGAATAGCCGATAGCAATAGGTCATAATTGTCTGTTGTAGTGATGTAACTTATCGGAATCGATACTGGTTACTTAAAAAAGCGTAAATCACTATTTATTTCAAATTTCGATACCCTGTCGTAATTTGAAGTAGTAATGTAACATTTGTCATTGGTTCCGGATTGGATATTTCAGGAGTTTGTGTATCTAATAGTCTCTCTTTTTGTAACAGGCCAGACAGTTTTCTGATCGAAATTAAATGCAATTTAGTCATTTAAATGAATTAAGCATGGTACCTATAACGTAATTGTAATAATACACTATTTAATAACTGACATAAACAACGACAAACAATTTTAAAAGTTTGCAAAGATCTTCAAAAAAGTTTAAATATCTGTAGAAAGAGATTGCGGTTGTGGCCACAAGAACTAACCTCTTACAAAATGTCAAAAAATAGTTTCTAAGATTGGTTCTTTAAATATTGGTAGGTTACATTTAGAGCCAGGATTCATTACTCTTTAATAAATGAACTGAAATTATATACATACTAGCTGTGCTCGCGACTTCGTCCGCGTGGAATAGTTATTTTTTCCCGGTTTTTTTTTTACATTTTTCATTATTTCTTCGCTCCTAATAGTTGCAGCGTAATGTTATATAGCCTAAAGCCTTCTCGATAAATGGTCTATTCAACACAAAAATAATTTTTCAATTCGGACCAGTAGTTCCTGAGATTAACGCGTTCAAACAAACAAACAAACTCTTCAGCTTTATAATATTACTAGCTGTGCTCGCGACTTCGTCTGCGTGGAATAGTTATTTTTCCCCTGTTTTTTTTACATTTTCCATTATTTCTTCGCTCCTAATAGTTGCAGCGTGATGTTATATAGCGCGTTCAAACAAACAAACAAACTCTTCAGCTTTATAATATTAGTTAAGAAGTTAAGATAAATATAAATATAGTATTATAGTACATATATAGTATAGATATGATAATAAGTCCAAAGTACAAATCATAATAATTATGTATGTTATCACGAGTACATATTATACCAACCACCTAGTCCAAAGAACAAGTATTTTCTTTGCATGGGACCCTAGTAAGTCAATAATAATAAGAGATAACTTATAACTATTTATATCTGTCAAATTAAATGCAGCATTACGTAACCTGAGCTATTTTAATACCCCTAATAACTTATTTCGACTAAGCCGCTCAGCTGTCAACCGCGATATAATTGAACATACCTCATATTCCGACAGCAAACGGCGTGTTTGCGCCCAATGATTGAACATAGGAGCGAAAACAAAACAGTCCCATGATTAATGGGAGATGGAATGCTAATTCAAATTTACGCCTTACAAGCCTTAAGAAAGTTACTCTAAGGAAATGGTTCTCAAACAATGATACGCGGACCACCAGTGGTCAGAATATGGTCCGGTAAAGCTTTCAAATTTCACTGGATACATCATGATTGCTTTAATTTAATACTTAACGTATTTGCACCTGTTAAATTTGAAACTTTATTTTTCTTGTACAAGCCTTGACACATTGAATGTATTTCAACAGACCTGACAACCGAGAGACCTGCGCCTTATCTCTTTCCCGCATTCTAACGTTATCCCCTATCTAAAGATTGTTTGGAAGAGATTATAAGATCCCCTAATTTGTGCTTCTAAAGTGTACTATACCTAATTTTAAGTCAATTGTATGGCGTGCGTTAAAGAATATTATATATTTTGGATAGTCAACAGGTTCCTTTTGATTTTCAATAAATCTAGGATATCAATTAGACCAGCGGTTCCTAACCTTTTTCAGCCGCGGTCCCCCAAGAAAATCAAGCGCAATGCCCCTGAGGGGAAAAATGGAGCATTTTTCAGACTTACTAACTATATTACTACTAACTATATTTTTGTTGCTTGTTTAGTGGTCCCCGCTAACTTCTACCTGGTGAAAACAAGTTTGAGAACCACTGCCGCAAAGCGATCGACGAATGTAATACGATTGACAGCTGGTTGTTTTTTTTTCATTCATTTCGTTCGTGTCAGTTGTATAAACAAAGGCGAAATGAATTACGTTGGAATGTGCATTCTTTAAATGGGCCTCTCACTCTAGACTCCGGAGTTAACAAGGTTTCGTAATAACGCTACAAATGGCCATAAAAACAAATGAAATCACATCCAATCGAGCGCTGTCTTCGCAAAATTAGACATAAGTCTGAAATAATGACTGCATTGTCCTAGCTGCGTTCTTAATTTTGCTTATCAACTCGACGAGTGTTGTTTTCTGTTATAATGCAATTAAGGATAAGTATAAAAGACTTAGTGTGTAAGAGTAGACTAAGTAATAATCATTCAGCGCACAATACGTTACAGGGTATCCATACTAAGTAATAAATGGGAGAGTGTGCCTGTCTGTCTGTTTGTCTTTCTTTCACAGCAAAACGGAGCGACGAATTGACGTGATTTTTAAGTGGAGATAGCTGAAGGGATGAAGAGTAACATAGGCTTCTTTTTACCCCTTTCTAACATAATAAACACTTCTGTGACACACCTACATGAACGCGGGCGAAGCAGCTAGCACAGCTAGTAGAAAATAAACGTATGTACTGTTATAATCTTGAAGTCTTATAGTAATTAAAAAAGTAGTATCTTAAGAGTTTATTTGTACCCAGTTAAATGCTGCGGCCCTTTTCCTGATATTCCCTAAGGTATCTTCTAGGACACCCACACAAATAATACCTACGGTGATCACCAATAATAGTAGAGATAAAGGATAATGTCGGATAATCAGATAATAGGAAACATGATGACTTTTTATGGATTTGTTGAAACATATTAAAAGAAAGTTTTTTAAAAGTTTAAATCTAACGCGTTGATGTCTTTTGTATGCACCTGCGCATGAGTTCATCACTTTACCTTGGATTTCGATTTACGAATGAATGGGCAATTTACGGCTTTATAGCTTTTTGGAAGAGGAAACAATAAGCTATCTCATTACTCCCATGTAGTAACATACATAAAGCAATAATAATCGTCAAAAATGTTACGGAGCATGACATTTTGTACTGAATTTTAATTTAAATAAAACAGAAAGCCCAGAAAGAGCATGGCTACTTTTAAGTGCATTAAGTGACTCCCAGGCTCCAGCTATTCCCTTGCAGCTAAATATCATGTTATGGAGCTAGTTATAATTTTTTAAGTCAGGATCTAGCGCGTTGATGTCTTTTATATCCGCCTGCGCACGAGTTGATTACTTCGACCTTTGATTTCGATCTACGGGTGGTTTAATCCTATGAGCTATATCTGGTCCAATGGTATAATTTTATGTCGCACAGCAACTTACCAAATGATACGGGGCCTCGAGGAGAATCCTGGAACAACCAGATCCATACCGATTTATCCGATATCTAGAATCCAACTTGGAACCGAATGAAGACCACGATTTAAAATAGGACCAAATGAGGAATTTTGAATAGGACCATCTCATCCCATTGGTGTCAGAGAATACGACTAAGGGAATATCAGGAAACGGGCAGCAGCGTTAATCTGGGTACTAATAAAACCTGCGGTCACCGATCCTCCTGCCAAGCGTGGCGACTAAGAAAAATCCCCACAAATGACAATTGTAATTGGGAGAGGCCTATGTCCAGCAGTGGACGTTTGCAGGCTGATTATGAGTAACTGTCATAAATAATGGACTTTTTGATGGCTTAGACGTTTAGTTGGAAAATGAACCAATCATTTTGAAACCCAAGACTCAATAGGAAACATAGAAAGGGCTAATTTGATGTGGTTGTATAGATAGATAGACTTTTTGTACACCGTAAAAAATTACCAAGAACTAAGTAAGATCTCAATTCTAAATGAAAAAATATCAACAAAATCGTGTATCACTTCACAATTTTGTTGCAAAATTCTTCTACTCTATTGATGAATTTTCGAAGCGCTTGCGTGCGCGCACGCTATCGTTGCTGCGATCTATTGTAGTGGAATGTATCATGCAAGTTAGATCTTTTATGTGCCTATATCCGTTTTAGATTTAGTTATGAAAATGTCTGCCGCGTGGCCCGCGTGCATTTTTTTATATACTTATCCATCTTCGAACGAGTATAAAGAGTAAGAGAATATTAAGAGAGTTTTTTTCTCAAGGTAGGTAGTAGGCAACAACTGTGCCCCTGGTATTGCAGTGTCTATAATAGCACCGGTAACCACTTAACATCAGGCCTATGTCCAGCAGTGGACTGCGATAGGCTGATGATGATATAGTTACTACAGTTTCACTATAATATGTTGCCACTATGCTGTCAATATTTTATAAATGTTGCCACTGTGATGTCACTGTGATGCCCACTATTTTGCCGCTTTGTTGGTTGTCCCTGCCTTGTATTTTTATTGTTTTTTTTCTTTGCACCGCCGACTTTACCATGACACATCGCTGTTTAGCGCCCTAAATGCCAACAAAAGCCTTAGGGCTCCACTGTGAAAGGTAAAACTAATCGCATTTGATTGACAAGTTGGCTAACCTAATTGATGATACAGGTAATGGATTGTGAAAGATAGTTCAGCATATAAATATTGTATCCTCGTCAGATCGCATAGCATTTAAGGTCGTGAGAATCATGAATCCTTTATGCTATGTTCAAAGTGCTCGAGTTATTCTTCTTTTATCTGATACTAGCAGTGCTCGCGACTTCGTCCGCGTGGAATAGTTATTTTTTCCCCGTTTTTTTTTTACATTTTCCATTATTTCTTCGCTCCTAATAGTTGCAGCGTGATGTTATATAGCCTATAGCCTTCCTCGATAAATGGTCTATTCAACACAAAAAGAATTTTTCAATTCGGACCAGTAGTTCCTGAGATTAGCGCGTTCAAACAAACAAAGAAACAAACAAACAAACAAACAAACTCTTCAGCTTTATAATATTAGTTAAGATAATGGTGTCAAATAGTATCGATGATGTCTAATATTAATAATGCAAGAAACTCCAGATTATACACGTATCTCTTGAGGAACAAGGAGCCCGGCTAAGAGTTCCATACTTTAACACTATGAAGAAAGAGGCGAAAAGGAATTTGCACTATGTATACATAGTGCAAATTTAATTTGTAAAACGTTATATATAACGGTGCCTATTCGCCGTATTCCTGCTCGTCTGATGATAAAAAGGGATAGAAGGAATGCGCAAATATCCTTTTGTTGATAGATGGTATCATAATCATCATCATCATATGATAATCAAAAATATTTATTTGGAACTGATGTATTAGTTGTTAAAAAAACTGTGTTACAGCTGCTTACGCCCACCTGCAGTGCGCGTTCTCTTAATATAAGACACAAAGCAAAAGAAAAACAATAATCTATATTATATTATGTGTATAGATATTTCAACTATGGGATGGTAAGCCAACCTACGTTAATAAGTACAGAAAAAAAGGAGATAACGTAATTACTATACTAATGGTTTAGTAAAACGCGCCTAATCAACTATGTACTCGTACCTATGATCAGATTGGTCGGAATGCATCTATTTTATTTCTAACCGGAAGTTTTTAAGACTTGTACGTTTTGCTGCAATTAGTACGTTTCATGTTTCCCCTTTTAAATCGACTTCAAAAAAGAAGGTTTCTCTAATCGACCATATATAATTTTTGTATTTATGTTCGCGGATAAAAGCGTTTACGAATCGATTTTGATAATTATTTTTTTGTTGGAAAAGTGAAAACCAGGATTAAATGATGGTACCTATCCCAGAAAAATAGGGTTGACCTTCAAAAATCGTTGTACCTAGGTATTCATATGTTTTAATATTTGACAATATCACATACATTGCTCCAATCCCAAAGTACGTAGCTAAAGCACTTGTGTCATGGGTATCAGAACAACAAATATACCACAAATATGTAATTAAATACAAATATATACATGTAGACACGGAACGATTTTTCTGTACAAATGATCATCACACGAATGTTTGAAACGACGACCCTTGGTTAAGGAAGCAAAGGTCACTCCCAAGCCATCGAAAAGTCAGTTGACGCTGTGTGGCCCATCGTAATAATTCTTGGATTATTTATTTATTTATTATTGTTGATGGGCACACGTGACACGATTAATTACCTCCATAAATTAATCAAACGACAAGTTTATTAATTAGCGCAGTTCGACGTAAAGCGGCTACTTTCAGCAATGCACCGCTGCAGCAATGGTGGTTGCGCAAGAGCCGAAATGCGTGAAGTGGGCCGCGGAACACTTTCGATTTTGCGCGGCGCCCGCGCAGACACCGCGGTAGGGTCACCACAAGCAACGAGACTTTCCATTTCTTTCACCTAGATTTTGAGCATTTGAATATCGTAAGTGTTTTCTTGTATTGATCGATATGCGTAGCGCATACTCGGTGTTTTTATGGTTCATCATCATCATCATGGCAGATAACGCAAATATTAAATACTTAACTTAAGTACAAATATAAACATAATAGACCCGGAACAAACACATATGTTTTTATGATTTCGTTCTAATTGTATTGGTTCGGGGGAAATACTACACATTCAAATTAATTAATTAAAACATGAAGTTGACAAGTCAAGACTGTATTTCTTTACATGTCAACTTTTTTTGGAGGTTTCGGATAGCAAATCCTTAGGTCTCATTTAAGGCGTCACACGGGCGTTTGTCTATTATAAAGTGAAAATTCGATAGATCGATAATATCGGTTCTAGATTTCAGTAAATCCCATCATCATCATCATCTTCCAGTGTAGATGCCAACAGTTATCATTTGATCCTCATAGTATAAAGGAACCTTAGCTTGAGGCCAGATGATTGGTCTAAATTGTCTAGCGCGTGATTTTCTTAGTTTTTCGTTGTTCTGATAAGCTATTTGCTTTGGGATCAGACTGGGACCAATGGATGTAATGTTGTCTGATATTTATTTTATCATCTTTGTCATCATCAGCCTATCGCAGTCCACTACTGAGTTCTCTAGTTGTTTGCCACTTTGATTAAACATGTTACCTAGCTACATCTTCAAACGTGATTGCTATGGCCGCTACGAGGAGAGGATTGGTACCTTACATCCTATATATAAATTATGACAGGTATTTATTTATTTATTTATTATTTTAATTACATCAAGCCTAAACAAATAAATTTCTTGATTACAAGCGTGCCAGCCCTACGAACAGCCGCTCCACCCGCCATCGACCGCGTAATTTCACTAAAGGGTGGCGAAAGATCTACATACCCAATTCGATAATGTTCAACGACATTGTTACACATAATTGCAATATGTTAAATTAACCTTTTAACAAACACGGCGGTTGTAATGGTCGTTGGAAAGCCTTCTTGGTTCAAAGATAAACTAGTTAGGCGTTTATTTGGTTGGGTGATTTCCACTTTGTAATTACTTTCGTTTTGTCAGTGCTTGGTAATTTTAACTTATTTAAATAATTAGGTAAGTATAGCGCTGTGGTATTCTATCATTTGTAAAAAAAAACTCTTTTTCGGATCCATAGAGATAGTTAAAGAGATGGAGAGAGACATACCTAAGTAGGCTAGACTACTTTGTGTCTCTTTGTAAAATATTTCTGTGACCAACCTACATGAATGCGGGCGAAGCCGCAGGGGCACAGCTAGTCTATTATAGGGGTAGATTTTTTTCACTATGTTAAGGAGGCATACTAAATCCTTTTATTATAAATCTACATGTGGTGTATGTATAAATGTAGTCCTGTAGTCTGTTAAGTTTAAGTGGACCGCTGACCACCAAGTGAAAGAAAGCACCCATTCTGTGTCAAAAATGCACTTACATAAATCTGGTTGCTAATGACCATAGTAATGAATGATGATCGGATATATTTAACAACTGGCGTCGCGCATCGGTTATCATAAACTGTTAAATTGATATACCGAGGAATTAACACGACGTTATTACATTAATCATAAGATATGTTATATTACGTCAGAATTTGTACCAGCTAGGTACTAAGTGCAATCCGCGGCATTGCCTGTGTGAATATCAGTGATATTTGAAATGATTTATAATCTTCTATATAAATTAAAATGATTTTGTAAAATGTTTGTGTAATAAAAAATATAATTAAAATAATTTAGTTAAAACACATGGCGATACTAATACTTGCTGAAGTATCCTTAGAAATGACAGCATATGTATTAATTAGAGTAGAGTTTCAATAAAATCCATTAAGGAATCATTGCGTGAAAGAGTAAGAAACATCCATTAATCCATCCAAACAAACCTTCGCATCTAAAATATTATAGTACGATACCTGAACGAGAACTTGGAATATATAGGAATATATAGCTTCATCCTACGTACAACCACCTGCATTAGATTACGTTAGATTTAGGGGACGCGCTGACGAGAGACTATCCGTGACGCTCTTTTTTGCAATTATATGCAGTAACGCACACGACGCGCAAAAAATCTGTCGCGGATATTTCACAGACTCAAAGCACACGACGCACATCTTCGATCATTCTGTCGGCAGACCTAGACGCTCTTTTTAAATGTCTTTTTTTTTAAATAATAGCTCGACATAATGGCTTCCCTACGCCTGATGGAAAGCGGAAGAGAAGCCCAAATCGCTGTGACAACTGGCAAGTAACTGGTTAGTGAACCTGTCAGTTGCCACTGCCATGCCGGCCCAACCCTACCCCCCACGAGCTCCGGAGACCCTACTCACCAGCAGAAACACGACCCGGAGGTCATTTGGCTGCAGTATTCTATAGGGTGGAGGTCCTTCCCCGGACGGGCGGCTCAATTCGAGCGAAGATTCGCTATGCCCTACCTCTCTCAACTCAGACGCAGACTCTATCGCACAAATAGTGTGCCGTCTGCGCTGCACCTTAAAGGGAATGAAAGTAGCTTAGGTCTTAGTCTCTCTGAGCTTAGGTGTTGTGAAAAGGTCCATAGAATTCATAGTGCAAGAGAGACTGGACACTGTGGTAAATCTACCTATGTGTACCAATATTTACCAGACCATTTCTAAATAAGCCGGCGCTGGTCTAAGAACAATGGCTAATTCGTAATAGTGGGTGGACGTAGCCTGATACGAAAGATAGATTGGATCTCAAGATCCGATTGATATATAATATTGAGCTATGAAATGTTACGCCTGAGAACCCACATTAGCCATGACATTCTAAGACAGTGCTCTAATATAAATTATATCTTGATAAATAATTTGCAGCATCATACAATATGATAATGAAAAAATGCAAAACGTGAAGTTAAATTGCCGATCGATCGGTTTTGTCGAAAGTAAATAAGTAGAATTGATTCCACTAATTAAAATATAGAACCTTGCGCTCTGGTTAGGGAGGGATCTAGGGGAAAACGACGACATGTGTCTTCGACCACAGGGTTCAGTGGCGTTGTGAACCGCAAAATGGGAGGATACCACACCGTCCTCCCGAGGTGTGCCATCCACTCTGGGCAACGCAGCGCTGTGGAGGGTTGCATCTAGTCTCTCCGGGCACCCCGACTCCCCTCAGACAGAGCACTGATAGCAGACCACTGACGGGTTAATTGGGTATTCTTTGCCAGATAGGAGTAAGCCCCAGGTGGACCGTTCCCAGGGCAATGTACGCATGAAGGCATTACCGATGAAAAAAAGGCTCTTGTTCGGCTAGGGTAGGCTCGAACCGCTTGAGACAGTGATCTCGCAGAAGGAGGCGGCGGAAAGAGAGCGTGAGGCTGCGGTAGACGCGCCCGCTCTACGCCGCCCCCGGCCCGGGCGTCGCCGGAGGGCATACAACGCATCGTATGCCCTCTGAGCCTCTCCTTCGTGCCCCGAGTGGTGAGTGCGGGGGCGCGATCCACTCATAGGGGCGTAACGGTGTGGTGGGTGCAGCCACACCGTTGCACGAGGTCCGCCCGGGGAGCACTCTATTGCTCCCCGGATCCGGGGGCAGGGGTATTTGCCCTCCCCGGACCAGGAGTGCCGGCCGCTTATCATTTGCGGCTGGCCAGGGCAGGCAGGGATGTGGCCGTATGCTTCGGCGCTACCCGTGTCCCTGCAACTTGCTGCCCACTGGCGACACAGGGGGGTTTAGTGGGTATGCCCTCCCTTTTTGGGAGGTGTGAGTCCCACACACCATGCCGCCTCCCCCCGGAGACGGCATGAAGGTGCATAATGCATTCCCCTCTTAAAAAAAAAAAAAAAAAAAAAAAAAAAAGGCTCGAACCGCTTATATGAAACATATGATTTATGAGCTGTTCATAATAGGAACCAATAAATGAAGCTGTAACACAATAAATAATGATGTCTGAAATATGAAGCCACGCAGTTGCAAAATAACGATAAAAAAACGCCTAAATTCCTCATCATTTAAGTCTTATGTCAGAACAATTAGATAATGTATTAATTTGATTAATTAACTTTTACAACCAGTTTAGAACCGCGTCATTTTAACATCTCATTACATAAATAGGATATAATTACGAATTGTTTTTGCGTAAGTAATTAGTATTTTTGTAACGATTGGTATACAATATCATATTACATATACCTAATAATTATTTTATTCCAGAAATGTAGAATTTATACCGAAATATTCCTACATATAAAATGATTATTGTTTTGTACATTTGATATGATTTGCTTTTATTTGATTGACTGGCTCGGTGGCTCAATTGTTAATGACTCCTGCATTCAGAACTAAGGGTTGTGGGTTCGATCCCCACCCGTAACAAACATTCGTGTGATAAACATTTGTGTTTGTTTCGTGTCTGGATGATTACTCTATTTAAGCATATATTTGTGGTACCTTCGTTGTTCTGATAACTACCCATAACACAAGTGCTTAAGCTACTTACAAATCGTAAATTTGTTGTTATTGCAGAAATAATATCAAAATTAAGAATAAATCGCCATTAAATTGCCGAAACGGGTCCATACTCATTTATATTGCGATTGCATTATCTTCAAAATTATCATCATAAAGTTTTTACTTACTGTATTTCATCATTTACCAATACATTTACAATTTAATTATTAAGCCAGTTTTATAGTAGGTAATAAACTTACTCCCTACCGAATAGCACTTTTGAAATACTTATTATTCAACGATTATAAGATTTTCAACTCTTAACTTTCTTTAACTCATTGAAAACATTAACACATTATGTTACATGTTACTTAAGTAGCCCCATGTCTACTGAATAACTTTATAAATAGTCTCTTTGAATTAGTTTCTGACGAAAGGGAGTCCAAGTGTAACATGTTAACTGAACTATTGTTGTAATAACAATTAGGCAATTTGTTATCTGCCGTCCTCATCTGAGTCAAACATTGCACCATTTTTAAAGACCCCTCTTATTTAGAATGTTGAAGGCAAATGGGCGGTGTACATAGCTCTAGCATTCCTGGTCATGTAAGCGAAGGTACGATTTCTTCAGTATGTTAATAAATCAAGTTTGGACACGCTGTTGTTGCCGGCCAGTGATTTATTTCGTATTAAAGGGTGGGACGTTTAAACATTGGCTGTATAAGGGGTAATGTTACATTTTAGTTATGGAATAGTGTCAGAGATAAGACCTAAAGGTTGGTCTTGCATGACGTGACTTTTGCAAGACACCTTATAAATTATGTACATTTAAATATCAGAGGATCATTTTCTTCATCATCATCATCAGCCTATTGCAGTCCACTGCTGGCCATAGGCCTCTCCAGTAGTTCACCACCTAGGACAAACTTCTGGAGGATATACCCATAATCGCCACGCTGGGCAGGCGGGTTGGCGATCGCAGGGCGTAGCTCCTTGCTCCGGTGACGCTGCTGCCCGTCATCGGACTGTCATATCTAGCTACGCCTTCTATCGTGATGGTTTTACCGCCACCAGTCGGTTTGCCAGAGCCTCGTTTGTTGTTCGGCAGGATGCACCACGGGCAGATGAGGATGGCTTGGAGTGAAAAGATGATAGGCCACTCCCTTACATTCCCTTTCTCATCATTTTCTTGTTTACCTATAAGTACTATTACATAAAACATGATTAGATTTCAGACCGGATTCAGATAAAATACGAACGTCTACGAAAATTATGAATACATTTTTTTATTTAATGGAAAGCAAATATATATACTTATATATATCATTTTATTTATGGTTTAAGAACCATTTAATAAAAACTTTACAGTGACTGAACACAGTTGAAGTCACTTTACGGGTATATCGCCGAGTATACGGTTAGTAGTAGTAGAGTGTCTAGAAGGGTATACTAACAAAGTAAACATAGTGGCCCATGTTGACAGAGGGTGAATTCCAACTTCAGTCGGTTTATTTAGAAAACGAACATTTCAAACGATGTTAAGAAACTTGTGGCAAATATACTCGTATTTATAGCTTGTATTAGACGTCTAGAAAAAAGTTCTGATTTATACTTACATTATAGACACATGCATTTTAATTGGTAGTCGCTCTTACACTCCACTCCACTCAAGTGACTATGCAGAATATTTCCTTACTGTGAAAGTGAAAGATGCTCATTTCTTTTATATTACCGCTTGTACCTAGCTACATATAGTACCTACATGTTATTAATCTCTAGAGAAATTTGGCTAATTATTTATTATTTGACATTTCATTAATGTTCAAAAATGGACCTTCAATCCAGATGCACGCATAGAATTTTTGACTTCTTTTTCGAGCAAACGGGCTAAGTGATGTTAAAAACAGTAACAGCGACAACTGGACATCAGCAATGCCGGGGCACAGCCATGCTGCTACCTCATCATCATCAGCGTATTGCTCACTGCTGGACAAAGGCATCTCCAGTTGGTTGCCAATTGTGGGAAACATCTTTTTTTATATAAAAAGAGCTTTCAGGATGACCTCACTCCACCTGATGGTAAGCGGTCTTGAAGTCCAAAAATTAGATCGACGGGCACAATAGAGCAGATCTATTACGCCTGTCGCCCTTACCCTGAAGGCCCGTTTCACTCCCCGCCTAAAGAACCCAGCATTATAAGTCTGGAGGCTTTTCCTACAATCGCCACACTGGGCAGGCCGGATTTATATCCATCGGCCCGTAGTATGTATTTAGTTAATCCATCGATTGTGATGGCTATTCCGCCACCAGTCGGTTTCAAGAGCCTCGGTTATTCTATGCCTCGAGAGCTATGCCCCGGCAGGATGCACAACGGGTTGGAAGAGGATGGTTTGGAGCGCAATGACGTTAGGTCGCTCCCTTACATGCCCAGTGCAAGCATAAAAGTAAATAATTTTTCATAATTGTGACCTATTCTATAATGCATTCCACAACTCACCCGTGAAGCTCAACAAGTAATTTGAGTCGAACACATCTCAGAAGCGAGACGCGGAAGTGCCGCCGCCAAAATTCACGCCAACCCGCTCCTGTCACGCGATGGAGTCATGAATTATCACGCCTGCCGTGATCTTTATCGGCTCCGATCGTATTGACGTATATGCACTGAGGTTGCGGTATGTCACGGTAGATTTGAGTACCGGTATTTTTGGCAAGGCGGTTCTAAGTTCAAAGTTTCGGACAGGACAGGCTCGGTGGCTCATTTGGTAGTGACCTCTGCCCTCTGAGCCAAGGGTCGTGGGTTCGATTCCCACACAGTACAAACATTTGTGTTCTTGAACATGTCTGTTTGTATTGGTCTGGGTGTTTTCTATGTATAATATGTATTTATTTACAAAAAAAAAAAGTATCTAAGTAAGTGTATCAGTTGTCTAGTACCCATAGTACAAGCTTCGGCTTAGTTTGGGGCTAGGTGGCGCTGTGTGGCCTAGCGTGGCATGTCTTGGGTTATTTATTATTTATTTATTTATAAAGTTTGAGATCTGAAATTCCAATAACATAATCCTAGGTATTCCGAACGTTTTGCCCTGGAGCGGGGGAGTTCAGACAGCACCTGCAACCTGGATACGGCTGGAGTGTTGCTAATGCATGAATTTTCTTTCATTGGTTTTTGATTATATTACGAAAGTCGTAATAAGGTTCTAAGTAGGTATGTTTGCTAACTTTTGACAACACTTTTCATTAAAAGTTTTTAGATGACTCATTCACATTCTTGTTAATACTTAAGTGGTAATCCCTATATTTAAGGGACGTCTATCTACGTCTTGTACTAGTAGGTAGGTAGAGTATGTTGTCTCGATACTATCGGTGAGCACACTTGTCGATTATTTTAACGTTTTTTTTTTATGCAAGAGGCGGCAGACTAGCAAATGTGGTAAGCGGTCAACACCGCCCACGGATACCCGCAACTCCAACCGAGTCATGGGTTCGTTACCGGCCTTATAAATAGGAGTACACTTGTTTCTTGAAGGCTCCCAAGTCGTAGCTATTCGGAAAAGCTGTCGCAGAAAGTTCGCTCCACAAAACCGACGCGTGAGGCAAGAACTTCCTCATAAAGCATACAATGGAGTATCGCCAACCATCGATATTATGGTTTGACATTTGTGGACGAACTTCAAAAACAATTGACAGAAGTCGGGTGAAGATGACGTGACTGCGTGCGTATCCCGAAGGTCACTTTAGCTAGACAACTATTGTTTGGTATAACACCTATCCTAGGCAACAGATACCATGTATAAAGATAAAAAAATTGTTTACTTAACTCAATGCAAGCGTTAAATCGTGATTGGACCGGCCAACTCAACCGGATCTCTTCTAATCCGGACTTCTTTTCCAATCTAATCAATCACAGCTGATTGTTTGCATAACATATTGACAATGTGATCGATATTTTGCTAGACATCTCTATAGGTTTGGTGAATATCCGCCCACGACTCAAAGTAATAAACAACCAATCACCCAGTCTCGAAACAATTTTTTTTTATATAAAAAGAGCGTTCAGGTTGATCTCCCTCCACCTGATGGTAAGCGGTCGTGAAGTCCAAATGTTAGGACGACAGGCACAATAGAGCATAGCCACCGCGCCTGTCGCCCTTACCTCCAGGGTAAGGGGGACAGGCGCGGTGGGTATGCCCACCCATGCCGTTTCACGCCCCGCCTTAAGAACCCAGAAGAAGAATTCTTTCTAAAACTTTTCCTTATACTCATATTCATCATCATTTTATCACCGAACGAGTAGAATACGACAAAAAGGCATTGTTTTGTGGTGCAAGTCCCAAGGATTCGCACGGTGCGTTTTGCCTCTACTTTCTTAGTACTAAGGGCCAAATGGAACTCCTTGCCGGACTCTTTGTTCTCGAAACATACACTTCAAGTATGCAAGGCTAAAATGAATCGGTATTTTTCCTTGTATTTTGAGGAATGGTACTCATACCAGATGATGATTAGGGGCGGCTCAGAACACCCAAACCCCAAAACAATTAAAAAAAGTTAACTTCCTAAATTAACCCTACCGGGAATCGAACCCGAAATCTTCGGCTTCCGTGTTCGTTACTTACCGCTCTACCATTGCACTATCGAGGCCGTCAATCGAGGATCTACAGATTAGACTACTGTGGATAGCATTCGTCTCCCGGAACACCCACATCCAAGTACTTTCTTAAGTAACTTATTACTATTAGTACCCAAAACGCATAAATTAAATGTAACAGAGATTTAACCCTAGGATTATAATGACAAATGGTGCATTACTAGTATGATATATCTTACGTACCTACCTTTTTTTGAGCGTTGTGAGGTTATAATTTATAGGATCAATTTATTATGACTTCTTTATGACTGCGAAGGCTATCTGGCTGATAAAGATGTCCCATAATGTATGTTTAAATGTATTTTCTTATTTCTGTCGTCGTCACGTAGGTCCTTATCTTGGCTGCGACAATGCAGCAATGTAGTTTAATCTATGGTAGGTATGTGAGAAGGGGACGCGTGTGATAAAAATTGTGATATGCAATTATCCTTGTTGACTTCGGTAGTTCAGTGTGTAGAGAGGCAAAGATTTGAATATTGGGTTCGATGCCTGGTATGCTTAAGATATTTGATTTTTCTAGTCCGTGTAGTTTCAAGATTTATTTATAAGAGAGGTAGGGCATAGCGAACCTTTGCTCGAATTGAGCCGCCCGTCCGGGGAAGGACCTCCACCCTATAGAATACCGCAGCCAAATGACCTCCGGGTCGTGTTTCGCCTGGTGAGTAGGGTCTCCGGAGCTCGTGGGGGGTAGGGTTGGGCCGGCATGGCAGTGGCAACTGACAGGTTACTAACCAGTTACTTGCCAGTTGTCACAGCGATTTGGGCTTCTCTTTCGCTTTACATCAGGCGTAAGGAAGCCATTATGTCGAGCTATTATAAAAAAAATAAAAATAAGAATATGACCACTCATTCCCGTGGATGTAGTTGAAGACGACTAAAGGTATCAGTACAACGAAGGTACCACAAATATACTTAAATACAAATCATCATTATCATTATCAGCCTATTGCAGTCCACTGCTAGACATAGGCCTTTCCAGCTGTTCGCCACTTAGGGCAAACATCTGGAGGATATACCCATAATCGCCACGCTGAGCAGGCGGGTTGGCGATCGCAGGGCGTAGCTTCTCGCTCCTGTGACGCTGCTGCCCGTCATCGGTCTTTGGTATTTAATGTGTCAATTGTGATGGCTATACCCCCACCTTTCGGTTGTCAGTGCCTCGTTTGTTATTCGGCAGGATGCACCACGTGCAGGTGAGGGTGGCTTGGAGCGAAAAGATGATAGGTCGCTCCCTTACAAACGCATATTGTATCAGATAACAAACGTGTGTGTATACCAGCTCTTATAGTCTATGCAAATGCCATAAACAACCTTTCATTAATACGCGGACAGTGGCGATCCGGCGATAAATAATTTTGACAATACCCGTTTAATTGATCCGACGGCTCGCCTACACTCTTGCGCAGGACAGTTCGTGCGTAGTCCGTAATGCTTCGGACAGCCTTGCTAACGGCCTTTGCGTCAACAGTCCAAGTGGACTATCGCATTCTGTAACAATCTGTTATGCATTCTAACTATGTACGGTTCCGGCGAATGATTCATGAATGGCTTAATAATGGTTGTGAAAAATTTACTGCATTTTGTACGTATGAAATTGGCTTTGATTAGTTTTAGATAAAAAGTTATCTTGCATACATTGTATTAAGTATGTAGTACAATAAGCATTTCAATATTCTGTATTATGTTATGAGCTTGTTAAAAGCTGGATAGCTAATATTAAAAGCATACTATGAAATCCAATAAACGTAAGAGAGATCTACATCATGCATTTAGTGCAACAAAGACTAATCACACCTTTATGCAATTAGATGATGCCTGTAGCGTGAAAGATCACGGTTTTGATTCCCAATATAGTCAATGAAGAAAACAAAATTTTTAACCGTTAATTCATTCCATAATTAAAACTAAATAGTTACACATCATCTTATGCCTTTTATGTACTTATTCTCTACTCAATGATTATCTGGATGATATCATTATACAGCAAAAATATTGTTTCTAAGTTCAGGGTTCTATTACTCGTATTGAGTCTCTACAAGTCAATCATCCATTAGTGTACTGAAATAATATCTCTAATACATATCCACTGTATTTTTTATACAACCTAATTATTTTAAGAATTCATAACCCTTGTAATTCAATAGACAAAAAGTATGTAGTACCTACGTTCAAAAGTTATCTCAATCACATTCGCTGTGAACCGCAACATCCGCATTGGAATATTTGCACTTGTCAGCATGTTAAACGCTTAATACATGCAAATTGTATAACAAATCTTGTCAGTTTATTGGCATAATCATTATAAGGTCTGCCTAAATAAACAACCCAAGACATGCCACGCTAGTGCATACGCAGCGCCATCTGTTGTACTTGACAACTTTTAAAAATAGTTACTAGACTATTTTTTGGAAAAAAATACATGTTTAAGTAGCAAACACTAGACCAATACAAACAGACATATATAAACACAAATGTTTGTACTGTGTGGGGGAACGAAGCCGCTGTGTCAGACACAGCGTTAATTACCTCAGAACCAAGCTAGTCTTCAAAGAAAGATACATAGGACTTAAGGCCCCGCCTTATAAGACTTGATCGAAATAAGACCATATAACTGAAAGAAATGTACGTGCGTCAAAAACAAGACCATTAAAACAGACTTATTTGCACAAAAAAGTATTTGGTGTGGTCGCGAAATTGTCTCATTGTTTCACAGTTAGGGTCAGTTCATGTGGCTTAATAAGGTGTAAGTACCTAGTAAATTTCTGGGTTGTTGGCAAGTTGACAGAATTTGCAAATTTATGAGGTTTTTTTAATGTATGCTAGTAGTCAAAGATATTGAGCTCGAGAAAAGTCTTGGGTTCGGTTCCATAGTAGGTACAAACATTTGTTTGCTTGAACATGTCAGTTTGTCTGGGAGTTTAATACGTATTTAAATAAATATATAACTTACTTAAAAAATATCTAAGTAAGTGTATCAGTTATCTAGTACCCATAGTACAATTCGGATTAGTTTGGGGCGGAGTGGCTCAACGTGGCATGACTATCGCGGATTACCTACTTATTATTATTATCAAACACAAAATGAGACTTCATTTCCACTAAAACTCCGCCTTACTCACCCACAATTACGGTGTAGTCTCCATTCGCGATCCCCCAACAAAGGCAAGGAGATCATACCTCTCCAAAAGAGACCGCAAGCCTTGTTTGGAAGCCTTGAGAGTTACAAACGCGACGCTCACACAGGAAAGCAATTTTGGCTATGAATCATTGTAATTGCTGAAATTAACATGAGAATTGATGCAGGTGCCTTAGCGGGTATGTTCGTTAGACGTTTTGAAGTAAATTGCACAATCTTTGGCGTATACCTGCGCTCGTCTGAATTCAAATCTTAATCAGGACTTATTAGACGCACAGATCAAATGGCCATTATTTAATAACCAATAAAAGAAAATATCATCATCATCAGCCGCAGAAAAATAAAGACCGATGACGGGCAGCAGCGTCACCGGAGTGAGACGTTACCTACGCACTGCGATCGCCAATCCGCCTGCCCAGCGTGGCGATTATGGATAAATCCTCCTGATGTTTGCACTAACTGGAGAGGCCTATGTCCAGCAGTGGACTGCAAAAGGATGATTATGATGATAAAATTACTATCTAGAGGTACTTAATCATATATCATCAAAGTTTGCGTTAACAACCACTCATATTTATAAAATTGAGAGAGATTTCAAGTAATAAAATAGTTTAAAATGTACTTTGGAAGTTTGGATTACCTTTACAATTACTTTGAAGATTACAAGCATTCAGTTGAATCTGAGTCCTCATGTATTTCTTCTCACAAATCATAGCATTTGGATGTGCACACAACAATTTGCGTCACTTCTATCTCACACAATGCTAGAAAATTACAGTGGAGGACAAATTTTGCGAGCAGTGCTGTTTTTAGATTAATACTTACATGTTATGTGATGTGCAGATTCTTTATTGCACAAAAAAAATTAATCTTTACAAGAAAAAGTATTATAGAGACATATCTTAGTACGAGAACATACAATGTTCTGTACAATGTAGAAAGTTTCTTTTTGTGGATGGATATTTGTTACTCTTTCAAGCAAAAACAACTGAACAGATGTTGACAATACTTTACATAAGAATTCATAAGAATCCTAGCTGCAACCCGCGTTTACTCCCCCGTGAATATTCTTATAAATCTTGCCCATGTGTTCATCGGATGTGTGTTAATGTAGTAGTATGGTTGAATTCAGTTCAGTACTTTTTACGTGATAGGGTAACAAAACTTTCACAATTACAATATAATGATTATAATTTTCACCGATTTTCAAAGCCGCGGGCTGCAGCTAATATAATCTACTATATAAAAATAAGTCGGGTTTTCGTCCCTGACGCTATAACTCCAGAACGCACGAACCGATTTCCACGGTTTTGCATTCGTTAGAAAGGTCTCGGGCTCCGTGAGGTTTAAAGCAAAGAAAATTAAGGAAAAAAATTGAACAGCCATCCGGTGGCGAAACGGAGTTCCCCGGGTTTGCTAGTAGATAGATAGATATTATTTATTGCACAAAATACACAATATTTACAGACAGCAGCTTCAGGTAGGTAGATAAAGTAATTTTCTGAATAGAATCATACCTACAAAAAAAGGAAAAACATCATCTGCGCAGTTTCCTTGGCCGCAAGTGTATCTGCTAGCTTATGGGTACCATAACGAGCGCGGCGCGCACAATGCTGTCAATAACACGACTATCAGGGAATTCGCCGCGGTTGCCCAACAGCCTTTGAGGGCCCGCCTCAGCAACCTCCCTCCTCCCCCCTGCCTGCGTCTGCGCAACATGCACTCATTGTCGTAAATCGATCACTATAGTACACATATTAACATAGTGTTTTCAACCAAAAATATAGGAGTCGACACAAGTCATGGTGAAAATGAAACCCTATGACTAAGTCTTTGCTGTCTGTACATTCGTCCGTCTGTATGTCATTAGGCTTAAATTTTTACAAATTATGTATTGTCTGGATAATATGTTTTTCTCGCTTTTCACCAAATGAAAAAGGAATATTCTATATAGCTCATTATTATTATTAAACCTCAAAATATAAAGAATCAGTATAAAAATCACATTTTCACCTACAAACCCTTACCCTTTATTTTTTTAAGTATCCTCTACCCTAAGGTTGTCTGGAAGATATCGCTTATAGCGATAAGGCCGCCTAAATTGTGCAACATGTGTCCGTTACACCTAGTTTTTAAGGCATTTATTTGATGCGCAATAAAGAATATCTATATATCTAAACCTTACAAAATAATAATGATTCTGTTTTATGAAAAAGAAGGAATGAATGAGGCACAGGGGTAGGCATTCCCACTAAACCCCTCTGTGTCGCCAGTGAGTAGCAACTTGCAGGGATTCGGGTATTATAGATTGTATTAGGTAACACATACAAGGTAATCAGAAATCAATGTTTATGCCAAAAATACTAGATCCGCTAGCAATAAAATAGTATATAATATGCAAGTGTGTTAATCATTACTAATGTTCTCATTATATATAATTACATGTGCGCATTAAAACTTAATAAACGCCTAATTAGTATCAGAATCTTTAAGTTGTAGTTAAATTTATGACACTATTAAAAGGCATTAAAACAAACTTGGTTAGGAATTTGGTTACTGAACTATAAACGTCTTTATTGGCATGTAAACATAGTTTATAACAGTGTAAAATGTTCTTAGGATGTGGCAATAATTACATGTGGGCGTAATAATGTGGCTTGTCTATTAAGGGTTAATGAAGAAAGGCTTTAACTAAAATTTTCTACAAAATCAGTGTTGTTAACTTTTATGTTGATCTATAGTAATTTAATGGTTTTAATTTGGCGATGAAAAAATAATTACTTCTTTATTTTTTAATTAAAAACGTTTATTATTTCTGGATAAAGATATGATAACGTTTACACACGCACTTACACACACCCACACACATACACACACGCACACACACTCACTCTCGCACACACACACACACACACACTCTCACACACACACTCTCGGACACTCACACACAACTTAGATACTATTAATATAAACAATTATTACTCTAAATATTGCATGCATGTAATAAACAGTCATTAATTTTTCTCCGGAAACAAGTCAATGTTCTCAATTGCCTTAAAATGTAAAGGGCCTGGTGATCTGTAATACAGGCCTCTGCCTAGCTCAGACACCATTCTCTCACAATCTACATTGTATTTATAATACGTTTGTAAGTTATAAATAGTTCATTCAATGATTGTGGAGAAAATAAATAATTATCTTATCTTATTATCTTATCTAAACACATTGACCATTAGGCCAAACAAGGCTGTTGCGATCTCCAAAATAAAAGAGCTTCACTCAGCATTAAGCCGTGCCCCCAAGAAACTACGGAGCTGGTTTTCAGTGAGTCCTGCTGTGTGAAGCCCATGGACGAAATAATTTCCGTATCACATTTCCTGAGCTGGTTGGGATCGAATAAATTATACCTAGGTAATTTAAAAAAATTGATTTATCATGAGAAAATCAAACAGCGGAATGCCGTAGTATATACTACGGCATTCCGCCGTTTGTTTTTCTACGACGTAATATTTTAACTTAAAACTAAAGCTTTTATCTTAATACCGTAAAGCCAATACGGTATCAAAGGATAGCATTTTTTATTCATTCCCTTATAATGAAAGTGCCAAAATAAAATTCCCACTTAGAATTCCATAATAGCCATTTGTAAGCAGCCTGTAGGTATGTACCGCGAAGAACTTTTGAAGAATTTACACAGTATCTTATTACCATCCTATTCAGTTCTCTCTGCTATTACATAAAAATTAAAGAACACGACTTACCTGATTTCACTTACCAACCTTTCAACGAGCAGAATACGTATCATAAATTAAGACCTATTTATATTCACACCCGCACCATCGACAATTTTATTTGGATCAATTTAAACCGTCACTAGACCAGTTAATCACATTATGGGTCTAGAAACATTTGCCGGCTTCCTACATCCGTCTCACTCGCACAGTGGTAATGACCATTGGGACTTATTAAAATATGAAGGTCGTACGGAGTAATGGACGTACAAAAAATACATTATTTTGTCACTACCCGGAGTGAAACAGGTTGTGCCGAGGAAATTGAACCATGGTGTGTAGAGGATTTGCCACGACCTTCGGTTAGAGAAATACTTGGATTGAGATGAATGTGATAAAACTTGAAATGATTTTGAGCGTCTGTGGTTAATGCCGTCGACCTAATTGCACCACCACATACAAATGTATTTTCTAATTTAAAATACCTGTACATTTTTTTACATTATCACATCAAAATGAGTGCATCCAGCCTGATGGTAAGCAAACGACTAAGTTCAAAAAATAAGTAAGTGTTCCGCATCACACATAGTACTTAGTACGTAACAACGCATCGGTCACATTATAACGGCTTGCAGAAGTGCCCTGAAGAAAGAGAGTTCTTAATAGTTGACCCAGCCTAATGGCTCAGCTGGTGTAAGAATTACGATGGTATTTTCTATTACGAGTGCTGGTTTCATATGCACACATTGTTTTCGTGGTATCTAAAGCCTACATGCGTAGTTATATTAAAGAAAGGAGCGGGAAGGATCAAAAAGTTCCTCGGAGCATTCACCATGATACTTAAATGTTTAATCGACGCTTTTACGGTGAAAACATCGTGAGGAAACCTGCACATTTGTAAAGAAATGCACAGGAAGCGCTGGTTGCTGAATTATTGCTTTAGCATTGTACAAAAGATAAGTTAAAAAAATAGTAAGCACGGAACAAAATCATATTTTTTGTGGCCTAATGACGACGGAGTCCTAATAACAAATTAAACTACTTATGACCATAACAGGAAATGAATCTATATTAGAATTATCCTTGGACAAAACGCAAAAGTAATCATACTCGAGAAATAAATACAATGCAGACGTAACAACAAAAGATAAGATTACGAGTGTCCATAACAGATTAAGTAACATTTAGTTGTCGGTTCACAATCACAAGTACGGTTAATATTAAATGTCAAAAGTCCGTTCGCAACTTAGTCGAGCGCTTTGTCAAGTGTTAATTTTTTTTGTGACCTGCTACTAAGTAGTTCAGGCAGAACGACTTTACGCCGAGACTGTCATCAATGGCACATATCTCGAAAGCGAATGGTCCTTTTTCCGTCGGTAATGCTTTTACACATACACCAGGGCAGCTGGGCACATACCCCTATCTATCGGAGAATACCCACTAAACTCGAGAGGATTAGTGTTGGGGTCGACAAAGTTATGATGATGACAATAAATCTTAAGATTTGCCATTTCCTAGTAGTTAATAATGGCATAAGATTTCCCGCAGCTATTAGAGATTTTCATTACAACATCGCCTTACCTACTATCGAAAGTTAATTAAATATGAACCTTTCATAAAACCTATCCTACAAATATTAAGTCCCAGAAATTGCTTTCATGCCGATAATATCACTGTCCATAACAGATTAAGTAACTAAGCAATTTCACTATCCCATTAAATACCAAAACAATAAATTAATCAACCATTTTGTCAGGTGTTACACTTTTACCGTGACCCGCCATTGTATTATCGAGAACTCATTTCGTTACCGATTTGTATCGACTTGCGACAACTATAGAAATGTAATAAAATTTCATATTTTCGATTTGCCAATCCGATTTCCATAGGGCTCGCAATAACACTGGCGTGGCCCATGGTATTGTCTGTGCGCTTTCGCAAAACTATTAGCATAGCGGATTGAGCGCGGGATCTTTTATGATAAATGTGACCATTGGTTTTTGTTCAAAGCGGGACATTTGACTCGGCTCTCGTAGGTGAGTCAGTGCTTCATACAAGGTACATAGCAAAAAGTGGTTCAATTACGGGATATATACTAATCTAATCTATTACATAAAAAGCTATTTATATTTTTAAGTTATCTGACGGAGCCCAATTATTGTAAAAATATGAAATAGAAGTATTTAAGGTTTTAAATCGTATACACTTGAGAAAAGCACTTACTAGCTAAAATAAAGCATTCATAATATAAAAATACACAAATAATTACAATTTACTACCACCGAATTCGAAAAATTACAGTAAAGAGATAGAATAAAAAATAACCACTTAAAAAATACTGCAATCGTGCTGTAATACCTTAATGAAACAAGTTGATTTGCCGATGTAGAGTATTAAGGTACTTTTTGCCCTGATACGGTAGTTATTAGAGCTCTTGCAAAAATTACTCCAAATAATTGCATTGACCTGAGCCCACATTAAGGAAACAGATGCACAAGTATAATACTTGCCACAAATAAGAAGGCATCCGTATAAAACGTTTCGAAAGAAAGAGCGAGCGATTCAGGAAATTTAAAAGTAATTTTTGTTGCATGAGCTTTTAAATGGACACAAACATTGCAACATTTGTCAGATCAACAACATACCTACATTATTTTATGTGTATTTTGTAACAACGAAAGGCCGAATGCATTGTACTATATTGTACTATTGTGTCTATATTGTACCTTATTTGTAAAGCGGTGTTAGTAGTGAAAATTTTTTGATCAGTTCATATCCATAATATGAATTCAAGTTAATTCTTAAAAACCTTCCCCCTGTTCCCCTTGTCACGTACCAAAGTTGTTATGACGGAATTCGGTTGCGGAGCAATAAGTATTCAATTATGTCTTTACATAGGTACAATCCTACCCATATTGAATTGTCATTGGGCTTCCCCAATAGATCTTCACCTATATTGCAAGCTGATGATGATGATGGTGATGTTGAAGTGCTACGATCTTACTAGGGAATCGAGTTATAGATCCTAAACATACCAAACCAAAAAGGGTTATCCCATGAAAAATCGGACGTGTAGCCACACCATTCATCAATCAAAACACCGCTGATCGATGCTCCGACGCATCAAGATTAAATCGAGTCGTGTGCGAGGGTGAATTCTTCCATTTGGTTATAAATAATAAAGGTCGCCGTGCACAATGAGCCTCGCAATGAGATTATCGATCTATTGATCTATCTATAGCACATCCAATGTCAATGTATTTCGACATGTAACAGAATCCTCGGAATCATTTTAGCGTCCGTTATTCTATGATTCACTCAATGTCAATGCTTTTAAAATGATATAGCTACCTACTCATTGATACAGTATTTTTTAAGTAGTTGTACTTTGTTATCAATCAACATTAGCCTCTTGAAATTCACTGATGGTTTACACCATATGTTCGCTTATTTACCTAATCCTTTTTACATTACGGCTTTTCGCATCCACCTCTTACCAGCTATCTTGCGTAAATCGTCACTTCATGTGGCCTGAGGGCATGTTACACTTTTTCTGAGGAGCGGTAAGGTATACCGCTAGGTACTCCTATACTCCTGAATTCGTCTACCGCAACTTACTTAATTGGTTCTGTGGCTGATATCGCCAGCTCACTGTCAGTTTTTTCAGCGATTGAAATAAGAAATCATATTATACATAGATAAAACGGTAATCAAAAAAAGGTTCTATAGTAAAAATTTGACTAATTTCTATACGCTAATACTTGTAAACTCTAATCAAAGGCGAGCATCTTCAAAGGTTACACAATAAGAAATAAATAGTCAAATATTCCATGTATTGTGTTACCTACGGATAATTTTTTTTTTTTATAGTAGCACGGCATAATGACCACTCAACGCCTGATGGATAGCGAGATAGAGAAGCCCAAGTCGCTGCGACAACGGGCAGGTAACCTGTCAGTTGCCACCGCCATGCCAGCCCTAAAGGTGCTTCTTCACGCCCCGTTTAAAGGATCTAATATCGAAAGAAGGAGGATATCTAAAATGTCTGGAAATATTCTGACGTGACTGTCAGATGGCTAAGCAAAAGATGTTACATCTATTTATGAAAAAAGAAACCTTTTGAAATTGTAGACGATAATAATTAATTAAACCGGACGTGAACGAAGTAGTGGCACTATCCGTTATTAACATAACAAAAACTTGTCTAACACTTAAATCATAGAGATCACAATTTTATTCACCGAAGTGCTTTTTAGGTTTTTGCCTAATGGAAAGTGCCACAGTTTCCTGATTGGAAGTCACGAATTAAAATACAATCGAAAAATGTTGCGCAATCTTTTTGTTCAATGTTATTTGGTATAATAAAAACATGATCAAGATAGAATCGTATGATTAGAATGCATTTTCCTTGTGAGTATAACCGAACATAATCTTGATATTAATCTATTGAAGACACCGTTTGGTGACCGAAGAGAATACAAATCAGGGCCATATTTCTTCTCGTGGGTGTTGTAAGAATCAACTAAGGGATTTCTTGAGATTTCAGGTTCTCAGTCGGTGGAAGGTTTTACTCGTCTGGCTGGCGAAGTCGGTGTATAGTCACATTAGCTTTACAGGAAATGAGGAAAGTATGGCAACGGTGGCAACTAACAATCTGAAGGAATGTGTTTTTATTATCCTCTTTTTAAAATATTATTATTTTAATTTTCGTTTTTGATATCTAAATAATAAAATTTTCTTATTTTATCGAACTTCTGTTGCAATTTTATGTTTCTATCTAATAGAAAAAAGGAACTTTGTATTGTCCGATTTTTAGACTAAAATGCATTTAATTTACATTTTTTTAAGATTTTTTTAACTACATTGTAACGACATACTTACATGGTGTGATGTTGTCAGTTTTATACGTTTTATATCATTGCAAAAGCCCTACAGAATAGAATTTCGTCACCCCAGTGAGTTTGTGTCGAACTATTAATCTCTCGTTTCCCTATGTCGGAAAATGTTAAAGACAATAGCAAAATCGTTTCGGAACCATAATATACTGCTTTCGTCACAATCGATGTTTTTTT
Source organism: Conogethes punctiferalis (assembly GCA_031163375.1). Classification (NCBI taxonomy): domain Eukaryota; kingdom Metazoa; phylum Arthropoda; class Insecta; order Lepidoptera; family Crambidae; genus Conogethes; species Conogethes punctiferalis. The sequence goes on from CM062079.1 coordinate 17,062,934, forward strand.
TTTTTTTTTTAATCTCGTGTTTGTTTTATTTACGGTGTTTCAGGACCGCGATTGGATACAGTCCATGTTTAATTGCTCATAATAATACTGTGTTTCCCTGATATGACAGGTATAAATTTACTTTAAGTTATTGTGTTTGATTATTGTGCGTCTCTATTGAATTCTTTTAAGTTACTAATTATGTGGGTTATAAATTGCAGGAATGAAATCCTTGAAGTCTCCTTTTTGGTCACCTCCATCAAATTAAATGGATTGACTCTGACTGAGTCGCAGATGAGTTGGTGGTCGCTCCTTTTGGATGCAAAACGTATGCATTTTGTGATCAGGTGTTCCATCGTCTGTCTGCTTGTGTCATCGCAGGGACATGTTTCGGTGTTGCAAATTTTAAATCTGTGTAGGTATGCACGGTGGTAGCCGTGTCCAGTCAAAATTTGGGTGAGACTGAACGATGTACCACATCTGTCCATGACCGTAGCTACATCGTCCAACTCTGGGCATATCTCTCGTGTGTGACTGCCTTGAGGACCAGCTGAATAGAGCTCTCTCCATCTCTGGAGCGTGTCCTTCCTCAGCTCCTTCTTCACGAAGCTGACCGGGAACTTGGCGTAGCAATAGTCGGAGTGAAGCTCCGCCGCAGCTTTGGCTGCTACGTCTGCCGCTTCGTTCCCGGTCACCTTCGCGTGGGCTTTGACCCATATGAATTGGATCTGGCCTGTTAGTCGTATGTCTTTTATTCGTTGGTGTATGGAGACTACTTGAGGGTTTGTGTTGCTTCGGTCGCCGAGGGCCATCAGGGCGGACATGCTGTCCGACAATATGGTTGCAGCGCGTGCGCCATTATCCTGTACCCATTTGCAAGCCTGGTCTATTGCGTATAGCTCCGCTTGGAAAACAGAACATGCAGTGTGAAGTTTAAATTTATAAACCGTTGATGGATGGGTATGACCACTGTTGAGTATTATAAAAGCTGCACCGACCAGCCCGTTATCCAACTTGCTCCCGTCTGTGTATAGATGTACGGACTCTGCAGGGGCGCACTTGTTTTGTATTTCGTTGTCAGTGTGGGCCATTTCGAAGGTTATTGAAATCCTTTGGGGAGGTGGTAATAGTTCGTTTATTGGGGATGGTCTTTCTAGAGTTATGTCATTGGGGAGGTATTGCGTTTGTCCTGACGCTCTTACTGTTTCTAATTTACTTGTTTCCAGTACTATGAGATGTAGAGGCGGAAATCTGGCTAAGGCCAGCGCTGCAATCGTGGACGTAGTGCGGAAGGCTCTCGTTGCCTTGATGGCAAAGAGTCTCTGCATTCCTTCCAGCATCCGTTGTATGTATATTTTATTAGCTACGTGACCCCACACTCCAGCTGCATACGTTACTATTGGAACTATCACATGCGTATAAATTGTGCGGACGTTTTCGGTATGTATACCCCACGTGGGTCTTATAAATAGGCTTAAACGGTTAAATATTTTCATTGCCTTGGCGGTGATGTATTTCACGTGCTGCGAGAATATCAAATTCTCATCGATGATTACACCGAGGTATTTGATTTCAGTGACAAATTTAAGTTCTGTCCGGTTCATCGCAATTTTAGCTTGCTTTGCTTTCCGAGAGAAAGCAATTAATTGCGTTTTAGCCGGGCCGAACTCAAGCTTGACACTGCATCCCCATTTATTAATTATTTGTAGCGCTGCGTTTGTTTTCTGTTCCATGTGTGCTACCGAAGGTGCTGAGACTACCAGAAGAACGTCGTCCGCGAAGGCCTGCAGGTGACATCCGGGAGGTAAGGTTAGTTGTAGTAATTCATCGAGGATGAAGTTCCACATAGTGGGTCCACACACCGACCCTTGGACGCATCCTTTTGCCATTTGCTTTGAGACCTGAGCTCCTCCGTGATAAAGCGTGACTAGTCGATCTTTGAAATAGTCTTGTACTAGATTGTAGATATTGTAGGAGTCGCGAGCGCGCCGCCAGTGAGGAAGCATCGTTTACGACGCGCTCCCTATAATTTTGCCAATAACCGCGAAATAAACGTCACCAACTCGTCAATTACGAACATTTTGAGTAGTGCATTGTAACGTGACTGTGATTAGTGATAATATCTAGCCTGGAGGAGACTTATAGTGCGAGCAATCTACAAATATTCACTGTTTGCATGAGCAAAATTCGCACGTTTTGCTAGCCCGCTTCTCGCGTCCGTCGCCTCGGTGGTCATTGACCTGACGCGGACGCCGGGCGGCCGCCCGGTCGCTGGTTTCGTATTTATTTTCACTTATTATTACTGACACTACGTGCATGTTCTCCTGCCTGTGATTGATCTTCTGCCGTGTTACACTTCTACTATAGAATTCTATAGAGTTAATTACCTACGCAAACGCATGTTATCTACCTTGTTTGGTGAAGGACTCAAACATAACTCAAAGCGAACTAATACGAGTTTGGTGTACTAACCCGAATACCTATTGTCTGCAAAGTAAAGGAGAAGTTTTTACTAAGGCTACGCTGAGGAAAATAAGGAAGAGTATCTTACAGCACGCAACTACACTATACCTACCTATCTGCCTAGCATCCTTACCTACCAACTGCCTAGCGAGAAGTTACAAGAACAAGCGTACACGACTGCCGTGCCAGCTAAACAAACTAAGTAAAGATTTTGGAGTCATCCACGCGCCCTTCAGTGATCAAGCAAATCCTCGCCGTCAATCACTCTTCTCCACCGGGCAAGTTCGTGAACCTACTGCCATCAGCTATACCGAAGACTAAGATACGTCGTGAAAGATATACCTAGAGACCTTAAAGTGTTAGCTGTGCATAAATAGATGTTAAGTGATCACTTAAGCGTTAAGAGTAACTCTGTGTCTGCCAAGTATTATGTACTTGTCTCTTTAATTTATATTTGAATTTGTTGTTTAATACTTTTAAGTTGATATCTCAATCTCTATAGTAAGTAATTAGTATTCTACCTATAGGTAGGTAGGTATCTAATGTGTATACGTTTAGGTTGGTCCGTTAGTTCAATACTCTTAGCATAGTGTTGATTAGCGCCGGTTTCCTTGTATAATTTACACATACACACATTTTAACACACCATACATATGTAATATAAGTAATACTTATAATAATTATCAATCTGAAACAGTAAGTAAACAATAGTAAAATTAAGCCCTTTAAACGCAATTCAAAATTAAATCAGTTAACTACAAAATCGTCCCGTGACGGTTTGACTCTCCAAACCGTATATAGATCCAAATAATAATAAGAATTAATAATAATATCCTTAGCCATTGTTCTGTATATCAATTCGTATATTTTGCTACTAAAATTATTACATATCAGTTAGTTTTAGTTTGTTATTGTGCGTCTCTTTTCAGTTAAAACCAGTTGATCACCACTCCATCTCCTGAAAAGGAAAACATAGATTAGTTAAAAGTAACTACACCTTATACTCAATTATCTACTTATCTGTGTTGTAGACGCAAAGAACATAATCGTGACAGCCGTCTTGTCGATCACTCGTGCTTTACAACTCTGCCTCAAAATAAACACATAATAATTTTGAATTACACATTTCCACCAAATAATAGAAAATCATTTTATTACCGATGACGAACCAAGTTAAGAAGAAGGACAAAGAACTTGTCATACTCACCGCATTTGCTAGCGACGTCAAAGATTATGATTCCTACCAGCGGACTGTCAACGCCATCGCTGAGACGATAGATCGAGCACTAGATACTAGCAAGACTCATCTTTATTCTGAACACAGACAGCTCATAAAGCAAGCAACATCTGAAATAAAAAAGTGCACAAGTGTTCTGTCAGCAATAGTCAGTGCATCATTGACAACGCCGGCGACTCAAGAGACATCTGCCTCTCTCAAGACAATCGATGTTTGATAGTAGGAAATACGCACTAGGTGCTTATGAAATAAATAATAGAATAGCTGGACATTTATTTTATTGCTGTTGGTGGTGAATGTGGAGATGAACAGGGGGCCTGTCTGATTTTAAAACTGTTCATTTGGAAGTGAGAGCAGGTATTTTTTTATGCGAGAGTCGGCAGACGAGCAAGTGTGATGCTTGATGGTAAGCAGTCGACACCGCCCATGGACACAGCTCTAACCGAGTTTAGGGTCGCTGCCAGCCTTTTAAATATGAATACGCTCGTTTCTTGAAGGTTCCCAAGTCGTAGCTGTTCGTCGTTCCTTCGATCCCCGCTCGGGACAAACATTCATGTGATGAAAATTTGTGTTTTATCTGTATTGCATTTTAGTATACCTACCTATATTGTGGTACTTTCCTTGATTCTAATTTCTATAACTAATTGTATTAACTACGTCAATTCACGGGTGCTTCACCGAGTGTACGTTGGTTGCCATCTTGCCATACCGGCGGGTAAGCAATACCACGAGAATTTGAAACTTTAACTTCACTTCATTTTGGAAGCGTCGCGCAAACTATTCAGTTTAAGAAAAAAATATATTAGAAACCTCAATACCATTTTTTAAAGACTCATCCATCACACGTATGAGGTTTATTTAAAAAAAATTGACTTTCAGTTCAAGGTATGGGGAACCCCAATACTGTTTTCTTTTTCTATTTTTGTATGAAAATCTTAATGCGGTTCACCGAATATATCTTGTTACCTAGCTTCCACAGTATAGCTCTTATAGTTATGGAAAAAGTGGCTGTGACATACGGACGGACAGACATGACGAACCCAAAAGGGCTCCGTTATTTGCCATTCGGCTACGGAACCCTAATAAAATGAGGAAGCTTTATAATGAAGACGAAAAATTATGCCATTACAAGCAGTGTCACGGAGGAAAACCTGATTTCCTATATTAATTAAGCGCATTCGTTTCACGTTGATAAGTGACCGTATCTGAACATGTGCATTGTGCAATACCACGCATTGTTTCGCGACGGCCTTGGGGCACTTTTTAGACGTCTTTGTTGTAAAGACAGTTCATTTACTGCCTTGTTGGTCTAGTGGCCACAAGTAGGGGCTCTAACCTTTTATAACCTCTTTGGGAGTCCCCAAAAGAGGTTTAAAAGGTTAGAGTTTCGGTCGAATCTATGTCGCAGTCATCTGGTTGAATCTGCTATTCAATTGAATGACTAGCGCGTTCATTGAATGTCGACATTTAATTGAATGCCTAAAGGACAACTCGTCAAGTTATTGAATGAAACGTTCAACGTCTTGACTGAATGTCATTTTAGCATAGTCGTTGAATGGGTAAAAGCCGACTGTTTAATGTTTAGTTTTTAAAAGAATCCGGAGGCGGCGTATTAATAGGTAAATCCATGCTGTCATACTATTTTATTACGTATAAGTCAGTTTAAAGTAATCAAAAAAATATCTACACTCAGGTGATCATGTTCGACGCCATATTTGTTTTAGTGACTACTAACGCCGCGCGGGAAAAAAATGAACTAAATTACAATCACTTGACTGCTTTTACGTCCGCTCTTTTCAAAGGGCTATGTTTCAATCCGCTACCTAGTTGGACGTTAAGTGACGCGTGTTTAGTCAACGTTCGGTCTAGTCATTCAATTGAATGTCGTCATTCAATGAACGCGCTAGCGATTCAATTGAATAGGAGATTCAACCAGATGACTGCGACATCTATACAATTTTGATGGCTTTCTCGAACTCTTCAAACTGGCTCGATGGCTCATTTATTAGTGACCTCTGCCCTCTGAGCCAAGGGTCGTGGGTTCGATTCCCGCACAGTACAAACATTTGTGTTCATAAACATGTCTGTTTGTATTGGTCGTTTTCTATGTAGGTATAATATGTATTTATTTACAAAAAAAATGTATCTAAGTTTATCTGTTGTCTAGTACCCATAGTACAAGCTTCGGCTTAGTTTGGGGCTAGGTGGCGCTGTGTGGCACAGCGTGGCATGTCTTAGGTTATTAATTATTATGTTCAAAACGTTCTATGTATGGTTGTATTGCACAATAGAATGTAAGTATATTGTTATCGTTGCATATAGGCGTCAACGGTTTACACCCGGTACTTCAGTGATGCCAATACGCGCTCTTTTATCTAACTTTTGAAAGTAGGTAGGGATTCAATGGATTTAATTCTAGTTTTACTCTTTAACTTTTCATGCTCTTTTGCTTTTCATGATCCAATAGTAAACGCAGCTTGATATTAACAATAACCGGATTTTCCTGCTTATAAATTTCTCAGTAGCAAATATTTTGAGGTTACGAATTTCGTACTAATACATCCTTGCATAGAAATGCACATAAGGCCGTTGTTATCGAATAGCTATATCAAAATCTACATCGGGTTTCGGATCAATTAATTCCGATGACAATTTAATAAATACATTATCATTGAGATATTTTTTTCGAGAGAGGTGTTTATTTATACAAGATTATTTAAAAATCAAGAGAAAGGTGTTTTTATGGTTCTGTTAATTCAGAAAGCATTTTTCCTAAATAGGATCAAATTAAACTTTATGTAACTAAGGACACTCAGACTTAGATTTAGTTAAGTTCATCTAGAGCCCTTTAAACGCCAGTGACGCTTATAGGCGTAATTTTTTTTTCTATTATGTCTCATTTATCGGCTGTCAAAGGATTAACATAGTGCCATGCCGACCCTATTAATGGGAGATGTAGCTAACAACGCTTAAATATCCTAACCCATGCCTAGCTACCGACAGGGATTTTCTAATAGGAACGCTATTAGAAAATCCCTGTAATTTATCTATCATCTAACCTGAGATTTCAAACATAAGCCTCTTTGCCTTACCAGCAAAGCTAACACCAAACCTGTAAGGCATTAATCCAATTGACTCAGCCAACTAATCCTAAATCAATTACTTATACCCAAGCAATCTCCATAACAATAAGATTGCCAACCAATCGTTTTGTCAAAGATAAACTACTCGTATTACTATCTTAAAGAGTTCCAAAGAATTGCTTAGCATTTATTTAGCTATTTAGATCTTAGTTAACGATCAAACCACTCCGCATAAATGACCTTTAGAGACAAATTAATTCTATTTGCGACTGTGGGAACCTAAGCCATAGTGGTCTATTAAGTACTTGTTATTAGAATAGTATTAGTTATATCACATTTTTCCTTGCCAGTGTAACTTGGACTGTCTACTCGTATTTGAGAATGTATTTAAGGTTGCAAAGGGTAACACAAGTTTTTGATTGTTCCTTTTTGATAGGGGCACTGAACTCAAAAAATAACCGCCAAGAAACAGGAACATTTTCAGCCTTTTGCAGTCCACTGTTGGACATAGGCCACTCTTTTTGTTTGCTATACGATAAGAAACAGTGATTTAGGTATATTCGCCAAAAAGTAATTTTTCGCCCGTTCCTTAAACTAGGGTGATAATCAAGGGCATAGCTACTTTAATTGCCGTATCAATTAAATTAGGCCCCAGACCCCCTCAAAGTTCATACGCAAGAACGAATAAAAACTCCCCAAACTTTGCAACTAAACTTCCTTGTCCTAAGGACACCGAAACAATTTTTTGTATGGGGCCCCGCCAAGACACGCTACGCTTATCAAGTGCGGGTTGGATCAATGTTCCTATAAGGATAGATAGATAGATATTCTTTATTGCACAAAATTCAAACATTTATAGACAAGGTATTACAGACAACAAGTGGTACAATTTAGGCGGTCTTATTGCTAGTAAGCGATCTCTTCCAGACAACCTTCAGGTAGAAGAAGTGTGCTATTCTGAAAGGGGCAAAGTCGTAAGAATGTTATAAATAAAAGGAATAAAGATACATTATAAAGATAGGCTTAATTTCATAGGTTGGTCCTGCGCCTGAACTTTCTCCAGTTGTGTCAAATTGGCCTCATATTATTATGAGGGTAAGGGAACTTCATAGGACACTGTGTTTGGGCATTTGTTTCTTCACAATAAATCTCTTACCTTGGTATGTCGAGCTACGCCATTCTTTTCTTTTTATAACCGAAGTTCGCATATGAGAAATTAACATTTTCATGATGTACACAATATGGTACAAATTACATTCAATAACGATCCAACATATGGCAACCGGCCACTCCCAATTCATTTGGAAAACGGTTTCCTTTGTGCAAAATGAACAGAGCCAACTTTTATGGTCCGAACGCGCCCACTGTCCTTTCATTATTATAGTAATGAAGTTCAACTTATACTGGAATGTGAAACAGTGTCCAGTTTTACGCAGAGCAATGTCTAAAACACCTTGGCATTTGAGAACTACACGTCGGTAACTAAAACAAAACTACGCATTTGATAAATGCGTTTGAGCTGATAACCAATTGGATTGTTATGTTATACTATACGTACGGGAAGTAGCATGCCATTTGGTTGAATTTAAATTAGATTTCGAACGGATAATATCGTAGTAGGGCGTGTTAGTTAAACATATTTTTAATATTTCACCCTTCACATCCGTTTAAAGATAATTTTGTGTGTTTTATTGATATGGCTCGCCTATAGCAATGTATAAAATTTCAATAAATCTAATAAAATTGGCAGGCAATGATCTTGTTTAAATAAGAAAAAATCGAGTGCTGCTACATTTTTGATCAAAGCAATTTGAATAGTAATTAAACTTTAAACGCATCATATGGATTTATTAATTTATCTCCGTTAATTACAGATGGAATAAATTAATCTTTATGCAAAGCTCTGAATTACGAGGTCAAAATTTTAAAAGGTAACTTTTATCACTTCTTGCAAACATTTAAATAGGGTTATAAACTTCTTTCCGGTGTCATATCAGTAAAATGCTGCATTAAGAACCAGTAATAGAGTCATTGCCATTTTTTTTTTACTTTTCTCATATAAATAATAATAAATAAATAACCCAGGACATGCCATGCTGGGCCACACAGCGCCACCTAGCCCCAAGCTAAGCCGAAGCTTGTACTATGGGTACTAGACAACTGATAAACTTACTTAGATACATTTTTTTTGTATAAATACATATTATACATAGAAAACACCCAGACCAATACAAACAGACATGTTCATGAACACAAATGTTTGTACTGTGTGGGAATCGAACCCACGACCATTGGCTCGATGGCTCATTTGGTAGCAGTAACTACCAAATGAGCCATCGAGCCAGTTTTATTTTAACTTGATTGGTATGCGGTACATAAGAAAAAGGAAAATCATAGGTATATCTATACTTGTAGCTTTGCTGTCTAGCTGTGGACTGTAATAGGCTGATGATGAATCAAGATTGTACTTTTCATCTAAAAATATTTCTCTAAATTATTTCTGTGTAGGTACAATAATAGTGTCAATAAAAATAACGTTAAAATATGATTTATATCATACAAAAAGCAAAAGAAAAATAATTGTGATAATATAACTCATGATTTTATCTCAAGCATGACATGTTTACATAAAATGTGAACATATAGTTTAATAGAAAAAATATGTGGTGTGGGTGTGGTGTTATTTAACCGTAAAACGCGGCCAGATACAAAAGTCACCCGCAGTGTTCTGTCAGCTGTCGGCTTGTCGGCAACGCCACTTGGGCGGGTGACATTGTGTCGGCACCAACCGCCAAGGCCTGCCACTCTCCGACATTTGAACGCACACTTACGAACGTTAGTTGAGGCGGAGTATAGATTTTAGTTGAGGTAGAGTATAGTTTGTAAGCTGTGGCCCATGCCACCTAAGACCCATGTCTTAGAAAACTACTGAGGTATCCTTGAGTTGTAAGAAGCGACTAAACGTTCCTTCGAGGTTCAGAGCACTTGTAGCGGGCTACCGTCGGATTTGTATGGGTATTGACAGGCTTGGTGGCTCATTTGGTAGTGACCTCTGCCCTCTGAGCCAACCGGAAAGTGTCGTGGGTTCGATTCTCGCACAGTAAAAACATTTGTGTTCATGAACATGTCTGTTTGTATTGGTCTGGGTGTTTTCTATGTATTGTATTTATTTACAAAAAAAAATATCCAAGTAAGTTTATCAGTTGTCTAGTACCCATAGTACAAGCTTCGGCTTAGTTTGGGGCTATGTGGCGCTGTGTGGCCCAGCGTGGCATGTCTTAAAAAAAAAAGTCTATTATCCGCTAGATAGGAGTGAACCCCATATAACCTAGGGCCCTGGTGTATGCGTAAAGGCATTGCCGACAAAAACAAGTACATATAGATTTTCTGTCTGACATCTGTCATCTTGACGTTCTAACTTCACATGCCTAACCGAAGCAACAAGCTGCGCCCTGCCTTCGCCAACCCGCCTGCCCAGCGTGGCGTATATCCTCCAGACGTTTTCCCTAAGTGGCGACCAACTGGAGAGGCCTATGTCCAGCAGTGGACTGCAATAGACTGATGCCGATGGTGATGAACTTCACATGCTGTGCAGCATCGGGGCATGTCACAAGTAACACCACTAAGCACGCTGGATCACATAGTGCTATCTAGTCCCAGTTAGAATATGCATCCTCCGTATGGAACCCAATGTACTCCAAGTATATAGACATGCTGGAGGCGATCCAGAGAAGCTTTATTAGACGGTTGAAGTATAAGTTTAAAAATTTCAACACTCAAAATATTGAGTCGTTGCTGATCCGCCGAGAGCATAAGGATCAAATATTTTTGTATAAGATAATGAATGGTTTAATTGATTCTCCATTCTTGCTGAGCAGATTGGCACTTAGATGTTCTAGACCTGGCGCACGGCATAAACTTACGTTTTCTGTACCTTTTTGTAAAACTAATTATAGAAAGAATAGTTTTATTGTTAGATCTAGTAATAAATACAATAGTACTTACAGCGACATCGACATATTTCACGAAAGTGTGGCGCGTTTTCGACGCCTTCTTAAGGATACATGAATAATAATAGGCTTTCCTTTTAAAGGTTTAGATTTTTCTTTTCTTTTTTGACAAATGTAACAATTAATTCACTGTTCACGACACAAATGCTTTAATACCTTAATACCTTTATATTATTACTTTTACCTTTTACGTTACCGAGTGTCTCATTCAACTTTTAATTGAATAAGCTAGTAGTGGGAACTGATTAGGCTAGTGAATTAGTTTAAATTATTTTTAAGCTACAATGTATTAATTTAAGCTGTTTGTTTCCCTAATAAATAAAATAAAATAAAAATAAAAATAAGCCGAAACTCGTACTATGAATACTATGAGACTGCCTGGGGGACTAACCCAGACCAATGCAGACGGACATGTTTATTCACAAAAATTATGATTGTACTGTGTGGCGATTGAACCGCAACCTCTGTTTCCGAGTCAATGAACCGAAAATCTTAACTTTTTAAATGCGCTTGACTATTTTGGTGGCTACGGAACCTTAGGTACTCTATGCGTGGCCTAACATGCGATTGGCCATATTACATCAGAAGTCCTAACCAGCAAGGGTTTTCTGTGTCGCTTCGGGACTTAGAATAGGATCACTCCATCTCATCCCGTGGGAGTCGTAGAAGATGACGGGAAAAGGGCAACAGCGTTTAACTGGCTATAAATAAAACCTACTGCGGTCACCTACTCGCCTGACGAACGTGATTATTAAGGCAAATGCTCCAAATGACATAATTGGGAGAGGCCTATATACAGCTGCTGTCAATGATTCCAGGCTCATAATGATAAACCAGATAGCGGAATCGCATTCTTCCTCCATACGTATTAAGTAAATACGCCACATCAAGTAAGTAAAATAAAAAACGTAAGCGGACCTAGTGTACCCCACAGCAAGTTTAATGCGCATTCTAAACTTAGGCCCAACCAGCTGTTCAAATAGGCTAGATTTCTAACATATTCCAATCTAGGGCTTAACATGAAGTACCTACCTGGCTGGCTACCTAATCCGATATGTTTTTTGTAGTAACATAGCTTTCGCCTGGTAAACGGAAATGGGGTACCAAGTTAATTAGTTGCCTCGATTATATTTATTTATTTAATTATAATAAAACACAATTTACGTAGGATGTATATCTATAGTAGGTAATATTTCATTTTATAGACTGGCTCGATGGCTCATTTGGTAGTGACCTCTGCCCTCTGAGCCAAGGGTCGTGGATTCGATTCCCGCACAATACAAACATTTGTGTTCATGGACATGTCTGTTTGTATTGGGCTGGGTGTTTTCTATGTATAATATGTATTTATTTACAAACAAAAAATGTATTTAAGTAAGTTTATCAGTTGTCTAGTACTCATAGTACAAGCTTCGGCTTAGTTTGGGGCTAGGTGGCGCTGTGTGGCCCAGTGTGGCATGTCTTGGGTTATTTATTTATTTTGTGAAATGAAATAAAATGAAACGGGCCCTAGCCCGACCCCATCCTGCAATTGGACGGAACGGGAACCTGAAGGGATTGGCATATAAATTAAGGATGGAATAGAATAAATACATTTATTGGCCACACAAATTTGTGACCATACGAAGTCAGCGTTCTTTTTATATACTTACTCTTGGGTGTTTTAAACGGAGCGTCAAGCGGCACTTATGCAGGCCGTTATAGTGTGATCGATCCGCATTTCACCATCTGTGTTGCGGATCACTTACATTTTTGGACGGTCGTCTGTGCTTAAAATCAGACAGCCATTTTGACGCGCTAATATAAAAAAAAATTGCTCCAATTTTCTGAGCTCCAACTTCTTACATTGAGATCAGATCAATGTACATTATGTTGTCTGATATTTATTAGATGTCAAGCAGATTTCGCAATACCTGAATCACGTTATCACTCCGGATATTACCCACCCACTTTTCTAGTGCCAAACTAGATCGTAGACTATTGACCTATATGCCCTTTCTTATGCTCTAGACTTTATGTGTACCTACACATGAAGAGTAACCTAAACTCTCCTTCTCAAATGCTCTAAACTTTGTGTACCCATGAAGTTTGTTCATCTACCATATAAAAATAAGTCGGGTTTTCCTCCCTGACGCTATAACTCCAGAACGCACGAACCGATTTCCACGGTTTTGCATTCGTTGGAAAGGTCTCGGGCTCCGTGAGGTTTATAGCAAAGAAAATTAAGGAAAATAATTTTACAGCCATCTGGTGGCGAAACGGAGTTCGCCGGGTTTGCTAGTGTAATATAAATAAATAAATGTCAGAAAACATCACAAAAGCACTTTTTTCCTAAATGACTACGATGATAACCAAGGCGGCCTTGTCATCTTCAATGGGCTGTTGGGGGAGCAAAAGGATGTGTAATGGTTATTATAATAACGAATTTAGGTACCACAAAATATATCATCATCATCATCATCAGCCTATTACAGTCCACTGCTGGACATAGGCCTCTCCAGTTGTTCGCCACTTAGAGCAAACATCTGGAGGATATACCCATAATCGCCACGCTGGGCAGGCGGGTTGGCGTTCGCAGGGCGTAGCTTCTTGCTCCGGTGACGCTGCTGCCCGTCACCGGTCTTTAGTATTTAGCTACGCCTTCAATTGTGATGGTTATACCGCCACCAGTCGGTTGCCAGCGCCTCGTTTGTTATTCGGCAGGATGCACCACGGGCAGGTGAGGTTGGCTTGGAGCGAAAAGATGATAGGCCGCTCCCTTACATCCCTACAAAATATATAATAACAAGTAAATACAAATATAAACTCCCAGACACGGAACAAACACAAATAACCCGGTGGTGGTATAATAAAATAATAATTATAATAGGTGGAGAACTGGAGATCGAATCCACGACCCTTGGTTCAAAAGTGTACGACAGTGGCCTCTACCAATTAAACCATCAGGCCAGTCAAATAAATAAGGCTAAGTAAATCAGTCAGCAGATCTGGCGACAGACGGAGTTACGTTCGCATTTAAAATATTAGTAGGGGAAAGTGGTTACCCTTCGTACGCTTTTTAGATTTTATTTTTTTAATTTATGATTAATAATCGAATTTATCTAGTTTAGAGACCTAAGTATAACAAATATATTGTAGTTTGTTACCAAAAAGTCCGACACTATTATGTCAAAAGGTTATAGAGTTATAGTCATTTTTCTACGATAAGATATTTGTACGAACTTGCCCCACGTATGGGGTACGTTCGTACGCATGGGGTAAATTCATATAGGGTAATTAAAAATAGTTAAAGTCGTTAATTTTTTATTAATTATTATAAAAATATGTATTTCTCAAAGAACTAACTTAATAATATTTGAATTGGCTCATAGTCTTTGAATTTCTTGACTCTGCTTTCCAACGTCGAGGTCTTGATGTTATATTTCAACGCGGCTTTCCTATACGACAAGCGTCCGTGAATTACGTCGTCAACTGCTAATTTTATGGACTCCTCATCCACGTCTTGAGTACGCGTGCCCTTTTTTATATTTTCGCACCATGATTCTGCAATAAAATACTTTATAAAAGGAAAGTTATTGTGCTTTTTGCCTGGTATTTTAAAGGTTTACTATATTTTATTTCATAAAAATCTAATTATGATATTGTGGTGGTTAATAAAATCTAAACGCACGCGTACGAATGTGCCCCCTGTATGGCTGTACGAAAGCACCCCATACCTTGCACAAAATTAAAGTACAACTTTATACAAATTCTAATTTAGTAAAGAGAAATATAACAATTAAAGCTCAAAATAAACAATATTAACATTAATTAATCATCACCATATTGTCAAAAACATAACAATTCTACTTACAATTGCGAATTACACCTAAGGAAAAAATTTACTCACCTCGCGCGAAAACACGTTATGTCTTGTCAGCCGATACACCGTGGTGCGACTGCCACGCCACTCCGCTAACAATATGGTGGTCGGTATGTCTATGCACACAAGCAAAGGCGTGTATGTGTGCCGTTTAGTTTTTCTGCTATACTCACTGCACGAATGTGCCCCACGTACGAATGGTGACCACTTTCCCCTAAGGATTGATACGGAACAAACTGCATGCATACCTACTGGCCACTTCGCTCGTACATTTTCCGTCAGAAGCTGTCGTTATAAAATGTTCGTTAAACTCGCAACTGGCCAACCGAAATGAATCGCGGAATCGCAATATCGCGCTCCGATTTACGTAACAATTGTTAGCATTATTTTGTCTTTGGTTTACTAGCGGCCGTAGAAAAACAGTGAGACGTTTCCGTTGTGACGACAAACGCGTGGAAAAGTATTAATTGGAAAGTTTCCTTTTTGAATTGTTTCAATTGACGAACATGTTCTAAATATTTGTAACCTACCCGAAAAAAATGTATATATAATTTTTTTTTTAATTCTTTTATTTTGTGTACTCGGTCTTGGTAGTCATATACTTTTAAGATCACGTTATTGGGGTGGAAGGTTGATAATCTGAGATACAGGAACTATCCTAGTTCAGATATCAACCCGCCATAATTACATATACCTTATTTTTTAATTAAATATAAACTACTGTACATTCCACTCTGTATTTATGGTAAGAAATAAACGTTTATTATTATTATTAATTATCAGCTTGTTTACGTCCGTTTTGAAAATGTTTATTTCAATTACCAGCTTGTTTACACGACCAATGCTAGACATAAGCCACTCCCAAGAGGTAACCATTGTCATTTGAGTCCATTTGCCTTAGTTACTACGCTTGCCAGGCGGGTTGGAGACCACAGCAAGTTTTATTTGTACCCAGATAAACGCTGCTGCCCGCTTCCTGATCGATTCATCGTCCTTAATCGTCTAATACTATACTCAGGGGATGAGATCCGCCCCATATCATCTATTCCAAATCCGGAAGCACGGATAAATGTTTCAATTGACTGGCTCGGTGGCTCAATTGGTAGTGACCCCTGCCTACTGAGCCAAGGGTCGTGGGTTCGATTCCCACCCGGGACAAACATTCGTGTGATGAATACTTGTCTTTATTCCGTGTCTGGGTGTTTATAATTTGTATTTAAGTATTTATTTGTGGGACCTTCGTTGTTCTGATACCCTTAACACAAGTGGTTAAGCTACTTACTTTGGGATCGGAGCAATGTATGTGATGTTGTCTGATATTTATTTAAAAAAAATTCATAGTGTATGACATTGTATGACACCCATCACGACACGTGGAGTCGAAGCGTGAACAGTGACGGTACGGCTGGTGTAGAAGTTTAAAGTCACTCAACTACCTATCGAAAGAGTCACTTCTACGCTATTCTACAGAGGTAGATCGATAAATAAAATAAATAAATAACTCAAGACAAGCCACGCTGGGCCACACAGCGCCATCAAGCCCCAAACTAAGCCGAAGCGTGTACTATGGGTACTAGACAACTGATAAACATACGTAGATATTTTTTTTTTGTAAATAAATACATATTATACATAGAAAACACCCAGACCAATACAAACAGACATGTTCATGCACACAAATGTTTGTAATGTGTGGGGATCGAACCCACGACCCTTGGCTCAGAAGGCAGAGGTCACTACCAATTGAGCCACCGAGCCAGTCAAAATCAGCCAGTCAATCGATGGTAATATAAAATTAAAAACATCACACTGTTGCGACTCTATGTACTGTGACTTCACGTAAAAGTTATTATATTAGTGTTTCTGTTTTTACTTTACTTTTAGCCCGCGGGTCACGATTTACTCGAATTCTTTTGTTATTATAACCTACAAAGTATGAAAAATCGATTTATAAACGGTCACCTGAGGTTTGTCTATAAGGAAATGTTATTTTGTTACAATATTAGTTTTGGTCTGCTATTGATTCCAAAACCACTTCCTAAGTGATATAACACACAAAACTTGGTACAGTAATCGCCACAATAACAGATTAGTATTGTTTGAGATTATTAAAAACCACCTTCCTATATTAATATGAGACCCTTTAAACGAAACGTGAAAAAAAAGCATCTTGCGGGCCAGAATGGCTAAGGTGTCTAGTCAGACACCGTTTTCAGAAGAAAACTTAGGTTTTCCGCGGTTAGAGTGAAAAAGGGAACATAAGTATGTTCCCTTTTTAGCTTTCCGTCAGGTAAAAGCCTCTATGCATATAAGTATGACTTATGTAAATGCGTCAAAATCTCAGTAACACCCTTATGTCCATTTTAATTCAAGATGGACTGTTTGACGTTAATTACTAGTACGGGAAAGTTTAAAAGTAAAAAAAATAGACAATTAAAGGCATTACAGACATCTCTCATTGCAGTTACAATATGGTCTTATCGCCAATAAGCGATCTCGCCTCGCCAACCTTCAGGTAGACGAAATGTAATTCATAGAACAAACTAAACTTTAGTTAGAAACCAGGTGGTTAGTATGCATTGTGCGGGGTATTCATTTTTACAACTTGCAACACAAACTAAACCAAACACAGTTTCACGAAAACTGTATGCAAGAAGCGACCAATTACCTCACAGTAAATTAAAGTCTTCTACCACGGCCGTTTCGTCAGCCGTCCCAATCGGCTATTACAAACATTTGATAATACCCTATTCTTCATTATTACCTCATGTACGCGTTACACAGGAATATGGGAAACCGCCGTGTAATACAAAAACATATATATTGACACAATAACAATAGAAACTGGCGACTTATGCTGTCTTTGGCAATTCTCGCGGGCTCGCGCGCGGATTGGAGACACTGTTTCCGTTGATGGAGTGCAGACGAGAATGATTTGAAGTTGATATAAGTCGTCATCATCATCAGCCTGCAAACGTTCACTGCTGAACTATGTCCGTGTCTATTTCTGATATAGAGGCCTATAGGAGGGGAGACAATTATCAATTGGAGAATTTGCCTTAGTCACCACGGTTTTCAGGCGTGTTAGTGATCGCGGCAGACAAACATATACCATGTTTGTCTCGTATATTCATATATTTCATTTCTGCTGAATCATTGCATCGACTGGCTCGGTGGCTCGGTGGCTCAATTGGTAGTGACCCCTGCCTTCTGAATAATCCTAAGGTAATCTAAGTAAACCCGGGTAAACCTAGGTTTACTCCAACTTTTAGCATTACCCGTAACATATATATAATTCCCTGAAGATCAACAGGATATGTTGTGCTCGGAAATAAGATACATATTTACAAATTTACTAAAAGATTATTTTTTATTGCTTCTCAAATTTGATGTAGCCATCATCAATCAATAAAATATAAAAATTTTACCCGACCTAATTCATAAAGTTAGTAACTAATTAGTTGCGAATGTACAGAAAAACTATAATATGTCCACCGTAGATTACGATATTGCTTAACATCAGGCTAATGCAGACAAGCGCAACCCATTACGAATTAAAAAAAATACTGTGTTTATGTCATGTAAATCGGACTTTTTTTTAATGGCTTTAATAATAAACCAAGACATGCCACGCTAGGCCACACAGCGCCATCTAGCCCCAAACTAAGCCGAAGCTTGTACTATGGGTACTAGACAACTGATAAACTTACTTAGATATATATATATTTTTTGTAAATAAATACATATTATACAAAGAAAACACCCAGACCAATACAAACAGATATGTTCATGCACACAAATGTCACACAAATGTTTTGTAATGTGTGGGGATCGAACCCACGTCCCTTGGCTCAGAAGGCAGAGGTCACTACCAATTGAGCCACCGAGCCTGTCAAGGCTTTGCACTGAGGATGTGCATTTTAGCCATAAATCGGACTTTGATTCTTCGTTCGTCTGTACAATGGAAACAAACGAATTGCGAACATTTTGTCTAATTAACCGTGAGTCTCATCTCACGCTGTATAGACTATTGTCTCGTCAAAATAAATGGCTAGACGTCATGTAATTGATATCAGTGTGAGTAACAAAATATACCCCATTTTAATATTACATTTAATTGTTAAATACAACAATGCAGACGGTTAGGTAAATGTCTAACATTTCAAATGAAACTAGGTGCTGAATTTGAAATTGTGATGTTTCTTATGATGAGGTGATTAGTTCATTTAGTACTAAATCTTCGGGTCGA
The DNA here is from genome assembly GCA_031163375.1 of Conogethes punctiferalis. NCBI lineage: Eukaryota > Metazoa > Arthropoda > Insecta > Lepidoptera > Crambidae > Conogethes > Conogethes punctiferalis. The sequence goes on from CM062079.1 coordinate 17,081,817, forward strand.
GATTTTGGACCTTTAATAGGTCCAAAATTATGAACCATACATAAATATTAGGAACCATACATAATACAGAAGGATTCATATTGATGTTGCGAGTACAGAGAAATTTCCGGAATAACATTACAGAGGAAGTCTAAGCCGTATTAATACATACATATTATGTAAGTCGCTGTTGCAACAGACAAATATCCAAAAAATAAATAAATAAAACAATAAATTGTCAGTTGCCACTTCCATACCGGTCTGGCTATAGACCACAGATTCTGAAACGTTTCGTCGGGTAAACCTTAGAAGCTGAAATCTCAAGAAGTGCCTTAGTCGATTCTACGACACCCAAGGGAGGAAATAGGACGGTGTTTAGTAGGTATTCTTTGGTCTACCTTGTTTATCCAGCGATAGGTACCTACTTGGGGCGTCCCAGCAGACGCCGTCTGAGAAGTTACTGATTACAATATTGACGTAATAAGTGGGCCGATCAATATTCCACGCCCTAACCTATCAGCCGATCAACAAATAAAACACTTAAGCAACAACCTGCGAACTAAAGCTTAAGCATAAACGCTCCAGTGAACTTGTGACTCTTGCGAAACTCCCTCATTGTCACCAAAAGGTCACGAGTTATTTATGAAAATTAGACGGCCGGTGCCAAATTCAGTGTTAAATGTTACAGGGTGTGATCGGTGTTGAAATCAACCTTCCTATCAATGAGGGTTGTGAAAGAGATTGGATAATTTTATTAGCACCATGTTACTCGATGTTACGTACGTAATGTAATGTGGTTGTGGGGTATCTGATAATTGACCTCTAGTTACAATGTCGGAGGTCGATTCAATTGTTTTCACCTTCACCTGTGATTTGGAATTTGTTTTGACTGTTTGTTTCGCGTGGAGGTTTTGTTTTTATAGTAGCTCGACATAATGGCTTCCCTACGCCTGATGAAAAGCCAAAGAGAAGCCCAAGTCGCTGTGACAACTGGCAAGTAACTGGTTAGTTACCTGTCAGTTGCCATTGCCATGTCGGCCCAACCCTAACCCCCACGAGCTCCGGAGACCCTACTCACCAGCAGAAAAACGACCCGGAGGTCATTTGGCTGCGGTATTCTATAGGGTGGAGGTCCTTCCCCGGACGGGCAGCTCAATACGAGCGAAGATTCGCTATGCCCTACCTCGCTTAAAGGTTTTTTAGCGGATAATATTTGGTGACGGAAATAACAAGTCACCTTTCCTTTGCTATCTGTGGGTATGACACCCACGATGGGTCGATTATGGGACTTCTTGAGATTTCATGGGGATGTAAGGGGATGTAAACCCATCATTTTTTACTCCAGGCCACCCACACCTACTCGTGGTGCTTCGTGCTGAATAACAGACGAGGCTTTGGCAACCGACTGGTGGCGGTATAAACACGGTTTAAGGCGTAGCTAAATACTACAGGCCGATGATGGGCAGCAGCGTCACCGGAGCGAGAAGCTACGCCTTACGATCGCCAACCTGCCTGCCCAGAGTGGCGATTATAGGTATAGCCCCCAGGTGTTTGCCCAAAGTGACGAACAACTGGAGAGACCTATGTCCAGCAGTGGACTGCGATAGGCTGATGATGATTGAGATTTCACCTTCAAAGGTTTATCCACCTGGCTGGCAACCACCGCATACTCGGCGTCTTGCTATAAAGTAGCTTCTGTCGCGTTTCAAGATCAGTCGGTGTACAGAGATAATAACTCTATAGATCAGAGTAGCGGTGGCAACTGATAAATAATTAACGTGGTAATATGTCCGTTGCCGAAGCGACCTGGGACTCTCTTACATAAGGCGACGGGATTCCACCATTCTGTGCTACTATTAACAAATCTGAGGCGGTATTAATCAAGAGTTCCAAATCAATTTTAAGAGCTAACACGACAATCAGGACTTGTACCAAATTAATTGTCACACTTCAACTTTTTATCAAAGGGATTAAACCAAATTGGTACTTGACAACAAAAACAAACTGTTAATCATGATCGATAAGCAGTTTTTTACTCGATATTTCGGAATGACAAGCAAATTGCCCACAGCAAACTATTATTAAAAATGGAAACGAGAACTTTCAGCCTTCCAAATCAGACACGCCCATAAAAAATTGCTTGGGCAAAAGTTCTTGAACCTAAATTCGCCTAAATCCGGGGCACGCGTAACAAAGACAATGTAGTTTGTGTAGTCAATGTCGTTTGCGTCACGACATCACGACCATATCCGACATATTTGCCGTTGACTGTTGAGTATCGATTGTTATTAGCACGCCACGCGTGTGGGTAGTGTGGCCACTCGTTAAGATTTCCGTGGATATGTCCGGCTTTCGACGTTGAAAGTACCTAAGTCATTATCACCCTGCAAAAATTTACAGCTGGACATAGACCTCCCTCAATAACAATTGTTATTTGGGGGATTTGCATTAGTCGGTCAGCCGGGTACAGTATTTATTTCTTTATTTTGGCATACACAACAAGTAACAATGAAAACATTAGACAACATAAAAGAATTGGTGCTTAGAATTAGATTTTTACTCAAAAATGTGTACACACGTTTTCTGATATTGCCTTAGTCGTCATCTATGTATAAGAAGCTTAATCACGGCTAAACGTCAAGCAGTGATTTAAGAAAAAATTTTACTAGTGTTAATCAGTTAAGTATGTACCTATTTAGTTTCAACTTTTGAATTGTGCAAAGTTTTGTCAAGTGATAGACTTAATAGAATCTTTATTTCATTAGTATTTTTTTAAACTTGTGCATTACAATACGAGCGTGAACTTAATTGCACATCCATATACAAAATATTTTTCATTTCCACCTAGCTCCAACCTAGGGCGAAGCTTGTACTAAGGGACAACTGATAAACTTGATACAGATACATTCTTTTTACATACAACACCCAGACCAATACAAACAGATATGTTCATGAATACAAATGTTTGTACTGTGCGGGAGTCAAACCCACGACCCTTGGCTCAGAGGGCAGAAGTCACTAACAAATGAGCCACCGAGCCAGTCAAAAGGGATTAAAAATTGACCTCACAAAGAAAGCCGTACAGTCCATCTTACACCTACCTCATGGTGCCTCTACAAAGGTTATCGATAGTTCGATATATCGATACCGAACCGATGATGGCGTGGGCACGCTTCCCGCAAGGCTTTGTTCTCGTAATTAGTGAGCAAATGTAATTACAATGGCTATAATGCCCATAGAGATTGCGGCTAACAACCGCGCATACACAATGGAAGTCGATAATATTTTTTGTTTTATTTTGCAACAGTTTGAATGATTTGGAAGTTTAACGGCGATACCTTGACTCCGAATTATGCGTACGCAATAAAATAACTATCAATCAATAAAATTTATTAATATTTTACAATAGGCATTCGACGTTACCAAACGTGTACCGTAAAAAGTAGTTTTGTAAATTGTTTTATTTTATGGAACAAATATCGTCCTGTAAAATTCTTTTAAGTAAATAGTATCTAAGAGATGTCATATTATATTATGATAATTATGCAACATCCATAGTATTGGGCTTACCCAATACCAATTCTAAGAATGATATGCATCATTTTTATATAGATCGTAAGGCGATGATCACACTATTGGCAGAATCTGCTCCAGCGCGCAGATTCTATCCAAGCGGTTAGTCCTCTTTGCTTTTGCCTTTTGACAGTACAACTATTCTAGATATCCATTATATACAGATTTGTTACTTGTACGAAATACATAAGACTTACCTTAAGAAATTTCTTCTTCTTCGTCCTACGTCCTAGCGAATTCCCGAGACACATTCACCAATGCCAGGCTCCGCTTTCCTGCTTAACTTACTTCGGTAAGTTTCAGTATGAGTAAGACCTACTTTAGAAAGTTGTTACAATTAATTAGATGAGGAAATTTTATCTGAAATTCCTATAAAGCGACCTTGTTTATTTCTAGACGCTATCCATTAATCATTTCTACTGTTGCATATATAAGTTTCCAAGGTAATCTATGTCAAAAATACCCTATCATTTTAGTTAATAGGTGATTGTTTTACCGCTAGTGGGCAAGGCAAAACACGTCAAAAGTGACTGAACCAATTCTATTGTTATTATTAAAAGTTATCAACTAGGAGTATGCACGCATAGCAATTAAGTAGATACCTAGATACACATTTTTGCCTAAGGCCATAATGCTTTATCTATTTTTTTAATAGTGTCAATTTGACATTATTTATATTCAAGGCTGCTGCTTTCATAATAGGTACGTGCTGAAATTGGCTGAAGAAAAATTTATGGTTACTTGATTTGTTGTACCTAATACTCGTAATACTTTAGATTAATATTTCATCAGTTTTTGGCAGGTTAATAAGTCTGGGTACCTGAGTAAGTTGGGGTCCTAAACTTATTAAGCCTAGTAAAATTTCTTATTTATCATTTTATAAAGTTACACATAAAATATTAAAATTAGTACATTGACATAAACCACTAATTTTTGTCTGCAAAGCTTTACATTCGTACCTAATAACATATAATAGGTACTATTGTAATCGTATGATGATTCACAATCTCTGTATCTATCTAGACATTTTGTATAATTGTATAGTACTGGTACGAGTCTGGTCACAATGTTATTCCACTCGGATTTGGAAACTTTCCGATGCAAATTTGCAAGCACAGATGTTTGATAGCTGACATTTCATTTTGCATGCAAATGAATAATAGTGCACTCAAATCATCATTACGTACGGGATCCGCTCGAATCCCGCATTTTAAAAAACAAAAGGTAAAGCTGGAGGCAGACGTAATGCAAGTAGCGCCGTATTGGGAATATATGCCGCTGTTCGGCCCAGCGTGGCATGTCTTGGGTAGTTCCTTACAAGTTACAATCTCTAAAAATGTGATCTCTTCCGCTATCCAACAACAAAATACTAATAACTAAAACTGTATCAAGCCATTGATTAAGCCCCATGTAACATTAAGGCCCCTAATTGAGCAAAGCCGAGCTAAATGCCAGTGCGCATTAAACGTGCCATTAGTCACTTTAATTGACGCGAGCGCAGAGCAAGGCCACCCATCGACCGCTCTGACCTTTTCGCCGAGATAACTGAGGTTATTATTTCACTAATTAAATTAACAATAACACTGTTGATGATGGCAGTAGAGCGTACAGTCTAACATCAGTGAGTTAAGGCGAAGTCGTAATAGGTTATAATTACCGATTTCAAAAGGAAAAGGTGTTGGATTGTGTATGCATTTTAGATTCTTCCTTAGAAACTCTTCTTCTTCGGTGGCCTTTTGGCTAAGGCAGGTGCTGTTCATATGTAGGTGAATTCGATGCTCTTGCCGAGAAAGAAAACATCGTGAGGAAACCTGCATTCTCATGAAGAAATTGTACCACATACGTGCACGCAAGGTGCTGGGAGGACGCCATACCATCCTCCAGAGATGTGGGGGATGGGGGCTACGTCGAGTCCCTCCGGGCATCTCGACCCACCTCAGACAGAGCGCTCATAGCGGACGAACGCAACGTCGGGTTTAGTGGATACTCTCCGTTAGATAGGAGTGAATTCTACCTACTTAACCTACATAGGTACCTCAATCCCATTGCCCTGTATATGCGTAAGGCATTCCCAACGAAGAAAAGGTCCCATCTCCATTGTACAAGGCTCAAGCCTCTCGGTGCGGACATGTCACTAAAAAAAAGCACTTTAAGAGCACGAGACGAGGCGTTAGTGTCAAACACAAATAGTCCATTACTCTTCCAGATTTTGTGAGGGAATAGGGTAGATAGATAAGTGGTCGTCTACATCATTCATAATATAAGGTGATAAATAAGTTGCCTCACTGATATTCGTTAGTTCATGACCATAATGACCTACGTACAACGTGCGTGAAAATGCAACCTCCATTGGTCATCAATCATACAGATCGGAGCTGCGGATTATTTTATTGGCTACTTACTGAGATCACTTAACACCTAGTAGCGGTATAAAGTGTTAAGTTTATTTATACGTTCTTAAGTTCAAGGTTTATGTAGGACCACACCTAACTCGTACGATAATGATGCTGTAATGTAAACGTTTTGTGCAATAGCATTTATTTCTTTGTCTGCTCAGTGGCGGGTTCACATTTTTGGAATGTAATCGAAAGAAACCAAGGGATTCCCCGTTATTCCGGTTGATTCCGCATTATTTGGCAAAAAAAGGCTTGAATGGAAATGGGATTTTGATGCAGTTTTTTTAATAAATAAATCAGACAACTTCAAATACATTGCTCCGATCCCAAAGTAAGTAGTTCAAGCACTTGTGTTATGGGTATCAGAGCAACGAAGGTACCATTAATAAATACTTAAATACAAATAAACATCCAGACACGGAACAAACACAAGTATTCATTGTTCATCACACGAATGTTTGTCCCGGGTGGGAATCGAACCCACGACCCTTGGTTCAGAAGGCAGGGGTAGTGCTGGATATTCTAGGTCCCGCGGCACCGCCCCTTATAGGCGCATGACGGAGGGGCCGGGGTTTTTAGTGGGTATTCCCTGCTTCCCTTCCATCCTGAGGTAGGGTAAGTCCCACATACCCCGTCACTCCCCCCGGGTGACAGGGATGCATAAACGCATTTTCCCCGGCAAAAAAAAGGGTCACTACCAACAGCTTAATAGATAGAGGGATTCAAAAGAAAGGTTTATGTGTATAATATATGCATATAATGGGGCACCTGTGCAAAGCGAGGGCAAATCGCTATTAGATATTAGGTATGAGTCATTACAAAAATTGTAACCTTGACTGCACCCGAAATTCGCATGGCTGCATTTCAGCAAAAACCTATTGCACAACCGAGTGAAAGGAGCTATTTAGCAAGCGTATCAAACGGTGCACTATTTTTACCGAAAGTTGGCAACATTCATAAAACGGGCGCGAAATTTAATGTCAAATTGAAACAATTAGTCAAGGTGCTAAGATAAATGACGAATTCACAAACTAGGCGGGAGAATTTGCTTAAAAACTTATTACTTTGTATACAAATTCGCTTGGTCTTCATTGTTTGATCCATCATCTCATACAACACATACGTTTTACTGACAGCTGTCATTCTAATCTTGTTACATTTTATGGACTATAAGATAGCAGTTTTTTCATATAATTTCAAGCATAGTAACTATGGGTACTAATTAAAACTGAACGAGAAGTTGCTTGAACATTCACAGTTAGTTAAGATAAAGTTGCCAAACGTATCTATTAATACATAAATAAGATGCAAAGTAAATTCAAATTCAGAGTGGAACGTTCTGTATCTCTATCAAGATATTCCTTTTCATTATGTCACCGGCGGCTCGTGTAATTACGGCTGTAATAACTATTATCCAACTGCTATTGGTGGTAAATCGATTGGTTCAGCCGGCTGGTGCGGCGGTAATACGGCTTCATCGGATTGGTGATCGCAGGTCAATGGAGCCAATCGGTGCTTTGTTTATTTATAGCTGTTTCTAGGCTTGGTTTCTGAGAAGCGAACTAAATAGTGTTGAGCTATATTGGTTCTGAAGTTATTTAAATAAATAAATATCGGACAACATCACATACATTGCTCCGATCCCAAAGTAAGTAGCTTAAGCACTTGTGTTATGGGTATCAGAACAACGAAGGTACCACAAATAAATACTTAAATACAAATATAAACACCCAGACACGGAACAAACACAAGTGTTCATCACACGAATGTTTGTCCCGGGTGGGAATCGAACCCACGACCCTTGGTTCAGAAGGCAGGGGTCACTACCAATTGAGCCACCGAGCCAGTCAAATTTCATTTAAGTAGAGTATTGCAATCCAATCGCCGCACAATAAATCGAACTGAGTAAGTTTTTAAACTGGCTCTGATATTACATTCTTGTGCGTATACTCTGGTATACGCACGTACTGTGACCAAGTGTGTCTCTGAATAATCAAATCCGCCCAAACACAAAGCAGGAAAAGTTAGTTTCAACTTGTAAGACATTTGCTAATTGTCATAATGTACTTTTTAACATGGTTTCACATACAATGAGCCTATTCCGAAGTAAATAGCTTATGCAATTGTGTTACGAAAATCAGGATCATAGAAGGATTCATTAATTAAATGTAAGTACTATACATAATAACGGACACATAACGCACTAAAAGATTTGCGAATTCCTTCCTAGTGCGAACTGCTAAAGATGTTGAATTGATGCTATCTCTTTGTTTTCAGCCTCTAAGTACTAATCTAACTTTTTTTTTATAGTGGCTCGACATAATGGCTTCCCTACGCCTGATGGAAAGCCAAAGAGAAGCCCAAGTCGCTGCGACAACGGGCAAGTAACTGGTCAGTTACCTGTCAGTTGCCATTGCCATGCCTGCCCAACCCTAACCCCCAGGAGCTCCGGAAACCCTACTCACCGGCAGAAACACGACCTAGAGGTCATTTGGCTGCGGTATTCTATAGGGTGGAGGTCCTACCCCGGACGGGCGGCTCAATTCAAGCGAAGATTCGCTATGCCCTACCTCTCTCAAAAATGTTCACTATTATGCACGTTTGTTGTATAGGCAATCACAGTCAAATAAGCCATCGAACCAGTCTTTTGCTCAATTAATCGGCTCCTGCATAAACTTAGGACCCGATGAATGAACATTTAGCAACACTAATTGCTCAGATAGTTGCATAAGCAAGAATAACTTCTGTTAAGCGATTTTAAAATTGTATTCCACGAAGCGACTAACAAAAACTTAGATCGTAACGCGGTATGCCGAATAAATTTAAATGTTTTGGCTAACTCCTTGGCTAAGTCTAGATAGCTATCTAGTTTTTACCAACGCTAAGCTGTATGATGAAACACTATTAACTGCTGTTTGAGTTTACCTTGGGCATGGAACCTTAAATCCTGATTTATAAACCCTTATTTGTGCAAGTAAGTAATTTAGGGTAGTTGATTAGTAAAATGTTATCTTACTAATATTATAAACATAAGTTAGTTAGAAAGTTTACATAAATTCAAATCAAAATATCTCTTTATTCATATACCTAGGCTTAAGACAAGCACTTATAAATCGTCAAAGTCAATTTTAAATACAGGAAATTAAAAGAAATTAAACTACCCCACGAGAAGAACCGGCAAGAAACTCAACAGTTACTCTTTTCAAAGCCAATGAATTAGATGTTTGTTACTCTTTCATCAGTACCTACTGAACCGTTTATTTTAAACTCTACTAGGTACTCTAGTAGCTTATGGGCAAGTTTTTACATAGATAATCACTTTGCGTACAAAGCCGTGGGTTGCAGCTAAACCACTCTCTCAAATGAAAGACGGTCATCCGTTGTCGAAATAAGAAGTTCACAAATGTTCACCCTCTAGAGTACGGGTTATTTAGTTCTTTGTAAAGTAAGTATTGGTAGGATATAGTAAAACCAATACCATGGAACCTTAGACTACAAGCAAGCAAGGCAAGCCGTGCTCCAAAGATGAAGAAGGAAGTTTAAAAGTTGTGATTAACATAGTTAAATATAAATTAATTTTTGTTCAATGCAATCCTCTTTTCATGAGCAGACAGCCAGTCTTGACGTTAAAAAAAAATTGTTGGGAATGTAGAAGGATAATTAAAAGGAGCCATCATTACATACATACTTAAGAATTGTCTGCAAAGATTAAATATCACTTAAAGATGGCTTATTAATTAACTTAATACATTTTCCTTTCATTGCGAGATTGCGGAACACCATTGCATCGGAATACTTGTCACTACACTACGAGTAGTTAATAAAGATTGTAGGAAATTAAAATCAACTAAAATACTTGGACAAATGAGGAAGTGATGAAGAAACGGAACTGTCAGATATGTCGTTCGGACGCGGACGACAAAAACAAGGCGACTTGTCGATATTTAAATTATCGTAATATGCATTTTAATTGCTCATTTCAAGGAATTGAGTTTGTACGAAGACACTCGCTTGTGGATGCATAAACAGACTTGTAAGGATGTAAGGGGACGACCTATCAACTTTTCGCTCCAAGCCACCCTCACCTGCGCGTGGTGAATCCTGCTGAATAACAAACGAGGCTCCGGCAACCGACTGGTGGCGGTAGAACTGTCACAATTGAAAGCATAGGTAATAACCACAGGCCGATGATGGAGCGAGGAGCTACGTCCTCCGATTGACACCCCTCCTCCATAAAAGGAAAAGGGTAAAGCCTCCAGATATTTTCCTAAAGTGGCCAACAACTGGAAATGCCTGTGACTGCGATAGGCTGATGATGAAACAAACCTGTTGAAATACATCAGATACCTACCGAGATAAATAAATAAATAAATAACCCAAGACATGCCACGCTGGGCCACACAGCGCCGCCTAGCCCCAAACTAAGCCGAAGCTTGGACTATAGGTACTAGACAACTGATAAACTTACTTAGATACTTTTTTTAAAATAAATACATATTATACATAGAAAACACCTAGACACAAATGTTTGTACTGTGCGGGAATCGAACCCACGACCCTTGGCTTAGAGGGCAGAGATCACTACCAAATGAGCCATCGAGCCTGTCAATAGGATAGGACCAATCTTAAAATATCCTACTATCGTATTTATTTCCTATTAATTTCTTCAATACGAAAGTTTGATTGGGAAAATGAAGGGTTGGATGGAAGAATATTTGTTACTCTTTCCTGATATCCTTCGACTTTTTTATTTTGGATAAGCTAAGCACTACACTAGGTTTACTCCAATAAACACCATAACAATATTACAATATTAAACACCATAACAATATTAAATTTAATAGAGCATTGACCGAAGCATTTCATAAGTACAAAATGATCATACAAGTAGACCTGAGTAGACCTTATAAGCATATCGACAAGAACATTACGCCCACGTACAAAAAAAGCTTAATAAGGTTATTCCCTCAAACTGGTCTATATCCTTTCGTATAGCATTTTACTTACTAGCCGACCTCGTGGTAAGAACATCATCAACCGTTTTACGATTATTGTCGCTGTATATTGTCTAAGATGTGGTTGACTTGATCCCCATATCTGGTTACTAGCTCTGCTCGCGACTTTATCCGCGTGGAATAGTTATTTTTCCCCGTTTTTTTTTTTACATTTTCCATTATTTCTTCGCTCCTAATAGTTGCAGCGTGATGTTATAGCCTAAAGCCTTCCTCGATAAATGGTTTATTCAACACAAAAAGAATTTTTCAATTCGGACCAGTAGTTCCTGAGATTATCGCGTTCAAACAAACAAACTCTTCAGCTTTATAATATTAGTTAAGATATTAATCGGACACACCTCACCATTTATTTACCAAATTTATTGATACGAATAATTTACAAGCACGGAGAATCTTCGTTAATTTTGATATAGGACTACTAAACCCCCCTGCGTCGCAAGTGAGTAGCACCTTGCATGGATTCGGGTATCATAGAAGTATACGGTCGTTGCCCTGCCTGCTCTGGTTGGCCGCAGATGACAAGCGGCCGGCACACTTGGTTCTGGCTAATAAACATTTGATAAGAAACCAAACTTAAACTTGATCGCATGTTACCTATACACAACCGGTACACAACATGGTAGAAACCACCATGTTAGGTTAGGCAGTTAAAGAAATAACAATCGAACAAGTCTTGGGTCAGGTCAGAAACTGTTAGTGGGTATTTCTGTAACGAAATTATTTAATTTCATTAGAAAGCACAGTGTATCTACTTGGTTAGTTTCCTCGGAAGTTGGCAGCTGTGTCCGAAGTTCGGTCAGGAGAGTATTTAGCTCCACTCATAGGGGCGTAACGGTGTGGTGGGTGCAGCCACACCGTTGCACGAGGTCCGCCCGGGGAGCACTCTATTGCTCCCCGGATCCGGGGGCAGGGGTATTTGCCCTCCCCGGACCAGGAGTGCCGGCCGCTTATCATCTGCGGCTGGCCAGGGCAGGCAGGGATGTGGCCGTATGCTTCGGCGCTACCCGTGTCCCTGCAACTTGCTGCCCACTGGCGACACAGGGGGGTTTAGTGGGTATGCCCTCCCTTTTTGGGAGGTGTGAGTCCCACACACCATGCCGCCTCCCCCCGGAGACGGCATGAAGGTGCCTAATGCATTCCCCTCTTAAAAAAAAAAAGGAGAGTATTTAGCATTTCATTAATTTCTAGAGTACTTAATAAAGCGACAGACAAATTGTTACATACAATAATTACGTACAAAATAACCAAACGCGTGAAAGAATCGTCTAATACGATTTGCTACGTGCCACTTTCAAGCGTGCGTACAGGACCTACTTCCTTACATAACTCGCCTACAGCACGCTAAAACAAAACAAAAACAAAACAGCCAGACACAGAGCCAATGATTAATCATCGTACTAATGCCCATCAATCGAACCGCAACACGTAGTGCAAGAGCTAGATGTTGATCGGATATGATATCGGAGCAAGAATCGATAAAGACTAACATGATTCGATATCAATCTAAACATATTTAACTAAAAGTCTATTCAGTTTGACTGACATAGTGATCTATCTACGTACCGCCCAAACCACTGGACGAATCGGGGTGAAATTTGGCATGCAGATAGGCAACTGCTAAAAAAGGGTTTTGATCAATTTACCCCCAAGGGGATGAAATTAGGAAGTTGGCGGTGATACATCCTCGTACATCTTAGATAAATAAGAGAGGTAGGGCATAGCGAATCTTCGCTCGAATTGAGCCCCGTCCGGGGAAGGACCTCCACCCTATAGAATACCGCAGTCAAATGACCTCTGAGTCGAGTTTCTGCCGGTGAGTAGGGTTTCCGGAGCTCGTGGGGGGTTGGGGTTGGGCCGGCATGGCGGTGGCAACTGACAGGTAACTGACCAGTTACTTGCCCATTGTCACAGCGACTTGGGCTTCTCTTTCGCTTTCCATCAGGCGTAGGGAAGCCATTATGTCGAGCCACTATAAAAAAAAAATCGTGTATATAAATCATAGAACAGTCTGCCTACGTCGTCACGGCCCATCACAACGCAGCCTAAGCGCTGCTGCATGACAGCGCATCATGATCCTGAGAAAGATAACGAAAATTGCCGTATAATTTATGACTCTAATTAAAAAAGCTCAATAAGCTACATGCTATATCTGCGTGAAATCCTATAATAAAAAAATATCGAAGACACCAATTAACTGCATTTTGTTTTGCACATATACATTTTAATCATACGAACATTTTTTTTCAGTGATACGACACAAACAGTAGAAGTGCTATCTCTTGCACTAAATCGCTTTCTCGAACGCCACAATTCGTCACAGCGGATTTCTTTCTCAACACTTCCGAGCCACGGATTATGCTAATACTGATAAGTGAATTAATTAATAAAAATAAATACCTTGGGAAAATCATTGCTGAATAGTGGCCGGGATGCGGAAGACATGAACTACTAAGCGATGACAAAAAGGTCATAGACAGATGTGGCTGAATACTGACGAATGCTTTTGTTTTGTTTACTTTTTTTGTTGTAATTATGCATGGAAAAATTTATGTAGGTAATAATGTCTATGACAGCTGCAGTTTCAACAAATCTTGTCAATTCGGTATTCGTACTTATGTACCTACCAGAGATGTTGCATATAATAACTTGTAAGGTTCTGGAAACTTTAAACTTTGAAGCCAGTGTTTGTAGCATGTTAAGTGTACATTTATGTAACACGGGTGTCTAGAGTTATCGTATTATGCCGACTCCTTGCAACTTGCTACCCACTGGTAACACAGGGGGATTTAGTGTGTATGCCCTCCTATTTAGGGAGGTGTAAGTCCCACACACCATGCCTACTCCATTCTATCAGGCAGCACTGTTGAGCTGAGGAGGGGTTGATACGAATACCTACGGGCATCCCGACCCTCCTCAGATGAGCGCTCGTAGCCGACCACCGTCAGGTTTAGTGAGTATTCTCCGTTTTAGGAGTGAGTCCCACACTAACCTAGGGGCATTCCTGACGTAAAAAAAATGGCTGACGATGTGATTCCTTCAAAACTAACGCCTACAGGAGTCCCGTAGGCAGGAAAGAAATCGTCATTGGGTACAAAACAAGTCCTCAATGGGATAAATCGATACCTACACGCACTTTAGCCTGCCCCGTTTGAAATGAAAATCGTTTTGAGTTCATTAATATGATCATCATGTTTTTATTGCAAAACCTCGCACGAAAATAGACTAAAAAGAAGTAATAATAGTTGAAACAATAAAAGTTGTGATAGAAATCTTTAACATATTACGAGTAATAATACCTTTAATAGTAATTTACAAGTAATTTGACAAATTAGTACCACAATTACGTAGATCAGTTGTAACAGAAGGTGTAATTAACTATATAAAGTAGGTCGATTCGTCTTTTTGTGCATACAGTATACCGGATGATCTCGTCTAATAGTCGACAGGTACCTATATTTTTGTTACTCTCATTTATATCACAATGGAGAACGTAAAATTATTTAACATGATACAATTAACTGCACCTTTGTACCAAAAATTGCGTAAGAGAACATTGTAACAAGCTTTCTGTGGAAAGAGCAGACTCTTTATACAATAAAGTAGGTATGTGATTTAAGAAACACATAATGTAACACATAATTGAGCCGCCCGTCCGGGGAAGGACCTCCACCCTATAGAATCATCACCATCATCAGCCTATTGCAGTCCACTGCTGAACATGGGCCTCTCCAGCTGTTCGCCACTTAGGGCAAACATCTGGAGGATATACCCATAATCGCCACGCTGAGCAGGCGGGTTGGCGATCGCAGGGCGTAGCTTCTCGCTCCGGTCTTATTAATCTGTGCTCCGGTGACGCTGCTGCCCGTCATCGGTCTGTGGTATTTAGCTACGCCTTCAATTGTGATGGCTATACCGCCACCAGTCGATCGCCAGCGCCTCGTTTGTTATTCGGCAGGATGCACCACGTGCAGGTGAGGTTGGCTTGGAACGAAAAGATGATGGGTCGCTCCCTTACATCCTTATAGAGCCATACCCTATAGAATACCGCAGCCAAATGATCGTGTAGTGAATGAGGTCGTGTTTCTGCCGGTGAGTAGGGTTTCCGGAGCTATTGCAGTCATAAGCCTCTCCAGTTGTTCGCCACTTAGGGCAAACATCTGGAGGATATACCCATAGTCACCACGCAGGGCAGGCGGGTTGCTGATCGCAGAGCGTAGCTTCATCACGCCGGTGACGCTGCTGCCCGTCATCGGTCTGTGGTTATATTCGGTAAGATGCACCACGAGCAGGTGAGCTTGGTTTGGAGCAAACAGATAATAGGCCGCTCTCGATATTAAGGAGTTTGGATGGGCATTATCATAATAAGAATAAGTGTAATAAGACAAACATGCAGCTGGAAACACTGGCAAACGAGAGAGAAGAGAGGTAGGGCAATAGCGAATCTTCGCTCGAATTGAGACCTCCACCCTATAGAATACCGCAGCCAAATGACCTCCGGGTCGTGTTTCTGCTGGTGAGTAGGGTCTCCGGAGCTCGTGGGGGGTTAGGGTTGGGCCGGCATGGCAGTGGCAACTGACAGGTAACTAACCAGTTACATGCCAGTTGTCACAGCGACTTGGGCTTCTCTTTCGCTTTCCATCAGGCGTAGGGAAGCCATTATGTCGAGCTATTATAAAAAAAAACGTTACTTTGACATGTCTGTACTTATAATCGCATTGGTACACAAAATATAAACAATTTAATGAACAAGTCCACTCTACTATGGTAAAGCAACTTGAGCAAGTTCCAACTTTGTGCAAGTGCAAAACTTATCATGAAAATGTCAACGAACTCATTACACTATCGGACTAATGGTACGATTCGCTTCGATTAGTGCCATCACTGTACTATGTACTACTCGTATATACTTGCATCATATCTAAGCCATCCCATCACATTTTCCAGGTCAAAAGGTGAAATAAGTGTTTTGGTTTAGTTTGTATGAGGAAGGCGAAATGGCAAGCCTAATAGTACAAGTACTCTGGTCTTTGGCAGATGCAATGCTAATATAATATTTCTTTAAGTCTCTTTAAGAGAAGTAGGGCAACGGGAAGTAGGAAAACGGGCCGCCCGCGCCCGTCCAGGAAAGGACCTCCACCCTATACAATACCACAGCTAAATGACCTTCGGGTCGTGTTTCGGGGAGTAGGGATTCCGGAGCGGGTGAGCGCTGCATCGGCAGCCGGGGGTTAGGATTGGGACTGACCGGTTACTTGCCCGTTATCGCAGCGACTTGGGGTCTTCTTTCGCTTTTCATCAGGCATAGGGAAGTCATTATGTCGTGCTACTAAAAAAATATGTATACTTAGTAACTGTATTCTACTGGTAGCCAAAGCGCGTACATATACAATAGTTCAGCCATACTCTAAATGTGTTCCGCGGAACCCTAGGGTTCCGCGATAGCCTTGTCGGGGTTCCGCAAGAAGTTAGAAAAAAAATCAAAACACCTCTCTGTGACGCGGCGTATCACGATTCACTATTATTATACTTGTTATGTACTTACATACATACAAGTAAGTAATAAGTAACAGTTACATCTCATTAAGCTTATTAATAAAAAAATACACTTAAAAACCATTGTTTTATTGTAGGGTTCCATCAAGTATTTTGCTATCCAAAAGGGTTCCGTCACCAAAAAAGATTGAGAACCGCTGCAATAGTTAATACAGACTAGATACCTTCAGCCACGCCTTTGCACGAGGTCCGCCCGGGGAGCACCTTATTGCTCCCCGGACCAGGAGTGCCGGCAGCTTGTCATCTGCGCCGTGCCAGGGCAGGCAGGGATGTGGCCGTATGCTTCGGCGCTACCCGTGTCTCTGCAACTTGCTGCCCACTGGCGACACAGGAAAAACAGTCTAGATACCTTAATACTGAACAGATATGTGTGCGAAACTATTTCTTGTCACTTTGCGTTTTTGTTCCGTACGGTGACGGAAACGAATACTGTTAAAATATGGATATCAAAATTAATGTAATGCCGTTAGCGCCCTCTATTGTTGTTACATGGAGATTACCATAGAGATGACTGTGTGTAAATGTACTAACTTTTTCTTATCTGTAGAATAAATTCACTCTGTTCGTTCAACCGATTCTCTGCGTTTTAATAAATACAAATGACCGCCCCACCGCTTAGAAGCATAGATGCTGGTCGTTATAAACAACGGATATGGGACAAATCTTGCGTGGTGTATTTATATTCTTTTTAACATATGTTTCGTAAATAATAAAGTAAAAATCCTAAACAAAGCGCCAATGACTATGCACTTTATTCTATAATAGAAAGAAAGAAAGAAAAGACGTTTATTCAGTGACATACATTGACTCTCAGACTAACACAATAATTACGAACATTAATTGAGTAGACTTAATTACGATAGCATTACGTCTTGGTCTCTTAGAAAGCGAGCATTTGTAGAACAACATCGTTTGAGCTTGTAAGTTACATTCAAAATTACAGGACAGTACTACTTAACTTGATTGGCATCTTGGAAAGCACATACAGCCACACAGTATCTTTATTGCACACCAAAAAAAATACTTAGAACTAGGCAAAGTATACAACTGTTGCACTTATTTAGCTTGTCTTATCGCTATGAGCGATCACTACCAGACTTCCTTTGAGTGGAGGGTAGGGAGAGTAAGTAGGGAGGCAAGATAGGGACATTATCAACATTTGTAACACTAATTTTAGTAAAGTTACAGAAATTGTATATTTCTCCATCCCATTCTTATTCTTCTGCCCTTATCCCGCTCTAAGTGGGGTCGGCACAACATGTTTTCTTCTTCCACTCTTCTCTATCAGCCGTCATCTCCACACTCACACCTTTGACAAGCATATCATTTCGCACACAGTCCATCCATTCCTTTTTCAGTCTTCCTCTTCGTCCACATCCCAAACCCACAACGCAAAAATATCCTACTTAACATTATTTTTGGTAAATGGTTAGCGGTACTATTTTGTTGTACAAAACTTCATGACTACATTTTTCATAAATGCTACAGCTGGCTATATAGTAAATTTTCACTTTTATACTCTAACGCAACACAATAGAAATCAATTGTCTCTACCCCGATATTGAATTCACGACCTTCGGCTTTTATAGCGTATTTATTTTCAAAGATCTATTTTAAATTCTTTAGATTTTGAAACATTCTGACGCATTTAAAAGTAGTGTAAGTCATTATGTCAGTATGTAGTAAGGTCAATGTCCTTTAATGGGTCGTCAACTTCTACTAATGCCCGTAATGTAGGTAGGTACATCATCATCAGCCTAATATTACAGACCATAGGTGGATGTAGGTTTTTCCAATTGTTCGCCAATGTGGGCAAACATTTGGAGGCTTTGTCCATAATTGGTACCCCGGGCAGGAGGGTTGGCGATCCGGTGACGCTGCTGCCCTTCATCGGCCTATGGTATTTACCTACGCCTTCGATTGATGGTTATATCGCCACCAGTCAATTACAAGAGCCTTAGTAGTAGGTACATTCGTTCTGTTAATTAATAAATTTTAAGATGGCGAATCCAGGCTGTTACTTAAATATCTCTTCCTCGAAACTCATCGTCTATGTACCTATCAAATCTAAAAAAAAATCTGCACTGATCGTTGCTAAGACTCGAAATTCCAACAACCACATTAAGTAGGTATTAACCGGCGCTTACGATCTATCAAGTATCAAGACAGCAAGCTTCAGACAACTCGTAAAGGTCCGTTGTTTGTTTTGCGGCAACTTAAGTACATAGTAAGTATTGGGCAGTATGTCATTGCCCCATAATGTAGTGCAGTGAATGTAATGCCAAGCGGCAAAGGTTACCACTTCCCTTCGCCGGGTCGACTCCGGCGCACCGACAAATGTCCAATGGTGATTTTTGCACAGTTTCTTCATTATAACTAAAGTAATGGGTAAGTATGTTGATGAATTATTGGGTCAACAATAACGTAATCATATGCCGATTTGTATAATAAAGCTTTAGGGTATCGTGCCAAAAATGTTAAACGACGGCCTTATATAGGTACCTACGTGTAGGACATCCCGTGCGTCTGTGTTCCCGTGTGTTATTTACTCCGAATTAGACTCAATCCGGTGAAAATTTGTAGGATGTTGTAATCGTATGACCCAAATAGAGTAGATGTGTAGGTACAACGTAAGTTTTACGTTATTGGTGATATCTTTCTGACAACCCTTAGGTATTTATATTTAAAAGGTAAATAATTGTTTAAGTAACTTATAAATAATTAAATTAGTTAACCGGTCGACTTAATTCAGGATCACATTATATCTCCATACTTAAATCGTTTTACCATTTGAAAATGATTTGCCAATCTTAAATCGGTACCTTACAGCGACATAGCAACTCACAGCCCACTTCTTGTGCCTATATAAACTATTGATTCTCAGTTGTTTTATATTTTAGACCTGTAAAACAAATAACAGAAGAATGAAGAAATAGAGGAGCTGGTGGCTGAGCCCAAAATCATTGGCGAAATAAAAGCTCACAGACTTCGCTGGTTGGGCCACGTCGAAAGAATGGGAAAGGATCGTGCGATGAAGCGAGCGTTCATGGGACGACCATATGGCCGCCCTGTTAGACGTCCTAGGTAGGTACCACTAAAGCGACGAGGTCGAAATGGTCCTGCGCGAGCTCGGCGTGACGAACTGGCAGGAGATGGCGCACGCACGATAAGTAGACCGAGGTGACGACGTCTGATATAGGAGGCCAAGACTCATTTTGTGTCACTATGCCATCCACGAATCGAATACATCCGTAGTGCCATCATAGTAATTAAGTAAAACATATAACTTCTATGCAAATGTAGGTAGAGTAGGTTAACCGTTCCCTTTTCCCCACTCTAATATAAATTGCAATTTGAAATTCCATCCATACGATCTAGATGAGTGGCGGTTTACCATAGTGAGTTTCACTGGATACTTCCTACCACATACGACCGCGCTTTGGAATCAGCTTCCTGTAACGATATTTCCGACTTATTACGTCATTGAAACCTTTGAGAAGTCAGCTCTCAATTTCTTTTTAGTTTAAAACATCTTATTCATTGCAAATCATATAGAAGACCACTGAAAACATTTATTATCTATCTACTTACAATCTCAATTGTACTTACCTGCAAATTAACAAAAATGCCACTATATAACAGTAAGTAGGTACATTATAGTAAAAAGATCATATAGTATGTCGTTTATAGCAACTTGTGTTATGGAAATCGGAGTCTACGAAGATACCACAAGTGTGATTACCTGATCTCAGATCTATGATCCCAGAATCTGATACCTACTATTCTATGTGAAAGAACTACCTTTATTTACGATTCAAAAATTTCGTTTTAATAAAATTAATAACATAAGCAAAACTGTTTACTACCTTAAATTAGCAAACACAAAGGTGACAATTTGATAGCCACTTAAATCACCATTAACCACACCCAACCATTCATAAACGGTTAACTTTATGCACCATCCGTTTGTGACATAACCGGCAGATAACACCTAACGCCTAAACCTACGGACAGACATATCAATTACGCAAAACGGACACAATGCACTTTCAAAAGCAGCCTCAATATATAAATAAAGTATACAAAATAACGGAGTGCGCCTACGCATGACGCGTGCGTAGAAAAAGGCTTATAGCGATAGTGAAGTTTTAACTTTTTACGGCCGTATTCACAAACGTTACTATGCGACGCGCGGACGCACAGTGCCCAAAAAACTATACGTTTTTGGGTACCTGTGCGTTCCCGCGACGCATAGTAACGGTTGAGAATACGGCCGTCAGTCACCTAGATCTTCCGTTCTTGACAGTTAAAGTCCTCGTCCACCATTGCATTTCGGTTTTATCATCGGTCAGCTCAATTTATGTAACAAAATTTTTTGAATTGGCTAATCATTAGCGGGCATTTTCTACAGCGTTAAGTACCTAATACGTTCAGTCAGCGCCGTGTGTAGGTATAGGACAGTGTATGTAGGTGTGTGACAGGTATCCTTTTTTCACACGAACAATTGATTTTCTTTTGTATCTAGAATTCCAGGAGATATTAATTATTGGTTTGATAGGCCCGTATAGACAGGCAAGGAGCCTACAGACCGGATCATACCTATAGACCATCTTTCGGTGCATTGGGGATTTTGCAGTGGGGGCGTTCTTATTGTGAAACAAAAATGTCTAAAATTCGTTTTGTGTGAGAGCGGAATTTGTTCAAATTAGGACCACAGGCCAAAAGATCCTTGTCTGTAGCTACGAGTGAGTATACGTTCTCCCTGACAATAGGTACATAAGTAGAACCTTTAGCGACCCATAAAATCACCTTGACAAATTCTCTCATACGGCATATCCGTGAACTGCCCTACAATCAAATTCATTGTCGGCCGCAACGCCATAATCTACAACAATAATTAATTATCGCAATCTAGAGAACCACAATACTTATCTATAAACACTATTACACATGCGTGCACTTGCAAGTCTTATGTGTTAGTGCATAAGGTTGAAAACAGGGCCAAATGTTGATTAATGTTCCAGTTGTTTAGACATAGTACGAGTGGGAAAAGTAGTTTAGGTCTCGACTAGAAAATCCTTTCACGGTCTGGCGACGCGTCGATACAGATTTTTTTCTAAATGACGACGATGCTAGCCATAGCAGGGCTTGAACCTCGGCTTAAGGCGTTTCTTTTATGTCCCTCGTCGGAGGCGGGTTTCCCAGTCGATCATTAAATACTGCTATACTATTTTCAGTACTACTGAGAACTATTACTGCGGACTACAGGATCACCGCCACACAGGAATATAGTCCGGTGCATGGCCAATCTACTGCTGAAAATTAGCCTACACAAAAGCTTCAAAACTATACAAATTTTGGATGACCTACACAATTAACGGGACCCAGACTAATACAAAGAGACATGTTCTTGTTCATGCACACAAATGTTTGTAGGTACTATGCGAGGATCAAACTCGCGACCACTGTTATAAAGGCAGCGTTTACTGCCACTGAACCATCCAGTCGTCAAATAAAAACACAACTTTTAAATTATCATCTTCAGCCTATTGCAGTCCACTGCTGGACATAGACCTCTCCAATGGTTAGCCAAGTAGGGCAAACTTCTGGAGGATATACCCATAATCGCCACGCTGGGCAGGCGGGTTGGCGATCGATTGAAATTATAATTTGTTTTAATTTTTTTATTTTGTTTAATGAATAATAAATCTATAACTGTTTTAATATCCTCGCATTGCCAATGCATCACTGGCCGAATAAATGGTCTTGATTCATAATCATAAGCCTCTACCTATAGTTATTATCTATTTAGGAACGGTAAGAGAAGTCTGATTTTGTGAAACGAAAACTAGTTACTTCAAGCCGCTCGTAAAGCTTTAAACAATTGTACTGTGTACAAGTTACTCGGCTAACTTTACTATCCATTCTTGTACTTTGGTCCAATCTGGGCGTTGTATATCGAAAGACCTTGGGTTTCGAAAGTGCAGCGGTAACCGGAACGTGCGTACTTGCCTTCTAGGAAAAATCTAGATCATTACAAAAATGCTACTTACCGCAAAACGGAACGCAATTCTATGGTAACCGAAGATAATAAAAAAATGTAAGCGTACACGATATTATTTTTTAATTCCAGTTGCTCATACATGGCAACATAATTGACTGGTCCGGCAGCACAGTAGTAGTGACCCTGCCTTCTATGCCAATGGTCGTGAGTTCGCTCCCGAAGCAAGACAAACGTTTATACGATGAACACGTGTGTTTAGTCTGTGTCTGGACTTTAGCCCTGCGTGAATATTATATAAATCCATACTTATTAATTTACGTAATTACCTACCTTGGACTCGTAATTCCATTATATGTAAACTTCAACGGCATAACTGTGCCCAGGAATAGGTTTGGATATTTATTTGTACGAGTCGGTACACCTATTTCAACATAATACCTAGTTACCTATCTATAAGCGTTTAATGTTATCTAGAAGAGATAGCAGTCCAAATGCGAATATAACAATAAGCTGTGAAGTCTATTTCTACATAAGTTATGCTATCTCTAACTGGCTCGGTGGCTCAATAGGTAGTGACCCCTGCCTTCTGAACCATGAGTCGTGGGTTCGATTCCCATTCGGGACAAACATTCGTGTGATGAATGAACATAATATAACTTACTTTGGGATCGGAGCAATGTACCTATATGTATGTTGGCTGATATTTAGATATTTATTTATCCCTATAAAGTAACCTTACTAGTCTCAATTCAAAACAATATCAAAGAATGTCCACTTAACTAACTACTTTTCATTGCTACTTTTATATGAGAACACCCAGACCCATGCCGATTATAAGGTAGGTGCGACCGGAAATCGAACCAGGAAACGCATACACATCGTGCTTTAGTAAAATATTCGCCAAAGAAGATCATGTTTGTACACGATTACAAAATAATTTTAAAAATTAATAGATTTTTTTAATCAAACAGCAAAAGAAACAGGTCTGATTGTGTTGGTCAGGCTGTCACTGAGCACCCACTCCCGGCCGCTATCCCACTACTGCCCGATACGGGGACTTTTGGCTGCTGGGTTTCCCCCCTGGCCCGGTTCGCCCCTCCTTAGTGAACCTGCATCCCCCAGACTCCTCCGGGGGATCCATATTAATACCAGGCTTAGTGTGGACGTCCAGTCAACATGGGCCACTCAGCACCAGGACTCCCGACCTCAAACCATCCTCTGTTTCCGACCTCCGAGTAGCCGGATTACAGGAGACGCCACGCTCCCAGTCGAGAGATCTGACGAAATTTTAAACCACATTATAGTATGATGTTATGCTTTCAAATCTTGCTAAAATCAAATCATGTTTATATTTTTTATTGTTTATACTATAATTAAAATGTCAAAAATAAACGTAAAAATTATATATTAAGCGTATAATTCATTACTTTTATATGAAAAGGCAGTAACATGGGTTTTTCAATTGCGCCCTCTAGTTATAAATGAAGTGACTAGGATGGCGCCTAAGTTACGACTTACAGTCGTAAGCTACGCGCCATCTAATTTAGTACATAAATATTACAACAGATGGCACTAATTAATGAATTGCAGTTCCAAATCTTAATGTTCTCTTTCAAAATTAAAAGAACAGTACAAAATACATAATACATGCATTTCTAATGACATTATTTAAGCAAATAATCAAAATCCAGGATTTTAGTACAGAGTTTCCACAAACAAATCTGAACAAAAAATACACCAAATTCTTCTCAACACAAATCAAACAATAAACTTTTGACAGCTGACAACAGCTGTTCAACGTTCGATTTGGTCTTTTGTTTGAAAATATATTGCAACGGTGATTTTTACGAATTGTGAAGCTGAATAAAGGACACAAAATTATGAATTTTCTTCATACAGCTAGCCCTAGCAGGCACGATAGCAAAGAAACCGCCAATTTTAGCAGGTAAAACATCGTGTCTGGCTTTTATAACGACTAACAACTATTTGAACTTGCGCGCTGTAATGTATTGATTTTCCTTCCAAAAATAATACCAAAGGATGTAAATAAATCATAAAGCTCGGTCTAATGAAATTTCGCGGCATTTAATACCCAAGGAACAGGTGTTGCGGTATATCAATATATTGGTTCTGAAGCTTAATAAGATTGTGTGTGTTGTGTACTATTAGATGTGCTGTGGAAGATTCTCCTGGATGGACCCCGACGAGACCAAGGCTAGGAAGATTTGTGGATGTTTACTCACCTGAACATCTAAATTTAACACCAAGAAATGTGAGTAATTAAATTTTTTCCAGAGGTTGCCATACAGCTAGAAATACTTCCTGTGATAAATTTGCTTCAACTTTGCTTACAGAAACTCAAATTCGATGAAAGCCCTAGCTTGTTTACACCTGAAAAATATCCAGAAGCTGATTACAAATGCAGGTAAATTAAGTAAAACTATTCAAAATCATTTGATAGCCAGTAAATAATGTATTAAAAGACTCCTAACTTAGAATGTAGTAGGTATACTCAAATTTTATGAAGATTTTGCAACAATAATACAGTTATGCACTTATTCAGTAACTTAATATTATATGTCAGACTATCTATCAACACAACTTCACATGCACTTCATAATATATTACTATGCTTTAAACTGTTTTTCGTAGGACGGTTAAACCACAGCCACGCTTACGCGATGTACTTAAAAACTGCTCATTTGAGGGCAACCAAAGCTTCCCATGCTTGAACCGTAGAGTCAAACCATTCAAGATGGAATTGGAAACGCCGACTAAAGTCAAACCTGCTATTGACTTTGTCAGAGGTGAGTATTAAAAATTATACATGCATGTTACTGTACTTAGAACATTTATTGCAGTCATGTAACAACAAATTAAAGGGTCATATCATGAGACTAACACCCGTATTCACAAACGATACTGTGAGGTCTCACAGTGCGCGCGGACGCACAGGTACCCTAAAACCTATTCATAAACGACACTTGAGGGGCGGTCGGCCCTGTGCGTCTCTTAAAATGAACGCATTGGTAAAATAGCTAGCGACCTATTTTACGCAACGCATAGGGTCAGTTTCTGCACAGATTAGGTACGTAAAAGTTTTGGTTTTGCTAAATTGAGGTTGTTTTTGTTCTAACGATGGATAATATTATGAAGAAGAGTTTGATAATTATATCAATGAGTAAGCAGAATAAACATAAGAAAAGTGATACGGGATTTTAAAGATCCTTTTGATTAGGTATTATTGCAAGTAGGTTTGAGTTTATGTAAACTTACAATAAATCTGTAGAGAATTAATTAATTAAATGTAATTCTGTACATGAAATATATTTTCAGTTAGTTTCAAATATCCATACTAATATTATAAATGGGAAAGTGTGTCTGTCTGTCGGTATGTTTGTCTTTCTTTCACGGCAAAACGGAGCGGAGCGACGAATTGACGTGATTGTGAATTGAAGTGGAGATAGTTGAAGGAATGGAGAGTAACATAGGCTACTTTTTGCCCCTTTCTAACCCCCTACTTCCCTAAATGAGGGGCAACGCGGGCGAAGCCGCGGGCACAGCTAGTATTCAATAAAACAAAAAATATTATTAGGTAAATGTTTTTATTTTCCAGTTTGTACCTATCTTTAACAATTCAATTTCAAGAACACTTTTTCAAATTGTAAATTATGTATCATATCTTCATATTCTAATAAATTATCTATATTGTCTTGCAATCAAAACCTTCTCTCTTTGCATTCTCAACTGGTACACCTCCTGGTCATGTTTCATATTTGTTGTGTTGCATTTTATTCTGGTCTCCGTCTCACTCAAAACTACCTGAAAGCAAATATTTATAATCTTAAAAATCTCTCAATAATGTATTTTGTAGAAGGTACACACAGCCACAGTATGAACAAGATAGATAGATAGAAACTCTTTATTGCACTAAAACACAGACATTACATGAAAATACATTACGGACAAACCAAAGTACACTTTAGGTGGTCTTATCCGTATAGCGATCTCATCTAGACAAATACATAAATATACCAAGTACCTAATATCATAATTCTATAAACATATATAAAACAATAAATATTCACTTAAATAATTTTACATAACACCATTATACATACATGTACAATAATATTTCAATACATATTAAAGACAAGTTAAATTAAATGTAAGATTTTAAATATTACTTACTAGTGTATGATTTGAAATCATCATCTTCAGCCTATAGCAGTCCACTGCTGGACATAGGCCTGTCCAGTTGGTCGCGACTTAGGGGAAACATCTGGAGAATATACCCATAATGGTTTGAAATGTTTCTTAAATATTAGTTGTAAATGGACCTCATTCTCATTGATTTCTTTCATATCATCTACAAAATAAAACATAAGTATATATTTTATATATTAATTAGAAACATTATCTCCTATTTGTTTTTATTTTAGTAAATTTAAAGTGTAAAATGTAAAAAATAAAACTTTGGGCATACTCTTTCTCTAGTACCAATTGGAGTCAATTACATTTATGAATGGACAAATTGTATGTATACAACATTATCCACCGTGAAGCCTTCTGGGGGTCCTCAACCAGTACGTTTCATGCTGAGGGATTCTTGGGAAAGCTCTTTTTTCCTCAGGGTTTTAATATTCTCCCAGCATCTTTTTAACTGATAAGCGGGCCATTGTGACACATGATTGCGAGTTGTAGGCCACTGCGAGATCCTTCCAAGCCTTCTTCTTTAACTCATGGCAGCTTCATGGAACTGTAATATAAGTATACGCATTTTTAAAAGTATTTACTACACAATGTTTTCATAATGAATGTTAATTAGTGAATTCACCTAACCTGATAGTTGAGTTTGGCGTAATTATATCCTTATTCATTATGACCACAAATCGACGCAACAATTACTGCAAAATCACCACAAAACACAAACTAAAACCAATTCTCACTTTTCCGACACTATTTTGTTGAGCCCGATTGAGGTTATAAAAAATGAAATGTCAAATGTCAGTCAAGGAAGTGAAGTGTGCAACAACAAATGAACCAATCACGGGGCTCTATTTTACGCTGTGCGTTTTCTTATTCAAGTGCCGCTTAAGTATTGTTTATGAATTGAAAGGCTCGCCATGTTCAACGCACTGATAAATGCCTCCCTTAACTTAGCGTTGCTGGTCTCCTTAGATAAGTATCGTTTGTGAATACGGGCCTAATACCATTCATAACATTTGCTCTTAAATCATTGTATATTGAGATTCTTAAATAGTTCAATAATGATTTTACATGCCTATTCTTGCAATACCTGAGGTGCACAGGCTTTCTCATATACTTACATTTAGGTCTGAAGGTTTCGGT
This sequence comes from Conogethes punctiferalis, assembly GCA_031163375.1. Classification (NCBI taxonomy): domain Eukaryota; kingdom Metazoa; phylum Arthropoda; class Insecta; order Lepidoptera; family Crambidae; genus Conogethes; species Conogethes punctiferalis. Next base: position 17,109,689 of record CM062079.1, read on the forward strand.
CTTTGGTAGATTTATTTCACATTTTAATGTTATTACTTTGTATGCTTTTTTGTATAACATATGGTTCCAATAAATAGATATATTTATTTTATTAGGTTTACCAACAATTTTTCCAACCATAAATTGAGAATGAAAATTGTTCAAAATCAAAAAATATTATTTTTACTACACTTATGTATCTCTTTAGTATTTTTGTTAATGAACTCATATGTAAATGTTGCGCTTGCAGTTGATGGACCGAACGGACTGCGCTTCAACACCTCTTTGGCAGCGGGGGATGTAACCGGTTCACCAGCACAGTCCCAAACCGACCGCATACAGCCGACCATCAACCCAAGCAAGGCTGTTTTCACTATCGAACCTCATTCATCTAAAGTAAGAATTTAAATGTCGTCAGTTTTCTTGTGTGGTGTACTAATCACTACCCTGTTTCTTGCCGTATAAGTTGTAAGAGTCTTCCAAGGACCTTCTTGAGATTTCAGCTTCTCAGCCACACTTGGCATTTTGCTCAACACAAAGAAAAGAGAAGAACAACAGAAAAATCCTAAATGTATGTGCATCATCTTAACTAATATTATAAAGCTGAAGAGTTTGTTTGTTTGTTTGTTTGTTTGAACGTGCTAATCTCAGGAACTACTGGTCCGAATTGAAAAATTCTTTTTTTGTTGAATAGACCATTTATCAAGGAAGGCTTTAGGCTATATAACATCACGCTGCAACTATTAGGAGCGAAGAAATAATGGAAAATGTAAAAAAAACGGGGGAAAAATAACTATTCCATGCGGACGAAGTCGCGAGCACAGCTAGTGAAAGATAAAAGTTTGGGAACTCCAGATAATAATTCACACTCACCACAGGGTTTTAAACTAAAGATTACCATTGTATAATTATCCAACCAGATCCTCTGATCTTTTTTGTGTCGATAGCACTAGCTGTGCTCGCGACTTCGTCCATGTGGAATAGTTATTTTTTCCCCGTTTTTTTTAACATTTTCCATTATTTCTTCACTCCTAATAGTTGCAACTTGATGTTATATAGCCTAAAGCCTTCCTCGATAAATGGTCTATTCAACACAAAAAGAATTTTTCAATTCGGACCAGTAGTTCCTGAGATTAGCGCGTTCAAACAAACAAACTCTTCAGCTTTATAATATTAGTTAAGATGACTATAAGCAGATGTGTTGAGGCCATTCTATGTGAAGTGTGCTCTCCACCGAAGACACTACTTATTTTGTACCATTGGTGTAGTTTGTGGATGGCGTGTCTCTTGAGACGATTATTGTAGTTCTGGCTCAGATCCTCCAATCTGACTATAATTATGATTCATTTCAGATTCTAATTGTAAACAACAAAGCATGTTCCTTGCTCGGCTATTCTTCTGGCGAGCTATGTGGTCTTCGGTTTTCCGATCTTCTGCACAACCAAAGCTGTAAAACCTTCAGTCTTCATGAGCCTGAAGATGGTGACACTAGTGAAGATAGAACCATTGTGTTACTTAGCGGAAAGGTAAATGCAGTGTATTTACTTACTATACTTTTAAAGACAAGATTTGTGTTATAAGATTCTGGCAACCGACTCGTGACGGCATAACCATTACTATTGGAAGAGTAGCTAAATACCACGGGTCGATGACGGGCAGCAGCGTCACCGGATCGAGAAGCTACGCCCTGCGATCGCCAACCCGTCTGTCTAGTGTGGCGATTATGGGTATAACCTCCAGTTTGCCTAAAGTGGCGAGCTACTGGAGAAGCCTATGTCCAGCAGTGGTTATTCAGCATGATGCACAGTGAGGGTGGCTTGGAGCGAAAAGATGATGATAGATAGCTCCCTTACATAATGTCGGTATTGAGACCCGTTAATTAAGTTTTAAGCTTTTTTAAACATTTTCACAGGTTGTAGAACTACTATCTAAGGCTGGAGGCACAGTACAAGTCTCCCTCTGGATTAGGCAGCTAGATAATGATGGACCTTGTTTAGTGGTCGCAGAACCGGTTAGCTGTAAAAATGTTGTGGTATGTATTTAAGATTTTCATTTACTGCTTAACAATTTATACTTCCAGCCAGTGGTTAAGGCTGTTGACATACAGGAGACAGCAGTTCAAATCCCGTTGTTTCATTGTGTTTTCAAATTTGAAATTCATGTATTATTTGACGCTTTTATGATGAAGCAAAACATGAAGAAACCGCCATACTACGTACTTGCGGGAAAGCAGATCTGCATCATCATGCGAGTTTTTTTACGAATTCGAGTGGATTTACGACGAGGCTATGACTCATTTCATTCGTTCAAAGCTGTCCGCTAGCCTACATCCTTTTGTCTAACCCCGCACCTACCTACGCGCGGTATACATATTTATTTGCTTGTAAGTATGTATATTAGTTATTATAATAATATGTATTATTATTTATGGATTTATATTTATTACCTAGCGTCCATTCCATTTCAGTTGATAGCTCACCTCACCCTTTATTTTTTCAACTATCATCTACCCTAAGGTTGTCTGGAAGAGATCGCTTATAGCGATAAGGCCGCCCAAATTGTGCAACAAGTGTCTGTCATACCTTTTTTTATGGTGTGCAATAAAGAATATCTGTGTTGAACTGTGCGTGTTTTCTATACAAACGGAGATACTCACACACAAGCAACGCTAAAACTCGCATTCACGCGTCAAGATGCGTGATTCGTGGCAATGTTTTAATCGCCTAAATACACATGGATGTACTTGCAGTTCACCATAGACGCGGACACAGGCGCCATCCTCTGGTGCTCCAACGAGGACGCGGCGCTCCTGTTCCAAGCGGACGCGAGCGACAAGCTGGTGGGGCTGCCCATATCCTCGCTCATACCGTCCATACAGCTCCCCACAGCTGACGCACCGATGACCAAGAGTATGTCGAAGCAGAAGGCTACAGGTAATCTTATGGAACGATACAAACATCTACAAACATTTGTGTGCATGAACATGTCTGTTTGTATTGGTGTAAAAAAATGTATATAAGTAAGTTTATCAGTTGGCTAGTACCCATAGTACAAACTTCGGCTTAGTTTGGAGCTAGATGGCGCTGTGTGGCCCAGCGTGGCATGTCTTGGGTTATTTATTTATTTTATTACTAGCTTTTGCCCGCGACTTCGTCCGCGTGTTTAAATTTATACATACAAAAGTTTTTTCCCGCTAACTCCCGTTCCCGTGGGAATTTCTCAAAATACAGCCATAACTAAACTTTATATTTACTAAGGTACCTGCATGCCAAATTTCAAGCGTCTAACTTAAGCGGTTTAGATTTTTCATACAAAAGGATTTTCCCGCTAATTCCCGTTCCCGTGGGAATTTCGGGAATTCCTTTCTTAGTGCACCCCTACGGTACCTAAGCTACGTCCCTTCCAAATTTCAAGTGCCTACGTTTAGCCGTTTGGGCTGTGCGTTGATATGTCAGTCAGTCAGTCAGTCAGTCAGTTTCTCCTTTTATATATATAGATGATAAGTTATGTTAAAGTGACCATCCAGATTTATTTCTCTTTACTGGACCCGCCTGATGACGGCCTGATGACTTATTAATAATAATAAAATAAATAAATAACCCAAGACATGCCACGCTGGGCCACTCAGCGCCATCTAGCCCCAAACTAAGCCGATGCTTGTACTATTGGTACTAGACAACTGATAAACTTACTTAGATACTTTTTTTTTTTTGTAAATAAATACATATTATACATAGAAAACACCCAGACCAATACAAACAGACATGTTCTTGAACAGAAATGTTTGTACTGTGCGGGAATCGAACCCACGACCCTTGGCTCAGAGGGCAGACGTCACTACCAAATGAGCCACCGAGCCTGTCAATATATGACTAAATGTTTTTTTAATATAGGTTGCTGTGTTAACTGGTTCACTCTAAATCTTTTTTTTTAGGGAGAACTTTGGACGGCGGCACATTTCCACTTTGCCTGTGGATATCTAAAGCTGATGTTACTGAGAACTCTCCGTGGTCGTCTATAAAAGGACATAAAGACAGATCTGTATTAGAAGTTACAATCAGGGTAAGTTTTCAAAGGCACTACATTTTTGTGTCTATCGGCCGTATTCACAAACGTTACTATGCGACGCGCGGACGCACAGTGCCCAAAATGCTATACGTTTTTGGGTACCTGTGCGTTCCCGCGACGCATAGTAACGTTTGTGAATACGGCCGTATGTCTTGTCGAATAACTGCTTAGTCCTGCATCCAGGGTTTTCCAAATACTTTAAAGTAGTAACTACCCCCATGGATGGGGGAGAATCGTGCAGTGGAGGGAGCGTGCGTGTGACAGGGAAGTGACAAACTATCAGTTGTCTCAGGTATCGCTGGGTGGATGAAGTCGAAAAGGGCTTGTTTGAGCTCCGTGGGGATAGCTAGTAGTAGGTTGCGTAGGACAAACATAGATAGGGGCTCTTATTGTTGGAGGCCAAGACTTAGTTTGGGGCACTGCGCCAAGAGAGGTAGGGCATAGCGAATCCTCGCGTGAATTGAACCGCCCGCCCGGAGAAGTACCTCCACCCTATAGAACACCGCAGCTAGATGACCTCCGGGCTGTGTTTTTTTTTTATAGTAGCTCGGCATAATGGCTTCCTTTCGCCTGATGGAAAGCGGAAGAGAAGCCCAAGTCGCTGTGACAACGGGCAAGTAACTGGTCAGTCACCTGTCAGTTGCCACCGCCATGCCGGCCCAACCCCAACCCCCCACGACGGTGACGTTTCTGTCGGTTAGTAAGGTTTCTGGATCTTATGGTGTGAGTGCTGCATCGTCAGCCGGGGGTGTAGGGTAGGCAACGCGCGTATAATGCCCTTGGTGTTGCAGGTGTCCATAGGCTTTAATAACCGCTTAACATCAGATGGGCCCTTGGGCATGGCTACCACTAAGTACTTAGTGGTATATAAAAAAACTAGCTGTGCTCGCGACTTCGTCCGCGTGGAATAGAAATTTTTCCCCGTTTTTTTTTACATTTTCCATTATTTCTTCGCTCCTAATAGTTGCAACGTGATGTTTTAATAGCCTAAAGCCTTCCTCGATAAATGGTCTATTCAACACAAAAAGAATTTTGCAATTCGGACCAGTAGTTCCTGAGATTAGCGCGTTCAAACAAACAAACTCTTCAGCTTTATAATATTAGTTAAGATGTACATAGTTCACTCACTCACTCAATTTTTTCCAGGTTACATATAACGTGAGCGGCTTGCTAGTTGTCGACGAGGGTGGCATCATAACCGCTTGCAACCATCACTTCGCGATGCTGACTTTCGGCAAACCTCACACGGAAGTTATTGGTCATCAGATCGATGACGTCATTCAAAACTTTTGCCGTGAAGCGGATATGGTGAAAGTGCCGGACCGGACTAGGAACATGACGTTGTCGCCTGTGAACAATGATCATAATGGATCAGGTATGGGATTTTGTATACGCGATTGCTCTTCATACTTTAAATTAACGACATTGACAGAGTCTATACTGAAACTATCAATTGTTGTGCTGGTTCTTCTCCATAAAAGCAAGTTTCCGAACCTGGCTCTAGAATAATTTTCATTTGTATTGCTTGATTGAAATCTATATGAATAAAGATTTTTCTGCTGCCACCACAATTAGAGTAAGTTAATAAGTAATAACTTTGTAAAATATATTTTATGGAAACCTAGCAAAACGAACTCACATCTTTTGTCTTTACGCCTACCCATTTAGCACACAATCTTGCTCGTTTTGTTACAAAAAAGTCTAAATTTGCGCTTCGTACTTACTTTTTCCATACAAACATTTTTATTCAACTTACCTCATAAAATAAAATAACCTTACCACAGTTTCAGATACAGACGAAGATTCGTGCGGCGCCTTCAACGGCAGCCAAAAGTCGGCGTGCATGTCCTCCCTGAACGTCCAACCCTCTATACTCTCTACCACAACACGAGAGAAGTCCTCTAGCGCCCTCTGTCTCGACAAGTCCTGTAGCCTGGTAACCCATACCCCCACACCAACACAAGACATGGTCTCCAGTATCAGCACAACGGAACAACGAAACGACATATCCGCCCTACCTGACGTCACCTCCGGCATGTCAGGAATATCCATTGACGATGAAAACTACTGCCACAGCAGCATATCTAAGTCTCGCTCCGAAAACATACTGCGTTCAGAGCAGAGCAACGCGCCAAAACAGGTGTCGAAACCGTCTGAGAAGTCCGACTCTATTTACTATACATCGCAGCATTCCCAAGAGCTCACGCCGACGACGAACCCTCCTAGAGTGAGAATGAACGATCCTTCGCTGAGATTGTCGTTTGATTCTAGCAAGTATAGATCGTTGAAAGCGAACTTGCCTGGTCAAGTTAGGGACGATAAGAGTAGTTTGTCCTTGGATTTTTGTGATTCTAATGAGACTAGTGCGGATTTCCTGACGCCGATCAACGAGATGCCGCCTCCCGGATGCGAGATAGAGGATCTGCCTAAGCACAACGGTAACGAGAGCGTTGATAGTCTGAGCAATGATAACGATTTGGAGACGCAGACGGAATCTGCTCCGAGGAAGAAATATGAAGGTATGCTTAGTTTAGTGCACTTTTTACAATCATACATTTATATTCCTGTGAATAGTAGGCCGGGCAGTTAATGTATAACGCAAACAATACTTTTTTTTATCTCGTTTCACTCAAAGGGTCATTAATTAGGCCTTACTTGTCTAATAATCGCAGAGGTGACGTGAAAAGTACCAGAAGCGGATGATATAAACCTGTATGCAATAAAAGGCTGTGTGTGTATGGCCATGATAAAATGTCTTCTTGTTTAACCGACATCCAAAAACGGGAGGAGGTTCTCAGTTCATCTGTATTTTGTACACGAGTTATTCTTTATGTGAAATACCGACATAGTACATCTATTCAAATATTGTCATCACTAATAAAAACAGATCAATGCAAAAAACCCGAATGGTAAAACAGCTCATTAGTAAATTATTAATTATAGCCATTACATCTCCCTAATTAAGATAAGTTCCCTATATTGTTGATATTTTGTTCATTTAACCTTGTGAAACCGAGATATCCAGACACATTAGTTTTAACAATAGAAAGTGGTATTTATTACATATAAAACAATCGGTCTTACGACCTTAAAGAATCTTCAAATTGTTTGACGCAGACGACGTCCCAGAAACGCCGTGTGTAGCGAAGCGACTCCTGCGCAACCACGTGACCACGTCGACGCCGCAACACGTTCGGGCCGGCAAGCCGACCCACTGCGACTGTACGGCCGACTGTCACCACCGCGACGGGACTTACAGAGGAGTCGTGCTGCATAAGGACGGAACTGAACTGAGTGAGTGGATGTAAAGCCTTATTGTGTTGTGTTAAAGTCCATTTTGGATTGCAACCAGAAGGGCGCAGAGTGCTCCAGAATTGTATTGAGTAAGTATTTAGCAAATTAAGTGTTATGGCGTTGTAATAAAGTCTATATACGTTTGGGAGCATCAAAGCGACTCTTGCGCAACCACGTGATTTGCGTGGGTCCCCTACGTAGTTTCGAACGCCGTTGTTTCGAAGTTCATTGTTTCGAATTTTTTTCGACTGCCTCATTCGTTCGAAAGCTTATGGATTCGAATGACGTAGGCGCGAAAGACGCTGATTCGAAAAACATCTTCACTGCCTCATGTCGAATGCTTGTGGCTTTGATATAGTACTTTATAAGTACTATTGTGTGTAAAAAAAATCATCTAGTAATTAAAAAAACAACATGTTTCGAGTAAATCAATATATTTTATTAGTAGGTGTTAACAAAAAATATGAAAAAAAAATTACTTAACTAATACATACACACTTATGTCACCGTAAAATTGTAAATACCGTTACATTATAATCTATCGCGTGAGATTGTAAACTGTCGATAGATTCGATCGATCAATATCGATTACAATCTACCGGAAAATTATAAATAAACTGTCAGCATTATTTTACAGTTCACAATCTATCGACAGTTTACAATCTCACGAGATAGATTATAATGTAACGGTATTTACAATTTTACGGTGACATAAACACTTATGTATTAGTTAAGTAATTTTTTTCATATTTTTTGTTAACACCTACTAATAAAATATGTTGATTTACTCGAAATATGTCGTTTTTTTAATTACTAGATGATTTTTTTTACACACAATAGTACTTATAAAGTACTATATCAAAGTCACTAGCATTCGACATGAGGCAGTGAAGATGTTTTTCGAATCAGCGTCTTTCGCGCCTACGTCATTCGAATCCATAAGCTTTCGAACGAATGAGGCAGTCGAAAAAAATTCGAAACAATGAACTTCGAAACAACGGCGTTCGAAACTACGTAGGGGACCCGATTTGCGTACAGTGTTCTTGGTGAACGTCGTGGTCCATTTTATAGTCCAAAAAAAAAATTAAACCGACTTCAAAAAAACGCAAACGACCAAAACTAAAAAGCGATAAATAACGTAAGTAATTCTATCCTTAATACATAATCATTTAAATATTACAATTATCACTTATTTTTGAAGTCGGTGCCAACCTCTCGGTACCTAAGGTAGACTGTTGTTGTATGACGCGCGCGGCTGGCATATCCACACGACAATATACCTAGATATGTTTGGCTGGCACCGACTTCAAAAATAAGTGATAATTGTAATATTTAAATGATTATGTATTAAGGATAGAATTACTTACGTTATTTATCGCTTTTTAGTTTTGGTCGTTTGCGTTTTTTTGAAGTCGGTTTAATTTTTTTTTAAAAATAATTTTATTTCTCTGTTTTTAGTTGCGTTAATGTGCTGTGACCTTGAATAAAGGCTAATTAATGTCCTTAAGAGTTTTACTTAGGAATAAAAAAAATTGCTTTAAGTCAAGTGAAGACTTTGCGATCTAGAATCAAGCATATCACTTACCAGATCACCTGCCCTATTAGCCCTGCATAAGTACATACTACTACCTAGTTTAATATCGACCAATGTCAGTACTGTCCCCTAACTCCTAATCGTTAAGGAGTTCTGTGGCTTCATCATCAGCACCAGATGTTGTCGCCCGGAAGCATATACCTGAGTAAAATATGATTACGTAACAAAAACACCATATGAGCATACAATTTTCGGTTGTTGCCCTCAATTTCTCCAGGATCCCATCATCAGATCCTTACTTGGTGATAATGGGACCACCTCGGAAGTGTCTTCTGTCGAACTGTCGAAAAAATTTTGAAATCCATCCATAATTGACGGAAATATCGCTGAACATACATAAAAAAAAAAAAATATTATACATAGAGACGAATTGAGAACCTCCTCCTTTTTTCGAAGTCGGTTAAAAAGAAGTGTCTGCGCCCGGGTACTAAAAACAAATTATGCTACTAACGGGGACCTATTCTTTTTATTAACTTTTTTTCTTTATCAGACGTCCTGTATACCGTCTCTACAATGCAACTGGCGAACGGCAGCCGCGTCCGCTGCGTGTGGCTCGGCGTGCAGCTAGAGGACGCCCCACGTCACACGACGCTCGCGTCCAGCGTCGCGTCCACAGCTGACAACTCGCTGGTGCTGGTCAGTGCATCACTGTGTACCGTACAGTGTCTACATAGTACCGCGTCCGCTGCGTGAGGCTCGGCGTGCAGCTAGAGGACGTGCCGCGACACACGACGCTCGCGTCCACCGCTGACAACTCGCTGGTGCTGGTCAGTGCATCACCGTGTACCGTACAGTGTCTACATAGTACCGCGTCCGCTGCGTGTGGCCCGGCCGACACGCGACGCTCGCGTCCACAGCTGACATCTCGCTGATGCAGGTCAATGCATCACTGTGCACCGTACAGTGGTCTATATATAGCATTATAATGCAGTGTTGACTGTCTGTTTGGGCCCTCAGTGCCCGTCACAAATAACAGACATTACAAAACGACATTCATTGAGTACCTACTTATTTTATTATTGTTGATTTAACACCGTAACTTAAAGTAAGTAAAAAGTTTTATTACATTTGAATAGCCATTCAGAGTATAAAATTCTCATAACTAAAAAATCCTTCAATATCTTCTATCTTTTCCACTCAATGAAAATAACATCATTTAGCCGTACAAAACAATACGCGGATATCACCGCTCAAATCAATCTAACTATTCGCCATTTAGACCTATTTCGACGCGTCATCGACCTTTGTGGCAAGTAAACATCCAATTTGTGAACGATTCGCGCAAAAAAGTTTCGCTTCGATTAGAGTAACATCCGCGTTCCTAATGTAATGTCGTAAGAAAGATATATCAAAAGGTGTAATAATAGTATAACCAAATTTCTACGATAAATCATATTCAATATTGCACTATGCCTTGTTTACCTGTGGTTCGGAAATTTCGACATCTGCGTTCTATATGGGTTAGTGTGATACATGCTAAATCGCTTCGCTTTACTAATTAATTTTCGTTAGCATCTGTTATGTGATTAATTTCATTGTTTCTCTACACTAATATTATAAAGAGGAAAAATTTGTATAGGTCGCGGCACGTAAGTTGAGCGCTGAGCGGAATAAGGAGGGGATAGCTGCGCATGTGTACTATTGCGCACACATTTATTATCTCGACTAATTTATCATTTCATTTGTAAATAATTCTACTGTGTATTTTCTTAAAAAAACAGATTGCAAGAAGGCCAGTTAATGTAGTAATATTATTACAAGAAATAAAATACTTACATGAGATAGAAATAAAACATAGGTTTGTGTAAAAACGATTGAATATTTTCATTCAAATTCAAAAACAAATAGGTAATCTGAATCTGACAATAGTAGCACGCCTTCCATTCAAAAAAAGAGTTGGCCTGTTCAAGACCCTTTGCTTGTTTAGGGCTGGGCTGCTTCGGCCATCGTCGTCATTAACATTGTCATCATCAGAATTATGAACATCTTCATCTGTTGAATGTGAATGATAAAATTTTCGGTTACCAATTTAAAAACGTGGTCACTCTTTGCGTATTGATAAAACAAAAGTCAACAAACAAATTATACAACGAGAACACTAAAATTTAGAACGCGATTGTACCGGTCGGGCGATAGCGGGTGGACGCGTTGGTGCGGGGAGCGGGAACGACTGGAGAGCCAATAAGCGCGTACGCACACCCGCCCTCGCCCCGTACTCCCCCCTGTGATACCGCTTTTTTGACTTCTGCGCAGAAATGCTCAGCGCTCAACTTACGTGCCGCGACCTATACCTATTTTTGTATGTTTGTAATTAATAGGCCCAAAAAGTACTGGGCCGATTTAAAAAATTCTTTCACCAATAGAATGCTATATTCTTCCAATTTGACATAGGCTAAGTACATTTCATTTTGAAAAAAATTAGGGATCCTTGGTAAATTTTGAACAATATAATTGTCTACCCCGTGCGAAGCCGGGACGGGCTGCTAGTCAATAATATATATAATGCAATGACATGTGGTTTTAGTTAGTGTTTGTTTCTACTATTATTTTTATTGATAGCAATAATTTTATCATATTGCCATTCAACATCATCGTATTTGGGGGGGTTTGCCTTAATTAGGTATGTCGGATACCTGCCTAGCATGGTAAGAAGGTGATGTGTGTATTTTTTATTTAAATCTTATTTCTTTGGTAACAGGGCAACAAATCGGCCAGCAGTAGACCTCAGTCCATGTCGTTTATGAGCCAGTGCGGCGAAGAGCAAATAGCCGGAGAGTACAGCAAACATTACGTCACACTCAAGCAAATTGGTAAGTCTGGACTCTGCAATAGATGTACCTACAAAATATGATTATGTTTTCTTTTACTCAAGTACGAGGCAGCGACGGTAGCTACCTGGCTATACGATTCTTAAGCGCAAAGTCAAATGTTATTGTTTATATTAGTTGCAGGTCGCAGATTAACTTCGCGAATGTCGGTATTATGTGTTTGATGTATGAACTATGTTACTGTAGTTTCTATTACATCTATCCATACATCCATCCAATCCTTTCTAAACAAACTATATAATTTTATAATTAGGAGGATAAGTTCATACTTATCCTACTGGTTTCTTCTATGGATTGTTAGCGATAATTTTATACTGGCAGTATTTATTAGGAACAGTACTTCTGGTGTCATAAATAGTCATTTGTCGATAGAAAACCAAGAAATATGTGTTGCCTTATAATGTTTCATAGTCATACATGTCGCCCGCGAAATTATGTATCGATACAAGCCAACACCTAACTCGTATCTACGTACTCGTAGTAATAACATGACAGATATTCTTTCAATGTTCTGATATTTGCAGGTAAAGGTGCGTACGGATGCGTCAAAATGGCGTATCGCCGCTCCGATCGTCTCCTGACGGTGGCCAAGTTCATCCTGAAGGAGAAAGTGGGAGCACAGTTCTGGGTTGACGGTCCTGACGGGCGGCGAGTGCCTTTGGAACTCAGCCTGCTTCTTACGTTGAAACATCCGAATATCGTTAGTATTTTGCATCTGACTTGTATTTATTACCGCGACACATCGGTTATACAAACTCCAAAAAAATCTTACCTACAAAAATTTTTAGAAAACGTATTCAACTCTTTGAAAATTTCCGAAATGTAATAAAAAACATAATTCAAAACTCACAAAATTTACACGGGGAGATGATATTTCCTAGTAACACCTGTGACACCCCCTATTAAGAACGCTACGGAAACATTGCCAAACTCTATATCTATGGGGTCCCTTACATCCCCGAGCATACGTTATACGTTTGTTATGTTTCCAGGTGAGCGTCGTGGACGTGTTCGAGAACGACAAGTACTTCCAGATGGTGATGGAGAAGCACGGCGCCGGCATGGACCTGTTCGAGTTCATCGAGCGGCGCCCCAGGCTCGACGAGCCTCTGCTCAGCTATATCTTTAGACAGGTCTGTCTTTCTGTACATCATCGTCAGCCTATTGCAGTCCACTGCTAGACATAGGCCTCTCCAGTTCGCCACTTAGGGCATCTGGAGAGACCCATAATCGCCACGCTGGGCACACGGGTTGCCGATCTCAGGGCGTAGCTTCTCACTCCCGTGATGCTGCTGCCCATCATTTGTCTATGTATTTAGCTACGCCTTTGCACTGATAATTGGGATGATGACTAAAAAATAATTTAATGTCCATCAGATAGATTAATGAAAAATATTGGATACGTATTTTTTATTTTGCCTCTTGTTCAAAAACTTACGAAGATACATTGATTTTAAATGTCACATGACGTCACGTTAGAGTACAAAATATACTCTAACGTGACGTAGTTAGCCCCCACTCCGTAACTTTAATGCGCTATATCTAAGTATTTTCTTGTTATTTCGACAAAACAAAAAATACGGGTCTTATATTTTTTTATTATCTAAGAGACGTACTAATTATTTTCTTCATTTTCATACCTTGTCATCATCCGTATTGTAATGGTTATACCGCCACCAGTCGGTTGTCAGCGCATCGTTTGTTTTTCCGCCAAGGCCACCTTCAACTTCACTACATAATATAAAATAAAGTCGCTTTTATTTTCTGTGTGTCCCAATGTATGTTTATGTATTTAAAACTACGCAACGGATTTTGATGCGGTTATATATCTCATTCATTCATTCGTATTATAAAATGTAATATTTTTCAAATTTAAAATTAAATTAATTAAAATATTTTAGTTCATAAAATCAATTAATATTTTTGTAAAATTCACTTCTTTTCAGTATGTTTTAATAATCACTATTATTGTAACGGAAGAGCGGGCTCTCCTAACACAAGTGCCTACGCATTTAAAAGGAAATTCCGATCATTTAACAGTTGATGTAAATATGATACTGAATAAAGATTTCATTTATTTATTTATTTAATATATTTTATATGCATATATGTAGTATTGCACCCGTGCGAAGCCGGGACGGGTCGCTAGTTATTAATAAAAAGACATTAACTTATATTGGTTTTAAATGCAGATTGGCCAAGCCGTAGAGTACCTGCACTCTCTGAACATCTTACACCGCGACATAAAGGACGAGAACGTGATCATAGACAACAAGTTCCACGTGAAGCTGATCGACTTCGGCTCCGCGACGTTCATGAGCAAAGACACGCTGTTCTCTACGTTCTATGGCACGACGGAGTATTGCAGTCCTGAAGTACTGGCTGGGAACAAGTGAGGATTTTTTTTGTTACATACAATGGTCCTTGTGATTTCTGGATTCAGAATAGGACTATCTCATCCCGTGGTTGTCGTAGAAGACGACTAAGGGAATATCAGGAAACGGGCAGCAGCGTTTACCTGAGTTCAAATAAAATCTACTGCGGTCACAAGCGTAGTGACTATGGCAAATTCCACCTATTTTACCCAGATAATTGTGATTCATCATCATCAGTCATTGCAGTCCACTGCTGAACATAGGCTGCAGGTGTTCACCACTTAGGGCATTGCCCTGAGTGGCAGATGTTTGCATCGTGAGGATATACCCATAATCGCCACGCTAGGCAGGCGGGTTGGCGATCGCAGGGCGTAGCTTCTCGCTCCGGTGACTGTATGTTTCATCGCGCATCACGTGAATACTACCACCATTTTATGGAAGTCCGCTATTTTTGAAACCCGATATTCACGCGTGCGACGCCGCCGGCGTTGTCTACGGAGTAAGTTGAGTAGCGTCAATTATCGACGCTACTCAAAAATGTACTTAATGCTCACACATGTAAAGTCGTTTTTCTCATAGCAGTAGATTGATCCTAACAAAACCCTTTCACAGATACGCGGGTCCCGAGCTAGAGATGTGGTCGATGGGGATAACCCTGTATGTGCTGACATTCTTTGTTAACCCATTCTCGGACATCGAGGACACGATACAGGGACCGCTTGCCTTGCCTCAGCTAGTGTCGGAAGGTAAGATGGAACATTTTTTTTACTTTGTACCCTTGCTTTTCGGGTACATATTTTTGTTTTTAAAGTAGCTCGACATAAAGGCTTTCCTACGCCTGATCCTGAGCGAGGAGCTACGCCCTGCGATCGCCAACCCGCCTGTCCAGCGTGGCCATTATGGGAAAAGCAGTCCAGCAATGGACTGCCATAAGCTGATGATGATTATGATGATCTAGCCTCAAACTTATCCTATGTAATGTGAGTATCAAATGATGACACAGGGGCGGCTCCCAAAATCGAGACAATTCAAAAAATTTAATAGGATTTTTCCTGGGTCAAAATACTTACATTATGTATAGTCCGTATTTTAGATTATAAAAAAATATTGGACACGTTTTTGTTTCTTTTTCTATTATACAAAAAATAACAAAGTTACAAGGCATCAAAAGGAGTTGGGGGTCTTTGACGTCACTCCTTGCGAAAAAATGCCACGAGGAGTGATGTCACACGTATCTTTAGCGGGCTATATCTTTGTAATTTTTGGTCTAATTTAGAAATAAAAACTACTTGTCTCTAATTTTTATTTCTAAAAGACTGACTAATTACATTTTTTTACGGCAATAAGCCTATTTCCTATACTTATATTCTCCATACCTCTGCCTATGCTCTAGATCTGGAGCAGCTTCTCCGCTGGATGCTGTGCAAGGAGCCCAGTAGCCGCTGCACAGTCTCACAACTGATGGCGCATGCGTGGATCCGTCAGCCGGTCGCCATTGCCAACTACGTCTTCCAGGAAATCGTGGACTGTGGTATGTGACCTTTTTTTACCTTTTACTCGGCATTGTAGAAGAATGTCAGTGTTTCAACTCTATTTCAATGCAATAAGGTTTAAATTATCCACGTGAACAACAAAATCCAAACGCTTGAATTTAACCTTGAAAATGCCTCGCAATGCTAGCATTAACATCTTACCTAAACGCATTTCCTACCTAAACGTATCTTCATACCGAGTAGCGGAATAGCTCTTCATCATCAACTATATAGGTCTTAGTGGACATAGTGTAAAAATTGTTGAAACTTTTTTGTTATAGATCGGCACGAGGCAAATCCCGAAATGTACTACAGCGGTAGCCTTGGCTCGCCAAGGAGTGGCTCTCCCGTGTCTATGGCCGATCCACTGGCGAAAGGTGAATAATACAGATTTTATTTCTCTCTGTACCTGTGTGATAAAAGATTAAATAAATTCATAAAATCTATGGTTTATATACCCGCCAATTTAAAACAGCCTGCTAAGAAAGGGTTTAATTACGTAGTTAGAAAAAAATCACTAAGGGTTGCGGTTCCACTGAGTCGGACAGAGCAGAGCGTCCACATCGTGATTCGATTGATTCGGTGAATCGCGGCACAACTCGTCTCCGTTCTGATCCGCTCCGCCTCAGTGGAACCGCAGCCTAAATAATGTTTGAAGCATATTTCAATCGAATCAATAGGCTTGTTGCCATAAAAAATGTAATTAATCCGTCTTCTAGATTATTCAAAAATAAAAAATACATCAAACACCCCCCACTCCTAAATGTTTATGCTTTGTATCTTTGTTATTTTTTGTTTAAATGATAAAAGGAAAAATACGTGTCCAATATATTTTTATAATCGAAAATATGGACTAAATATAATGTACGTAAACCCTCGAAACATCCCTATAGGGTCCCAAGCACTGACTCCTTTATTTAAAACTCTAATTCCACTTTCAGAACGTTCAAATCCGTCCGAAGTGGCCGTCAGGTCGGACGGCAAGAACCTCTCTCGCGACGAGCCCAAACGCAACTCTATGGCGCTACACGCGCTCTCAACGGCCGATCGGGACGCCCAATCTGACAACTACAGCCTCCGGTCATCTGCTGACGTAAGATTTGTTAAGTTAATAATAATAATACACTGACTGGTAAATCGAGGGATGTAGCCTATCGTCTTTTCGTTCCAAACCACCCTTACTTGCCCGTGGTGCATCCTGCCGAATAACAAACGAGGCGCTGGCAACTGACTGGTGGCGGTATAACCACCACGATTGAATAAGTAGGAAGACCACAGGTGCTGCTGCCCGTCAACCGAGCATTTCATTTTTGTTGTATTATACGGTGCACCAAATATATATTTCTACTGCACTTTGAATTTCTATCATTTTATCACACCGCACAGAGAAACCTTCTCTTCTTCCGGTTGGAAGTGTGAAGTGTGGGGTTCACACCCTCCAAATGTTTGCCCAAAGTGGCGAAATCTGGGGAAGCCTATGTCCAGCAGTGGACTGCGGTAGACTGATACGAATACACCAGGGCCCTTGGTACGGTCACCCGGGGCATGGGCGGCACGACGGGAGGACGGTGTCCTTCCGGTACCTTGTGGCTCACGAGTACGACGCCACTGATAACTGTGTTATTTTTCTCGTAGCCTTAGTCAGTGATTAAGTATCTTTTTTTTTCACAGATACTAGACATATCCTCGAAGCCGGTATCCGACGCGGCGCTAACTGACATCAGTTCGGACGCGACCGGCCACGCGGCGTGCGACATCGACTACGACTGCGACCACTACGAGTGCGACAGCTGGGACGAGTGCGAGCAGGACAGCTTCTCGTAACCCGTCCCGCTCTAGCAGATGTCGGACAACACGCTGGCGGACATCGGCTCCGACTCGACCGGCCACGCGACCGATATAGACTATGACTACGAGTGCGACAAGTGGGAGTGCGAGCAGGACAGCCTATAACTGTTAGATGTCTCTTTCTAACTACAGTCATAGACATCAACTCAGACTAGACTGCGACCACTACGAGTGCGACAGCTGGGACGAGTGCGAGCAGGACAGCTTCTCGTAACCCGTCCCGCTCTAGCAGATGTCGGACAACACGCTGGCGGACATCGGCTCCGACTCGACCGGCCACGCGACCGATATAGACTATGACTATGAGTGCGACAAGTGGGAGTGTGAGCAGGACAGCCTATAACTGCTAGCTGTCTCTTTCTAACTACAGTCATAGACATCAACTCAGACTAGACTGCGACCACTACGAGTGCGACAGTGGGAGTGCGAGCAGGACAGCCTATAACTGCTAGCTGTCTCTTTCTAGCTACATTCACAGACTTCACCTCAGACTGCACCTACTACTCCGGGTGATGAGAGGTCCCTCTTTCTGAGGCCTTCGCGTGCGGGTCTCGATCGTCTATGGACTGCAGCTGAGGCCACTACTAGTGCGACAGCTAGGAAAAGTGCGAGCAGGACAGCCTCTAACTGTCCTTTTCTAGCTAGAAACAGCAACTGTAGTTACTGTAACAGACATGGCTCCAAATCAACTATCTAAAAAAAATCAACTATGACTACGAGTGCGAGCAGGACAGTCTATAACGTTTAGCTGTCTCTTTCTAGCTGCACATGTCAGACGACACGTTAGCAGAATTCGGGTCAGACTTGACTGACGTTGACTGACTACAAATGCGTTATTTGGACGAGTGCAAGCAGGACAGCCTATCTTAAGTATCGGTTGTCCCTTTCTAATTGCAGATGTCGCTGGCGGACATCGGTTTTGACTTGACTAGCCCTGCGATTGACCTTGACCATGACTTTATACAAGTGGGAGCAGGACAGCTATTCGTAACTTTCAGCTGTCTCTTTCTACAGCTGTAATTTTTGATACAAATCGGACTGCGAACGCCAAAATGTAAGCAAGAGGCTATTCTGTTAAGATAGCATTATAGTTCATTCGCGTTAAGAAAATAGTGACTCATCACCGACTGCCGGCCAAGCCACACCCCCTAGCCAAAAACGCTAGAAATTATAATTTCTAGCGTTTTTGGCTAGGGGGTTTTTTCTAATGAACTATAGACATACGTTGACTCAAGATAAGTCTTATGGGTTTTAACCCGTTCGCAATGAACCAGAGCTAGTCGGCTCCTAGTTCCTACAAACAAATCTTATGATTTTGACGCTAATTAATATCACATAGACATTGGATAGGTACGTATATCGTAAGAATGAGTATGGCAAAATGAAGGTGGAAAAAAGAGCCAAATGTAATTACAATTTTCAACCTTAACGGATTGAATTAACGACGATACTGGTTATCTAGTAACTTTTATGAAGTCTACAAAACTTAAATTGATCTCATGTCAGTTTGACAAACGAAATTAATTATGAAACTTATTTAATCCTTGACGAGAGAAATGAATGAGTTATAATGTATATTCCATTATTTGGTACGAAGTTTAAATGTTCCTGACGTTTTCACGTTGTATTTATTGAGCCCTATCATACAATTAATTTAGCATATATTTATAATTATTATTATGGTGATGGCAACTATGAATATGTAGTGGATCAGTGATTACTAAAAGGTAAAACTTAAATGTTTAATTGAGTTTACGAATCTATTACAAGCTAATAAGACCGATATTGATCAATCGAGCTCACACGTGTTCGTTTATATCATCTTTTTAATAAAAATATACTAAATCAAACTCGCTTCACCCGTTCTGCAACTCCCTCAAATAGCGTCGAGGGTAAAAAAGCCTATTTTAAGCATATTGTTGCCATCACCAATAAAGCGTTCTTAGCCGTTAAAACGCACGTTAACACGTTTTTCGCTTGCAGCTGTCGGAACGCACGTTTTGGCGGCTAAAAAACGACAGTGTGACCAGTCTGTTAGCTATATTTGTTAAGTGAAATAATTAAACACTGCATTCGATTTAAAACTAGAATAAAAGAGCAAAAATAATCACGTTTAATTAATTATAAAAATCACTTGCCAAATTGCACTGAAAACGTAGCTGAATGTTCCTTTAGTAGGTACGTAATGATTTGACATGCGATACTTTAATATATTGTAGCGGTAACATTTGATCATAAAGAGATGTTTTAAGATCAAACAAAGGGTTCATTTTCTCTATCACGCTGAGCTTGCGTATGGAAACCGAATGTGAAACCCACAGAATGTGTTGAGGTGGTTTAATTGTAAAAATTCCAAGTAGGTATTACTACTACAATTCATGAAAGTGGTCTCTGTTTGATCTTTTCTCATCCCGGTAGTGATCTAGTAGTATTATAATATTCCATGAACTGTTGAATTGGCTAAGCAACAGTATTATTTTTATATGAAAAGATACAATTGATCTTGATTTTTCCCTTTATCCTAATATATGAAACGTAATTGACCAAAATTAGATTTGTAGAATATTGTATTATGTCTTAGCGATACGTGGAGTAGGTTTTGTATGTATGATGCTATTCATTGTTTAGTATTGCCAGTGTTGTATACTAGGCGTTGCACACAAAATCAGTTTAATCGGAATGTAGCGTCAATAGCGTCATGGATAAAAGGGGGCTTTTGGTTGACTTTTTGTGCAGAGATCAATCTTTGTCACTGTGAACGTAATATTAAAATGGTTGCGCCTGTACCTCTGAACTTGGCGGCCACAAAGGGCAATATCTTTATTGATTATGTGTGTGACACCCAATGTATCCTTTATAAAAAAAGACACGGACTGTTTCCTTGCTTAAAGTTTTCTAGAATAAAATTTCAATAGATGGCATGTGTATAAAAATACATCGACGTAATTATTAGACATCTTGCGTCCCTACTGCCATCTAGTAAAATTATTTTTCAGAAAACAAAACATTAATTCTATTTGTGTACCTCTGACTATTTGTAGCACATTTGAAATGCATAAGTGTTCACATAAATTTACAATTTAATTTATCACTTATTTTTGAAATTGCACTCAGGAATAATAATATTTGTCGTTAAATTTTAATCTCGAATAAGTAATATAGTATTTCTTAATTTTATATTCATACTAAGTAAATACGAAATATTGGCTATGCCTATTTATTTTTATCGCCAATGCAAATATGCATGACATAGTTACATTCCATAGACGCGGCTGTTTATATTATTAAATATGGGAGACTGGGTTCAATAATAAGTAGTTCGAGTGGGAAAACTTTTACTTACGAGTATCTTCCTAATGACGGTCGATGTTCTCCACAAGAAACTAACAGTTTTTAAGTTTCCCATACTTTTAGCACCTACAGTATCATTTTGATGAGAAATATACTTCTCTTGTCATTTATTACATGGAATCATTTACGATTACCAATATAAAAAACCTACCACCTAATGAAAATTAAGCTATCAAATAGATTCTGGTAATAAATAGATAAAATCAGGTAAAATGATTACTGGACTTAGATATTTTGGGTGACACCCCTGGCTTAATCATTATCTGGACCTAAGAACTCTTTGTTCCTTAAGTAGGTTACTTTACTAAGTAGGTTATTTTTATACATTTGTTAGTTGGACCAAGTGACGGGCTTTAGATACAATAACTTCACCGTGACATAGTATTGAATTATTATAGGATCGTTTACCATTACAAGTTTGCCCAATCTCCCCATATTTGATTAGCGATAAGAATAAAAACTGGAGCCCCAAAAGGAAATGACTGCTATTGCCTTGTAAAATAGCCTAGCCCTTCTTTCTTAGTATTATTGTGAATCTTACTCTTCCAAACTAACAGTTTCGATGCTGTGCTAAATAAATGTGATAAATCCATATTAAATTATTCTCAAAACACGCGTACTATATAAGGTAGGTAAAGATTAACTTATGAAAAGAAATGTGTATGTAATTTATTACGTTCTCACAATACGCCATATAAGAATAACACATGTTAGTAATAAAATCTTATTTTACTCATGTCGAACATATTCTCATCACTGTACCTACACTAATTCTTATGATTCCATGTGGCAGATAATTCAGTATTATGACAATACATTAATGATCTCTTATGAATAAAGCTAATAATAAATAATCCAAAAAAGAACCAAATTTTAATTTCATTGTAGAGAAAAGACACATTGTAAATATCATAAAGTAAATTACATATCTGTACTGGGTTCAAATTTATTAGATATTTATTATTATTATGATTATGCGTGAATTGATGAAGTATTATGTGAAAAATGGCCGATACGCAAAAAATGGGGATGCTTTTTAATCCGTCTACATACTGCAACAATATATCTACCCACATACCGGAAATGATCGGATACATTTGTGTTATTGCTTTGACTAACGAATCAAACGCAAAAGTAGATACCTAAATAGATTAGTATAATTTGTAGTTTGTAGCAAAAGTTTTGCGAATGTCAAACTTTCCGAAAACGAATGTCAAATTTGAATTAACGTCTGAAAAAGTTTCCGAACCCGAACCTATGTCCCAAGTGACCGAGTCATTCATGAAGAACCGTTTTTGATGGCATACTTAGCCAATAAACATTATTTGAAATATTATTGAATATTTTCACATTCCTTTTTTGCGTATCTGTCATTTTACATCAGAGTACAACTTGTTGTTAAATCAGTATTGAAAATTAATTATAGAAGTGTATTTTTGTAGTATTCATTTTAATGTTTACGTTGGTCATACTATTGTACTGTACTAGTATTTGTTTACTGCGGCGCGTCCGTTTCTCGAATAGTGCCTTACGAACGGACGACGGGTTTCGTTGCTCGTAGGACGCTCTGACCATTCATCCTAATAAAGACACTGATGCCCAACACCGTTGTTTTAGTAAGCCTCCGCATCAGCATTATCCTTGTCTGCCAAATTTCCCCGAAAAATTTGCTATTGGGTTAAGCTGAAGCTAACAAAATCAATCACCAATAATATTGTTGAATTCACATGTAAACTTCACGCCACTTCAGTGGAACGATGTCATTGGTAAATTTTTGTCAGCTTCGTAGAGCTTTAGTGAAAACGCACCCTTAGTTTAAAATTCTTTGAGGTAATCTACGAGTACCCACGGCCACACACGGCGTGACACGGATTTGAATAGGTACCTGATTTGAACTCTAATCTGAATTTGTCAAAAGTTTATGCTAGTTTCTGATAAGTTTTCGACACGAACTGTCACAACTCCCGAAAACGAATAGTTTCCGGGTCAGATTCGATATTGGCATTATGAATCCGAACCTTAAAGTTCTTATACTTAGCCGATGTCGTGGCAGTAGGTATGCCGTATCGTAAAATTTGCCATATCATGAGATGCTCGAAAATTACCTACACTATCCATTGGCTACACCATGATCTACCTTGGCCAGATCAATGATCACATCGATCTTCTATAAGTATACCTTGAGCCAAAGAACAGGTTTATACGAGTACCTACCTAGTTATCTGCATTCAGAAATATGCCTTACTGCATTGACTTCTGAATGAAATTATCGTCTTTCTTTACTGCTGCTTTACCTAGGTAATTACTTAGATTACGTAATCGTACCTATACCTACCTAACGCGTCATCTTAATGCCTGGGCCATTGAAGTCTCGTTTACCTACCTGCCCATTTATTACAGACTTAACTGCGCTGTAGACACGTCGAGAGATATTTCTATTAGGTATGTACCTACTTAGGATTTTCTATTTCGTACGATTACTACATCATCATCATCTTATTGCATTCCAAAGCTGGACATAGGCCTGTCCACTGTTCGCCACTTAGGGCAAACATCTGGAGGATATACCAATAATCGCCACGCTGACAAGGCGGGTTGGCGATCGCCGTAGCTTCTCCCTCCGGTGACGCTGCTACCCGTCATCGGCCTCCGGTATTTAGCTACGCCTTGAATTGTGATGGTTATATTGCCACCAGTCGGATGCCAGCACCTCGCAGGCCGCTCCCTTACATCCCATCATATACACCCTTACGATTACCCACCATCTATGTGTGATTTATGTACCCATAATGACAAGGAGTAGTAAACGTGCCTTATCTAATGTGCATGCAGAGTAGCGTGAGGGTAATAAAGTAAATTTAGCTGCTTAAAATGTAAGGATCACAGAAGTCCATAACTGGACCTAAAGTAATTGTTTTCTAAAGCTGTTTGCAAAGGCAGCTTTTAAAAAAAGACATGCTTTTATGCGTTGTACTGTAAATGTTTATGATTATCGTCATTCCTCTTCTGCCTACTGCAGAAGAATATTGTCTCACATCTTCGGTTCGGCCACATCATCGGTTAGATCACCATCATTAAATTTTGTTAACTTCATTATGTATGTATTACTTGCAAAGGAACGCAACTTGTTTACCACGTTCAATTAAAAATTACTACTACTTGTAAGAATTTTCAATAAAAGGCCCGAAAAACCACTTCAAGCAACGATATTATAGAAATGTAAATAATTATGGTAGCTGAACGATTATGTGGTGTGTAGGTAGATGGCAACGGAAAAGAACACTCAATGTGAAGTCTTGTGATGTTCATACTATAAATATAAGACTTATTTATTTGTTTCTTACTTCATTAGAATTAGTTTTGAAGCTAGTACTAGTATTAAAACTATTTTATCTTCATTTCATCCACAATATTAATCGAACACAAATAATTTAATTCTACCAAAGATACAAAAATGTTCCAGTAATGGCAACACAGTTTCGAAATGTCAATTTGCATGGCGGTGCGTCGCTTTTTTGCTAATCACTGCCGTATTGCAGTAAATTTAAAAATAAATACGATAAGACATCGCAAGCTATTTACTTACGTTAACCGTTTAACCAGTTTTGACGTCGCTCCAAAATATTTGGTAAGATAAATCTCTTCTGTGGGCATTAATTTTAGTGCAATATGTAACCGTGTACGATTTGCCCACTTAGATAACTTTGATTGAAGAATTAAATCTTCTACAACCAATTTAGCCTATTTATATGTTGCGTTTAATTGTATTGTTGGAGTGTATCGTATTGGGGCGTAGTATCTGGACCCACAGTGAACCCAGTCAATTGATAACCTTCTGGCAGGTTAGTACCCACAGTTTATCTTTTCAAATAGTGGTTTGGTAATTTGGAATATTTTAGAAAGTTTCTTTAAAATTTATTTAAGAGTGTGCATAACATTTGAATAGATCACGTAAGTCGTGAAATGTTTTATTATCAATTAATATAGGTATTTGGAAAATTAAATTGTGGGTTATTTCAAAGTAAAATTTAATAACATTCGGGGTTAGGGTTGGGCCGGCATGGCAGTGGCAACTGACAGGTAACTGACCAGTTGCCAGTTGTCACAGCGACTTGGGCTTCTCTTTCGCCTTCCATCAGACGTTGGGAAGCCATTATGTTGAGCTACTATAAAAAAAAAACTAACTAAATATCTTATAATTTTGTCATAGTTTATTTATTGAAAAGCCTATTTTCTAAAACATAGTTATGAATTATGTTCACATAATTGATTAGTCAATTATTAATTTTTAAAGTTAATTAATAATGATCTAATATTAGGAGTTTCTTTAAAAACTATCCTAATAAATACTGATTACATAGATCTTAAATGCGTTTTGGTGACAGATGCTATGTTAAGAAAACAGAATATGTACCCATGTATCTATAAATTGTAAGACTTGGTAGGTAGTTGTGTCAATAAAGCAGATATCACAAACCCTATCAACTACAAACTGCCTGACTATAATAGCAAGCAGTTGTGGGGTATTCATTAAGCCTATTGTGTGATAAAGGAACAATGTATCATTGAGATGCCAATGGCACCATTTTGAAGACATGTCAACATGTACTGAGCACTTCACTTGATATTCAATCTGATGTGCTTGTTTATAAAACTATGTATGTGTTTCAGAATGATTTTATTACAATGTTTCCATTTGAAATTAGTTATTATTTGTTACATCTGTACATTATGTATGCATATTCTTTATAGGCCCTTTTATTAGACTTTAAATGTTTGGATGTATGTGACTCCATTATGTGAAAAGTACTGATCACATTCATAATTCAAAAATTCAAAATTCAAAAAGTTTATTTGGGAACAATAACACATAATACATGATATTTGAGTATGTACGATAACAACTGCGGTAGTCGTAGACTGTGTTGCAGTTATTAAAATACATTAAAATGAAACTTTACAGTTATGTTGCTCAAACATAAGATTAACACAGAGGCATCAATCTATTGATTCGGATAATAAATTAAACATTAACAATGTTTAATTGAAGTAACCACAGACATTGAAGTAATAGAACAAAATGATTAAATAAACATTATAGACTTATAAATTTAAACATAGTAGGTAATATGTCAGAGATCACTGCCCAAGGGCATATAATTTAAAAGGATATTATCATTTTACATATCACATGTGGGCAAAGCCATGGTCTAAAGCCTAGTGTATGTTTAAACTAGTACTGAACTGAATGTCCTTTTGTCTAGCATGAATAAGTATGCCTTAAAATTTATCCTCATTAAATAATGATTCACTTGGTAAGTAAGTATACCATTGGTGAAATCGAGGACAAACACTTAGTTAAAAAAAAAATTATTTTATAAAGATATTTTGAAAACAATGACTGGCGAGGATGTGCATGATGCACAAGTAGTAGGTATGTCATTTATAATTAATTTGCATAAAACATCATTCTGAACTAAATTATCTTAAGTTTTGAATTGTCCAGTTACTTCCGTCATCTAGTATGATGAATGATGAGTTACCTGTTGTTGTACTGTACTTGTTACCACTGGCTGAGATGCTGCGATCTCAAAGGGCCTTTAGTTTCGACTCTCACTACACCCATGGGTAGAAATAGGGTGGTATTTTTTAGGGTCCCATAGCCAAATGGTAAAAACGGAACCCTTATAGATTCGTCATGTCTGTCTGTCCGTCTGTATATCACAGCCAGTTGATTCCGAAACTATAAGAGCTACATTATTGAAAGTTGGTGCGTAGATGTATTCTGTAAACCGCATTAAGATTTTAAAATAAAATCAGAAAAACATCCAAAGTTTTTGGGGTTCTTCATACATAGAACTGAAACTCAAACATTTTTTTTCATCAAACCTTTACGGGGTATCTATGGATCGGTATTTTAAAATGATGTTGAGGTTTCTTACATCATTTTTTTCTAAACTGAATAGTTTGCGCGAGAGACTCTTCCAAAGTGGTAAAATGAACTGGAAGGGCATTCCATGACTTAATGGCATGGGGCTGGAAAGATTGGTATTCGATTTGGTTGCATTCTTTCCGTCTATACGGATATCGCATCTATTTGGAACACAGTGAATGGCGTGATGTGACCCGACGTGTCAGCTATGTGTGTCTCCCCATTAAAATTTATGTAAATTACAAACACACATTTTTTTTGGCCATTGTCTTCCATTACCTTCTGTATGATTCAACCTCTACTATTTATAATTATGGCAAGTGACTCACGCCAATCGTAAGCATATTATATGTGCATGTGCCTTTAACGCTATAGATAAATAGATATTATTTATTGCATATCAAAAAACATTTACAGATGACTTTATAAGTTATTGGCTTTGTGTAAATAATTCGACTATTCAAATTGTCATCTACATTGTACTAGAATATGACGGGTCAAAACACTGGTATAATATTGAGCTCTTTCAGACAACCTTCAGGTAGAGATGTACTGCTGAAATACAAATAAACAGTTTTCTTTATATATCTTTTTTCCCAGTTTATGGTGACAGAAGGCAATACATTTGCACATAAGATCTCTATGGCACTATGGCACGCCACAGGATGAGGCCATCATGTGAAAGGCACTCCGTTTACCAGTGTCTCCCTTGCCAAAGCGGGTCTGTTAATGTCGGGAGTTACTCCTGGTACTATTCCCACATAAAAATCCTCAGACAATCTACAAAACTCATTTTATTTACTGTAAACTTGAATCCCCTGGCCAGGAGATTTAACTCCGCTTCTATAAATTTTTTGCGGGTTCAAATCACCTAGGTGATTAGGCGCAGGTGGCTAAGGTGGAACAATTCTAAATTGTCTTCTGACTTCGAATTTTAGCTTACCCCTTAGTTATGGCTGAGGGCCTGTAGCAATTTGCCGACTTGCCACCCTGTAGTTCACGCCTGTGCCAAATCTGAGCGTAGTGTTTGCTTAATCCAATAGGGAACATGCATGACTTTTTTTTATGGATTTATTGAGATCTTTTATCTTCCAGATACATAAATGTCGAAGAACTATCTTTTATTTAAGCGAGTTATAAAGTGAAAGTTATTGCTTAGACAGAGAGATCCGACGTGGCGGATGACGTCACGTACCGTGCGCGCCATACAAACTCCATAGATAAATCTGTTTCGCGTGAGAGAGACGGCTATATTTACTTTCAACGACTGTATCTCGCCCATTTTTCAGCCAATTTTGATTTTGTTTTTACTGTTCGTAGTATATTTTTATCTATTTTACGATAAATTAGTAAATACATGAAACTATTTTTAATGCGTATTCCCTATTGTGGGCTTCTTCATCATTTTGAATCATAGTGCAATGCTATTATAATATTACCTTACTAATTATTTGCTGTCTCTGATAAAAATAAAACGACATCTGTCAAAGATTTGACAAAAACCGTCAGCAAAGGGGGAAATAAATAGAGCAGTTTAAAGTTAATTTAATTAAAGTTTTAATGCAATGGCGACCAATGGCGCATGTACCCGCTGGTGTTCTGATAAAGAATGCTCGTGCTTAGATACGGTATTACCTAATTAGGCCCTCTTCTTGATAGGTGCCTGATAGTCTATTCCGGAATTTACCCAGATTTACTGTATTTTTATCTTTATCTGTTTACTAATGCATTCGAGTCTTAGCATTATTATAGAAAATGTAGTACAAAGCATAACGTATTAGTTATACAAAATTGGTAGGTGCGTTATAAAAATGGTTACTAGCGAGTTGAGAAAGAATTGTTGGCTACTATTTCTTTTTTCTTTCTCTGCAGAAAATCTGTTGGCATTTCCTCAGCTCTATAAATTTGGAAACGTCCGCGAAACTATCGGTTCTTCGACGCTCAGGCAAAGGTCCTTAGGCCTTAGCTGCCGAGGTTGTCAAGGGAAATTACATTTACCTCTATCTACTTGCGTTCAGTACGTCCGTCAACAGTGCAGTCAGTAGCAAATGTAGTTTATGCATTCTATTTATACTTACATTGTATTTTAAAGTTAATGTAGTACGGTCTATATTTAAATACAATGATATTCTTTTGACGGTCCAATAAGATTCGCGTGTACTGAATATAAAGTAGGTCGGTTCCCAGGCTTCAACCACATGTACACTCGTGTAAACATCTTGCAGCGAATGTAAACAAGCTTTTATACGTCGGTTCAGCGGGGTTAGTCACAAATTCGTTCGGAAAAATCTCTATCTCGGAGACACAAACGCACGACGTTGATTCAAATTTGACTTTCTAGTATAATTATTAATGTCTGTCCGTGTGGTTTCCGGCTTTTGAATAGGACCCCCATTTCAACCTGTGGATATCGTAGAAGACTACTCAGGGAATATTAGGAAACTGGCAGCAGCGTTTATTTGGGTAGAAATAACCACCCACTGCAGCCACAAATCCGCCTGTCAAGCGTGGTGGGATGTGACTAAGACCAATTCCCCCCTTACGGGCTACTCGGGACGGGAAGTGTAACCCGTCAGCCCAACAAAGTTTTGTTTAATTCCCGCCATGCCAGCTCATACAGAAACCTCAGCTGGCAGTTGCTGTCCGTTACCTGATATTCTCTTAGTCGTCTTCTACGACAGCCACGAGATGGGTTGCTCCTTTTTTATTCTAAATCCGGACACCACAAGGACATTATTGTGGTGTCCATATTACGCAAAATAGGCGCTCAGACGTCGTATTGCGTAAAATGGCTCATTAAAACTAACTAACCCTAACCCATAAGTGTAAAACTAAGAGCAAATACTAAAGAGTGTTGTCTTCTATACGTTTTCCCATATGTACAAAGAGTGGTGTCTTCAAATCCTCCCTACGCTTTGTTTTGCCTTACTGCTAGAATAAAACACTGTTGCGACAGCCGCAGCGGGCAGTCGTGGCCGGTACACACGCACGCGCGGTCGCGATGCGTGCGCGCACTCCGTACGTTTGTCTGATAGTGTGCGTGTTGTTGCAGTGCGCCTGCGCATCGACGTCCTCCGCACCCAGGAACATGAGCTTCGAATACCCGGACGCGCGCAGGGACGAGACAGTCGTCGACGATTACCATGGAACTAAGGTATGTTTAACCCTTTGACGACTACGGGGACTCACGT
This sequence comes from Conogethes punctiferalis, assembly GCA_031163375.1. NCBI lineage: Eukaryota > Metazoa > Arthropoda > Insecta > Lepidoptera > Crambidae > Conogethes > Conogethes punctiferalis. The sequence continues at coordinate 17,139,681 of CM062079.1, forward strand.
GTCCCATGCCAAAAACATAAGATAACTAAATAACTATCATGGGAATCAATGTAGTTTTATTTTAAATTGGTTTTTGATAGTATTACTTCATTATTTATTGTTGTCAATATAACATTTGACATGTCAACCATTTTCTATGGTCATGGGAAGTTGACAGTTCGCGTGGCGCGCAAAACGAAAACTTTGCGATGATGTCTCGAGGTGTAATAATAGTTTTGAATACTTTGTATTATGATATATTTATTCGTTGGTTAGTATGTTGTATCATATGTTATTATAAAATAAATGTGCATGTCGAGTACTTTGCTACATAGCTGTAAACATAAAGGGACATCGGGGTCCCTATGGCCCGTGAGGGAATATTTTTGCATACATATTGCAGTTACATTTTTTTGCTATTATCATCATCGGCTACTCGCAACCACTGCTGGACATAGGCTCTTTCATTTGTTCGCCACTTTACTTGATCCTAGGCTTCTCGCATCCAGCATTTACCAGTAATTTTGATCAAATTGTCGCTCCATCTACGTTTGCCGAGAAGCGGTATCAACTCTAGGACTCCTAGATATAGAAGCGGATATCGGTTCTGTGTTCTGTGGCTGATATGGCCAGTCTACTGCCCCTTCTGCTTACTAATTTATTAGTAGAGCTATATCGATGGCCTTAGTTCTCTGTTGGATCATCTTGTTTCGGATCCGATTCAGCAGAAAGATGCCGAGCATAGTCCTTTCCATAGCTCGCTGAGCAATTTTCAGCTTGTGAGTTAGTCATACCGTAATTGCCCACGTTTCGGCTACGTATGTCAGAACCAATGGGACCACAAATTGAAGATTTTCGTATTTAGGCACTGTAGGCATCGACGACAAACGCTGCCCCGCCTAGCTGAATTCTTCATTATTCAATTCATCTAAAAGCAGTTTTCACCTAATTGTAATGTCTGCCCGAGATACACCTATTTTTGACCAACTACGAAGATGGCGGCGCTGTGTACAGCAAACGATTCAGGGGAACATGTTTATTGAACATGGTTTTGGTTGATAGTTTTAGCCAAGTTCATCCGTAGGTGCGCATAGAAGATTCGGCCTGTTCATTCAGCATCTGTTGTAGGTTCTACAGCGATTCTAGCATTATGACGATGTCGTTTGTAAATCGGAAGTAAGATATGTGTTCGCCATTTAGCTTGATGCTAAGTCCGTCCCAATCCAGCGTCTTGAACATATTATCTAACTAATGCATTAGTGAACAGTTTCGGGAAATGATATCCCCTTGTCTCACTCCTTGATACAACGGAATAGATCATGTTTGCTGATTCTGTACTTGGATGGACATGATGGAGGCTATATAGAGACATCTAATCACTGGGATGTATCGCTACTCTACGTGGTATCGGTGCAAGGATCCCAAAACAGACCAGATTTCAACACAGGGGCTGATAATGAATCTATATTATAATGATTTTTCATTTATATTTATTACTAATTTGTAAAATAACTACCATGTTTAATTAATTAATATGTTAAAGTATAATATATTTTGTAAAACCCCCCAAAAAATTTATGAATCTTAAAAATTTAAAGAGAAGTTATACAAGCAAAAAGTGACCGTCACCGACCATAGGGACATGTGTGTCCCAGAAAAAAACTGGGAAACTATAACTTATTTCAGTATTTTGATTTAGAAATATGATTTTTAGGAGCCCTATGAACCATCCTAACTAGTTAAAATGATTGATTTACCTCCCATAACCTTATGGTCCTGAAAGGGTTAATCTTGTTTACCGGACTGCCAAAGGAGGAGTGAAAGTTCTCGTTTGCGATAGTTTGGTTTGCTGCTTGGTTTTAGCATTGGATTAAGCGACATTTTTCTGGGGATTACTTTCCTCTCTTTAGTGTGCAGTCGGGTTTTTTGTTTTTTTTTATTAATATTTTTTTAAAATATCCTTTTTGGTCTGAGGGTCTACTGCGAACAGTCCTACGCAAGTTACGGGCCGTCACGAAGCTATTCAGATAATTAACAGCTAACACTATTCAAGCTCAGTACCCATCAGGCTTGTACCGGATCATACACAAAGATATCGGCCCTTTCTCGAGTGGATACGACCTAGAAATATCCTAGAAACGAGCTTAGAAATGTCTTAATGGACAGAAACACACCTATGACTCGCCTGATGCTGCAGCTGAAATGATCTGTTACTTCAACTGCCACTTCTGTCGTAAAATATAACCTCGTTAAAGAGATTACATCACACCTTGCATAATTAGTGCAAGGAAGATCGATCACACTATGACGACCTGTATACTTCTTATAATAATTTTATTCATTTAGGTGATGAAAAACATATCCGCACATCACATAACGACTTTCGCTTCTCTTACGCTTAACATCAGGCGATAAAAAGAATAGACTTTATTAATAATGATAATATTCTTCTAAAATTTATTGAACCATAATACCTGCGTACATAACACTAATATTATGACAAAAATATATAAAAGTCACAAAACCCAGTCATACTCCATGCTAGTAGCTAGAAATCTTTCAAGATCTTGACATCAATGATCTAATTCACTAGTTAGATGGAGACTTATTTGGAGAATCTGACTCCAATGTCCATGACATTTTAGAATTTTATATACTTTTTCTCGTCACATACTGCTTAACTTTAATATTTTTAGATGATAATTTTAAAGATACTATTAAATAATAATTATGTATTCCTAATGATCCGTTGATTTTCCATTTCCACAAACAACACAAGTGTTTAGGCATAGTATTATGATAATCGTATTTATGTGGTGTAGAACGCGTGTATATTTTAGGCGTGACCCATGACCCCCGAACAACAACAAAATAGTCATCATAACAAAGTTAGCATAGAGAATAGACACACGTTTTGTAACTCCCTTACGGAGAGAAAGTAGACTTGAAATTTTACAGAAAAGAGTTTTGGTTGACCACGAAACCGAAAAGGCAGTCAGATAGATGTATGTTACGTTTCATCATCATCATCAGTCCACTGCTGGACATAGGCCTCTCCCAATGCTCGCCATTTCGATCGGTCCCGGGCTACTCGCATCCAGCTCTTGCCAGCCGTCCTGCGCAAATCGTCACTCCACCTGGTCTGAGGGCGCACTACGTTTGCCGAGATGCGGCATGTTTACCTACGGTACGTTGTTACGTTTACCTAGGTACAATTAAGACCTGCGGGTCACCAACCCGCCTAGCAAGCGTGGCGAATAAATCACCCCAAATTATATTAGTTATTGGGAAGCCTATGTTCAGCAGTAGACATTTGTAGGCCGATGATGATGATGAGTGTATATTGGAAACCTTTTTCATTTCATACCTCCCTCCCTGACTTTATAATATTAGCAATAGAACTCTTGGTAAATTAGATATTGTATGTAAATATTGTTATCAATTTATCAGTGTCATTGTTGTCACAGGTCAAGTTTTATCGTGACGAGGCTGTACGATGGCTAAAATTTTACTACGTTGTGTTAATTAAAATTATACTTTACAATTAACTATCAATGGTACAACTTTATCTGTAATATTTTTTCCTCAATAAAAATCTCCCTCTTTATCTTAATTCTTAAAATTGTAGTGTACCATAATATTTGTGTCTATACATTCATGTTGACTCACATCAAATTTAATTTCTTAGACAGACACTATACGGTATTTCCCTTAACATTAATATTAATTAACCAGCTGGTGGACTTTACAACCTTCTTTTGTTTTTTTTTATATAGGTATAATACAGCAGAAAATGCATATCAAACTAAACTATTTTTATTTTATAATATGTATAATACACGTGCTTTTACGTCATTATATCACGCTTTTACAACATCACAGAGGTAATATTGTTCCGATCTAAAATCTTGATCGAATAACAATGTAAGCTTGAGCACTTGTTTTATGGGTATCAGAAAAAGATGACACGACAAATACATACTTAAACAGCCAGACACGCATAAATGTATTATTATGTATTGATTATAGGTTATTTTTATTAATTACTAGCTGTGCCGGCGGCGTCGCACGCGTGGATATCGGGTTTCAAAAATAACGGACTTCCATAAAATGGTACCTACATTTAAAGTTAGATGTCTAGCAATACATTGATGAAGACTGCATTTAATTCCATGGAGTAGTTTTCGCGTGATGCGCTATCAAACATGCAGATAATAATTTCTCCCGTTTTCCCAACACTTCCCGTCACTGCTCTGCTCCTATTGATTGTAGCGTGATGAAAAGTATACTATAACCTGCCCAGGAGTATGAAGAATAATCGTACCAAGTTTCGTTAAAATCCGTCCAGTAGTTTTTGTTTCTATAACGAACATACAGACAGACAGACAGACAAAAATTTTACTGATTGCATTTTTGGCATCAGTATCGATCACTAATCACCCCCTGAGAGTTATTTTGAAAAAATATTTCATGTACAGAATCGACCTCTCTACAGATTTATTATAAGTATAGATGTCATCTGTGAGGAAGTCAGAGCACTGACCTGCCCTATCGTCGGCATTGTACTCTTACGCATTTATCTTTTATTTCCTGCGAGTGATTATATAAAAACAATATCCGGAGTCGTCGTCCGATGAGGTTCTATCGACTAATAAATAATTGAATAAAAAATAGCATTTTTAACTTTGAAAAATTAAACACTCATGTGAGGAAAAACTTAAATGCATTCAATCAATGACAAAATAGCTTTTTGTTAGTATACAAAAAAGTGTTTGTGAGTTTATGCTTGGCTAGACAGACGTTTTTTTTTACAAATAGGTATGATGTCAAGGCAATGTTGTTAATAACATCATCAGCCTATCGCAGTCCCCTGCTGGAGATAGGTCACTTAAGGTGTTCACCACTTTGGGCAAACACCTGGAGGCTTTATTCATAATCGCCACGCTGGGCAGGCGGGTTGGAAGTCGCAAGGCGTAGTTTCTCGCGCCGGTAACGCTGCTGCCCGTCATCGGCTTGTGGTATTTAGTTACGCCTTCAATGGTGATGATATCGCCACCAGTCGGTTGCCAAAGCCCCGTCTGTTATTCAGCAGGATGCGCCACGCTTGGAGCGAAAATATGATGGGTCGCTCTCTTACATCCCAATGTTGTTTGATTGACTTTATTATGTGGACAATGATAAGGCGTGATAAAGACTTGACATTTAAGTTACTAATCGTACGTATTTCGTCTGTTGTGATCGACTTACAGCAGCTTTCACTATTCCACTGTAACTTTCGAATCCTTATGAGCTTTATTATAGGTTTGTTTACTAAAGCCTTAGAAAGCTGCTTTGTTCTATACGTCTACATAGATGTAAATAAACGGTATGTTCCTTACCCGATGCCACACTGTATAACGTTTTTGTAATTTAAGTTATAAGGTCTACGGTACATAAATAGCTGACTTTTTCATCTACGTTACAAATAAATAAGGGTCAAATCCAAGGAAGAGTAGGTAATGCATGTAACCCCAAAGATTGAGGAAACATTTTAAAACAGCTTATTGTTAACCACTTATTAGTTTATGTTATCGTTAAAATATTATCATCGTTCACACGCCTCAAAACAAAACATAGGTAGGTAAAAGATATCATAGCCCAAACAAAGATATCTTTGATTTTTTCCAATATCACAGTTTTTAAACATGTCTCAGAACATAGAACTATCAAACATACCGCTTAGTAATCTAAAATGGTCTTGAACCTATACTAATTTATTATTCTATTCGCAAGCACCAGGCACGTTTGTTGTCAACCTTGATCCATTCAAATGTCTTTATAATGCAGGGAAAATTGCATTTAGGAAAAACTACTTTATGTCACTGTACAAAAGGGCGGATTGATCTTGACCGCATTTTATGTATCTCTTAGTGTATTGTAAATGATTTTATGTGCTATTCAAGTACTTGTGTGCAAGTCACTTTACAATTTGCGATGCGAGAGATCTAAGTAGGTATTATCGTTACCATTTCATTTTTCCGTAGTATCCTAGTAATAGTAATTGCGCTAAAGTGAGTGACGTATGATTCGAATCTTAAGAAATCCCTTTCAGTTCTCAGGCGTTGTTCAACACCTGTGAAGTTTCGGGATTATTCGGGGCCATCCACAAATTTTATAACTTCTTGACCCCTCCCCCTCCTTGCCACAGCTGGTCACTTTTAGGGACTCTTACTTGCATCTCTCACTTCGTGGACGACACCTTCCCTCCCGTTTACATGTGGTTCAATGGGAGGCCACGCGCCGCAGGGACTTAGCCTGCCTGATCACTTTTCATCAAACGAGGGAAAGCCTTAACTATACTGCTAAAAAGATGCATAATAAAATAACTATTTCATTTTCATCGTCATCAGACTTCTTCTGTTTGCCTTAGTCACCACGCTTGGCAGGCGGGTTGGTGACTGCAGTAGGTTTTATCGGTACCCACGTAAAAAGGTTAACCCCATTCTAAATCCGGAAACCACACGGACCCATCTAACTGTCAGTAACTCTTTATAGATAAAGGACCCCTACCGCTGGTTAGAGGACCCGGACTCCAACGAGACCAAAGAGTTCATAGAGGCGGAGAACAAAATCACGCGGCCTTACCTGGACGCATGCCCAGTGAAGACGGACATCAACGAGCGGCTGACGGAGTTGTGGAACTATCCCAAGTACTCGTGCCCGTTCCGCCGGGGGGACCGCTACTTCTTCTTCAAGAACACCGGCTTGCAGAATCAAAAGTAAGTATTAACTACCTTTGTTGTAAGGGAGCGACCTATCACCTTTTCGCTTCAAGCCAACCTCACCTGTCCGTGGTGCATCCTGCCGAAAAACAAACGACGCGCTGGCAACCGACTGGTGGCGGTATAACCATCACGATGGAAGGCGTGGCTAAATACCACAGGCCTATGACGGGCAGCAGCGTCACCGGAGCGAGAAGCTGCGCCCTGCGATCGCCAGCCCGCCTGCCCAGCGTGGCGATTATGGGTATGTCCTCCAGATGTTTGCCCTGTGGCGAGCAACTGGAGCCTATGTACACTTACTACTAAGTATTCGCGGCAGGAAGGAATTCGCAAATCTTTTTGTACGAATACGTGGTATGTCAACTACGTAAGGTTGGTAAGCCAACCTGCGTCTATGTATAAATGTTTGTTTTGCTGTCCAAAATTGAGTCTAACTATAGTTGAAGACGATTTACAAAATGCTAACTATAACAATAAACCAGTACACTCAAGATAACATCTCGTGATATTTCACGCGTAATTATTACACAAGAGAAGTGATTACGTAGCACGTGCTTTAGTCGAAATAATTCATACAAGCGGTTCAGTAAACGTTACTAATTGGCATGTTCGTCACGTAATAGTCCGTTTGATTGAATGCAGTGCAGGCGTTATCTGCACACGATCAGCTATTGTAACTTTCATCGGTCGATAGAGCACGCTGTTTATCTTTATACATTTAGTAGCTGACTCGGCGAACTTCGTTTGGCTACAGAATTAGGTAGTTCTAAAGCCTATCTCTTTTCTAAATCAAGTCCTTACCCTGCTTCTGTCCCCGATCTCTATCTTGTTCCCATTCTCGGTCCCTATCGATCAAGTCCCCGGGTCTCGTTCCAGCCCCCCTGATTCAGATAGTCGTATTCGGTATCATGTACCCTGCCTTGTATTTCTCTACCATAAACAGTTTGACATCGAAATCGAATGAAACATATTCCTACGGCTCTGATTCTCGTTCGCGGTCTAGATTCCAGACTCTTTCCCAATCCCGTTTCTGGTTTATTCAGGGTGCCATTCCTGTTCCCGTTTCCATTCCAGGTCCAGATAGTCTGGATCGACGAACAGAAACAATTTTTTTTATTGTAGGTACATACTATAGAGATTTTTCAACTAACATTTTCTTTCATTCATCGACAACGGTCGATGTCGACACTATAATGGCATCAGTGTCGATCACTAATCACCCCCTGATAGTCATTTTGAAAAAATATTTAATGTACAGAATTGACTTCTCTACAGATTTATTATAAGTATAGATAGATATATCTCAAATTAACATACTGGCTATAATTTACAAAGATATTACTTAGTATCATATAATCGACATTGCAGCTATGTAGGTAAATAAATAAAATATCCGATTGTTTCTTCTCCTCAGCGTCCTATACGTACAAGACAGTTTGGACGGCGAACCACGCGTGTTCCTAGATCCCAACACTCTCTCGGAGGACGGCACGATAGCCCTCTCGGGCAGTCGATTCACGGAGGACGGCGCTACATTCGCCTACGGACTCTCGGCCAGCGGGTCCGACTGGATCACTATACATTTGAAAGATGTTGCTACAGGTAAATTGAGTTTTGCGCCCTGCGGTATGGGGCTTAAGAATACTACCGAGGTCCTGCCGTATGAGGTGACTAAAAGGGCTTTTGAGGTCGTGGCACGCCTGTGAGGGGGCTTCCGTGCGCTTCAGTCAACGACTCCTAGGAAAGCGACGCCACATGTCTTCAGACACAAATGGTCAGTGACTTCGTTCGAGGGCGCGCCACGCCGTCCTCCCGAGGTGTGCTGCCTACTTACTTATTAGGCAGCGCAGCCCTACTTAGCTGAGGAGAGGTTGCGTCGAATTCCGACGGGCGTTACGCCGGGTTCGGACTCTAGTGCATGTAGTAGTCTTCTACCGTAGTTGTTTGCAAAAAATTTCTAATTAGAAATGGTCTTTTGCACAACTTGGGTGAACAAGTCTCTATTACACCTATTTCTAGGTCAACTGAAGTGTAATAAAAATACCTACATATCTAGGTACTGTGCTTGATAAAAGGTATTTTATTATTATGCTTCTATTAGAAAGTGATGGCAAGTAGCAAAACTACGGTTTTGTGTACAGGTGAAAATTTGTTTGTAAAACTCATATACCAAAAATTATAAAGGCCATTATATCCTTGGGTTCCTAGTACAATAAAAACGATTTATATTTTTTAGCTTGTCTTACAATATAGCTTATTGTACTTTTTGTGTGCTCATGCATATGTCTGTATTGGTCAGGGTGTTTGCTACATATGAATGTATCAGTTATCAGTACCATAGTACAAGCTCTGGCTTAGTGTGAGATTAGATGTCGCTATGTGACCCAGCGTGGCATGTCTTCGGTTATAGATTAATTTATACACCAGTACAATAATAATAAGCATAAACATTTGAACTACATACTTGAAAATCTCGATTCGATCTCGAACTAATTGTTTTCAATAACATTTGAAAATCAACAAGAACTGTTACTTTTGCAATAAATAACACATTCGTTCCGTGTGATTTTTTGTAATTGAAAGTTACTTTACATTTTCTTAGGACGTCCTTATTATTACATGGAACTAATTAAATTACAATCTTAATTTATGTATTGACGTATATTCTTTTACTTTATTATGCATATTTTCTATTTCAGGTAAAGACTACCCAGAAGTGTTAGAAAAAGTTAAATTCGCGTCCATGTCTTGGACGAAGGATAACAAAGGATTATTTTACTCTGTAAGTATGAAATGTAACTGCATGAAAGACATGCGAGCATTTACGCTGTGCTAAAGGAAAATGAGCTTTCTATAGAATAATTAAGTTTCAAGTTTGAACTGTCGTTAGATCCTACAGTTCTCCTCGACTGGCTTGGTGGTTCAATTCCTTGTGATCCCTACCTTTCAAAGTTCGTGGGTTCGATCCCTACCCGGGAGAAAGTGTAGTGAAGATTTATGTTTGATCCGTGTCTAGGTGTATTTTAGCATATACAGGGTGACTTTGAAATCGTTAGGTTTAAAAATTTTCAGTTTTTGTTATAATGGATTTACCTAATACTTGGGTAGGTACTCAGAATCACGGATAGGTTCTTATTTTAAAAAGATTCTAACGATTTCAAAGTCACCCTGTACAACGAAGGTACCACAACCTTCGTTGTTCTGACTTTAAAAAATGAATTTGTTTCTTCCTAGGAAAGAGAAAACGAATTCAACTTTTCTGATATATTCTCATGGGATCTTTTAAACGAAACTTGAAAAAGAATCTCTGTAACAACTGATTGGTGTCTTATGGATGTCTACCGGTCGTCGCAGTGACTTGGACACCTTTTTTGCTTTCTATATGTGAAAAGCGGTCAATATGCTGTGTTACTCTGACTAACAAAACCACTCCTAGTGATCGCTTTCAGGCACAATTGCATCCTGTGTCAGATTTTTGATTCCCACTCAGATTTTATACAATGAAGTGACCATACTCGATCCTGTGTACGGACCATTACAATAAAACTGCTACTTAATCCATTTGGTCATACTCTTAATAAATTGTATTTGTCCCTTAGCGATATCCGGAGCAGACCGGCAAGACGGACGGCTCCGAGACTGAGGTGAACCGAGACCAGAAGCTGTGCTACCACCGGCTGAACACGCCGCAGTCCGAAGACGTGATCGTCGTGGAGTTCCCCGAGGAGCCCCTCTGGAGGATGTGAGTGGTAGTCTCTATATTCGACCGGTTTCATTCAGGTTCTTCAAACCCTCTCGTGCTCGTGGGGGGTTAGGGTTGGGCCGGCATGGCGGTGGCAACTGACAGGTAACTGACCGTTTACTTGCCCGTGTACATGAACTGAATAAGCCTTGAAACGTGAGACCAGATAAGTATTAGACGGTCATCAATGACCATTATGGCTGTTGACATTGAAATTAGTCGTGAGTCGTGACGTCAGCTGCCTCACTGGCCTATCGGGATCGAAGGACTATAATATATACTCTATTTTTTAGCATTAGAAATTGTCTTAACAAACAACTGACAGACAGCACTGTTTATTGTCAAAAAATAAGTACAAAACTAATAAAAAAATGTGTTTGTTCAAAGTCCATTTTTAATAACGTCTTTTTTTCCCGTTAACAGAGACATCCGTACCCACATACAAGGGCAAGGCAAACGCGCGTATGTCTTTGGTTTACGTTTTTAATGCATTAGTACATAGTACAAGTAATCATGTAGCTGCAGTTAGTGAACAAAACTTTGAACAAACATTTAATTTGATAGTCGTAGTGTCAGGTTTAATCATCACGTAATATTAGGTAGGATCGTATTTTCACAATATGTAGGGTAGTTCACATAAATTTACAACGCATTTATATTGTCAGGGTGGTAGATATTTATCCTTTTAATTATCTAATTAATCCTTCTTTCCGTAAGGTGATAGTTTGATAAAATAATATAATGAAGGAAACACTAGAAAACAACAAAAAATACTTTTCTATGGCATAAAAATTCAATGGATAGCAAAAAATTTCTTTCGATAGCATAAAAGTTCTTTAGATAATATAAAAGTTCTTTAGATAGCATAAAAGTTCTTTTGATAGCATACAAATTCTATCTAAAGCAATCAAGTTCTTTCGATAGCGTAAAAGTTCTTTCGATAGCATAAAAGTTCTTTCGATAGCATAAATGTTCTATCGATAGCATAAATATTCTATCGATAGCAAAAAGGTTCTTTCTTTACCTGTCTATAATGAGTATCTGAGCTGACTAGCTACTTAAACCCAATTTTAAGTGTGACACAAATTAACGCCACGCTTATCGGTCAGCGGCGCTGAGGTGACCGACTGCGGGCGGTACCTGGTCGTGTCGCCGGTGAAGGACTGCCGCGACAACCTGCTGTTCTTCGCGGACCTCAGCAAGCACCCCGACATCGGCGGTTTTACCGTACGATACTAGAGCGGTTGATTGAATCTATTAGCTTTAGCCACTAAATCACTCGCTCTCACGATAGACAAAGGGAAAACAAAGAGACATCTTTAACATAAAAGTTCTTCCGATAGTATAAACGTTTTTTAGATAGCATACAAGTTCTTTCGATGGCATACAAATTCTATCGAAAGCATTCAAGTTCTTTCGATAGCATAAAAAATTCTTCCGATAGCATACAAGTTCTTTCGACAGCAGACAAGTTCTTTCGATAGCATACAAGTTCTTTCGATAGCATAACAGTTCTTTCGATAGCATACAAGTTCTTTCGATAGCATAACAGTTCTTTCGATAGCATACAAGTTCTTTCGATAGCATACAAGTTCTTTCGATAGCATAAGGGTTCTTTCTTTACCTGTATTTAATGAGTATCTGAGCTGACTTAAACACAATTGTACGTGTGACACAAATTAACGGCACGCTTATCGGTCAGCGGCGCAGAGGTGACCGACTGCGGGCGCTACCTGGTCGTGTCGCCGGTGAAGGACTGCCGCGACAACCTGCTGTTCTTCGCGGACCTCAGCAAGCACCCCGACATCGGCGGTTTTACCGTACGATACTAGAGCGGTTGATTGAATCTATTAGCTTTAGCCACTAAATCACTCGCTCTCACGATAGACAAAGGGAAAACAAAGAGACATCTTTAACATAAAAGTTCTTCCGATAGTATAAACGTTTTTTAGATAGCATACAAGTTCTTTCGATGGCATACAAATTCTATCGAAAGCATTCAAGTTCTTTCGATAGCATAAAAAATTCTTCCGATAGCATACAAGTTCTTTCGACAGCAGACAAGTTCTTTCGATAGCATACAAGTTCTTTCGATAGCATAACAGTTCTTTCGATAGCATACAAGTTCTTTCGATAGCATAACAGTTCTTTCGATAGCATACAAGTTCTTTCGATAGCATACAAGTTCTTTCGATAGCATAAGGGTTCTTTCTTTACCTGTATTTAATGAGTATCTGAGCTGACTTAAACACAATTGTACGTGTGACACAAATTAACGGCACGCTTATCGGTCAGCGGCGCAGAGGTGACCGACTGCGGGCGCTACCTGGTCGTGTCGCCGGTGAAGGACTGCCGCGACAACCTGCTGTTCTTCGCGGACCTCAGCAAGCACCCCGACATCGGCGGTCTACTGCCGCTCACGCAGATCGTGCACAAGTTTGAAGCGGATTATGAGGTAAGTACCACTTAACCACCAGCCACAGTTGTACGCGCAAAATCTGTACCTTTACGTTCATAATTCGATGGGAGAACAGTACCTACTCCTCTTTGTAGTACAGAGAATATCATTATCATTATCACCAGCCTACCGCAGTCCACTGCTGGACATAGGCCTCTCCAGTTGTCCGCCACTTTGGGCAAACCTCTGGAAGATATATCGACAGGCTCGGTGGCTCATTTGGTAGTGACCTCTGCCCTCTGAGCCAAGGGTCGTGGGTTCGATTCCCGCACAGTACAAACATTTGTGTTCATGAACAAGTCTGTTTGTATTGGTCTGGGTGTTTTCTATGTATAATATGTATTAATTTACAAAAAAAAAGTATCTAAGTAAGTTTATCAGTTGTCTGGTACCCATAGTACAAGCTTCGGCTTAGTTTGGGGCTAAGTGGCGCTGTGTGGCCCAGCGTGGCATGTCTTGGGTTATTTATTTATATACCCATAATCGCTGGGCAGGCGGGTTGGCGATCGCAGGGCGTAGCTCCTCGCTCCGGTAACGCTGCTGCCCACTTTCACAATAATATTAAACTCTGTCTGTCCAGTTGTCCTTTAGTTTCTGAATTTAGAATAGAACTAATAAAAAAAAATACAAACGCCATCCTTCTACTATTTTATCTAACCAGAGTCAATTTCTGTTACTTTTCAGTACGTCACAAATGAGGGTTCAGTGTGCATATTCCGCACGAACAAAAACGCTCCAAACTACAGGCTTGTGAAAATCGATCTGGACAACCCCGCTGAGGAAAACTGGGAGACGCTAATACCGGTAACGGATTTCATATTTCATTGTTAATTAGGCACTATTTCAGTTTTCACTATAACTGTATGTTATATCATGCTTAATACCAGCTGCTATTTTTCATCATCTTACATATTGTACCAACTCAAGATTTCATCCTTATCACTTTGAAAGTTGGAAGTGTTCCACGGTACGTTTTGCCTTCACTATCCCTCGTGCAACAGTTCTTTGTAATCAGCCTTCAGCTGCGTTCTTTCCGAGTGAATACGCCTTTGGGCTTTCAAAAAGCGAGTCTACAAATTTCTCAAGGGCAGACAATGCACCTGTGATTTCTCTGGTATTGCTGTGTCTATGAGCTGAAGAGATGACTTGCCATCTAGTGACCTTAAGGCGCGTTTGCCCCCTCTATCATAGAAAAATACCGGATATTTGTTCATTAATCACAATTTCGTTTGGCGCAATAACGCGAACGGTCAGCGATTTCGTGTTATGTTTGTTTGTTAATGAAGTACCTTCTATCTCGTTTGTGACAATACCGGTAACCGATTTTATATTACGTTTGTTTGTAAATGAAGCTTTATCTTGTTTGGCACAATACCGGTATTCGATTTTATATTATAACTCTGACTGTTAATTAAGCACTATTTCGTTTACTACAATAATACCGGTAACCCATTTTATGTTATATCCGACTGATTGTTAATTAAGCACTATTTTGTTTGGCACAAAGCCAGTTGACTCATCAAGAAGTATAATATTTCAGGAACATCCAAGTGACGTGTTAGACTGGGCATCAGCCGTCGATAACAACAAATTGGTTATTCACTACGTCAGAGATGTAAAGGTGAGAAAACCGTTTTATTTATATATTATGGTATATGCAACAGGTAACATCAGCCTATCGCAGTCTAGCTGGACATAAGCCTCTTCAGTTGTTCGCCATTTTGGGAAAACATCGTGATGGTTATAGCGTTACCAGTCGTTTGCCAGAGCCTCGTTGGTTATTCAGAAGGATGCACCACGGGCAGGTGAGGGTGGCTTGGAGCGAAAGGATGATGGGTCGCTCCCTTTCATCCCACCCTATGCTGTGCCTTTATAAATATAACTTCTTTATAATATTTGGATTTGGAATATATATTAAAAGAAAACCCACAACTAGCAGCAAACACAACTTTCTATGTTGTCCTTCTTCAAACGTGGCCTAGCGAGAGTTCTTTGGTCTCGGTAGGCAGCGGCTCAGCTGTGCCCCTGACGGACCGCTTGTCTGGTTTGCCATCATCAGGAATTAAAAAGAACCTATTTGATTCCAGAGCGTTCTCCAGCTGCACGCTATGGAGACGGGCGCGCTGATCCAGAACTTCGAGCTGGACGTGGGTTCAGTCGTGGGCTTCTCGGGCAAGAAGGAGCACACCGAGATCTTCTACCACTTCATGTCGTTCCTGACGCCCGGCGTCATATACCACGTCGACTTCAAGGCGGAGCCGTATAAACCCACGGTTGGTATCGACTGCAAACGATCAATCAGAAATGTTATCTGTAGACGAAATAAAGTCACGCATATAGCTCTTTAATATTTTTAGAGAGATAGGGCATAGCGAATCTTCGCTCGAATTGAGCCGCCCGTCCGGGGGAGCACCTCCACCCTATAAAATAACGCAGCCAAATGACCTCCGGGTCGTATTTCTGCTGGTCAGTAGGGTGTCGTGGGTTGGGCCGGCATTGCGGTGGCAACTGACAGGTAACTGACCAGTTACTTGCCCGTTGTCTATAATAGCTACTATAAAAAAAGGATTAGCAGGCTGAAGTTGGCAGTGGGCAGGGCCTACAGTCAGAAGATCAGACGGTTTTCTGTTAGGGTCGAATAGTTAATAGCGTGGGACGTCCTCCAGCGACTGACGATATAATAAAAAAATAAATTGTGGCAGAAATTTGTTTAGGAGGTTTTGTTTTTTAAAAATAGATTAAATCTATAGAGATCGATATAAAGGCTAAGTCAAAGTAGTCTTTGTAATGCATCACCGATTTTATAAATTTGTATAGTGAACGATAGTCCATGATGTGAATGCATGAATAGGTTTACTACTTATTTAGTTTTGAATTCTGGTCGTAAAATATTTTTTATCTTTATTTTACAGACAATAATTGTGAAAAATGCAAGTTGAGCGAGTCTCTGTAATTACCTGTTTTGATAAGAAATAGTTCATTAAGTAGTTTCTAGGTTTTATTTAATTTAGTTTAGTCCTGTAGTCTAGAACTACATAAAGGTATTGTGTATAGATATATTCACATTAGAGGTAAATAATATTAAAACACTGGACACAGTAGAAAATTTCATAGCTTTGATGTATGTATAATTTTAACTAGTATATTTATGCATTTAACTGTACCTATTTTAATTGCATTTGATATCTCTTATTGCAGGTGTTCAGAGAAGTAAAAGTGAAAGGATTCGACGCGTCGCAATACGAGGCTAAGCAAATATTCTACTCGAGTAAAGACGGCACTAAAGTTCCTATGTTCATTGTCTCGAAAAAGGTTAGTAATAAAATAGAAAAAGGTCTTTATTCATATAACCTTAAAAACTCTAACCGCTGGATTCGGAAAATACCTTCTCGGAAGTTATACTTTACCATCGCCAATTTTTCTACAATAAGTGTTCAGTCCATTTCAAATTAAATGTATAGAATGTATACTACATTGCAATTTAGCTACGCCTTCTAAAGTTAAATACCACAGGCCGATGACGGGCAGCAGCGTCATCGGAGCGAGAAGCTACGTCCTGCGATCGCCAATCCGCCTGCCCAGCGTTGCGATTATGGGCATATCCTCCAGATGTTTGCCCTCAGTGGCGAGCAACTGGAGAGGCCTATGTCCAGCAGTGGACTGCAATAGGCTGGTGATTGATGATGATGACATTATAATTATGTATGTATCTCCAAATTATTATGAGTATAAAGGACTTGATGGCACTTTGGCAAGGTATGCCTGAATGTTTGCCTGAAGTTCGAATCCGATGTCTGTGTACAGCAAGGGACGTTTGCAGCCTGATGATGATGATGACATGTATTGTTTGTCATCGTTTTTTCTCATACCTAATTTGTCAGAAACAGTTGTAATGTTAAGATCGCTCGAGCTGTGTTAAAGTAACCTTATCTTTACTAATATTATAAAGCTGAAGAGTTTGTTTGTTTGTTTGAACGCGCTAATCTCAGGAACTACTGGTCCGAATTGAAAAAATCTTTTTGTGTTGAATAGACCATTTATCGAGGAAGGCGTTAGCGTTATAACATCACGCTGCAACTATTAGGAGCGAAGAAATAATGGAAAATGTAAAAAAAAAATCTGCGATAAGCTTAGTTCGCTAGTTTTAAGCTTTCTGTGATGTATTTTTTGGCAAATAAATGATTTTTAAATGATTTATATTATCTTGCACAGAACCTCCCCCGGGACGGGTCCAACCCGGCTCTGGTGTACGGCTACGGCGGCTTCAACATCAACATCCAGCCCAGCTTCAGCGTCACGCGGCTCGTCTTCATGCAGCACCTGAACGGCGTCGTCGCCATCCCCAACATTCGAGGCGGAGGGTAACTATTGACCTACTATTATACTATTCATCATCATCAGCCTATTACAGTCCACTGCTGGACATAGGCCTCTCCAGTTGTTCGCCACTTAGGACGAACGTCTGGAGGATATGCCCATAATTGCCACGCTGGGCAGGCGGGTCGGCGATCGCAGGGCATAGCTTCTCGCTCCGGTGACGCTGCTGCCCGTCATCGGACTATGGTATGTAGCTACACCTGCAATTGTGATGGTTATATCGTCACCAGTCGGTGGCCTGAGTCTCGGTTGTTATTCGGCAGGATGCATCACGGGCGCGAGCGGGGTGGTTTGAAACGAAAAGATGATAGGCCGTCCCTTACATCTCTGCAACATAAAGTGAGGTCAAAATGTTACAAAAGTAACATTCTGGCAACGCTGACCAAGAGAGTATCCATACTAATATTATAAATGGGAAAGTGTGTCTGTCTGTATGTTTGTCTTTCTTTCACGGCAAAACGAAGCGACGAATTCACGTTTTTTAAATGGAGATAGTTGAAGGGATGGAGAGTAACATAGGCTACTTTTTGCCCCTTTTTAACCCCCTACTTCCCTAAAATGGGAGGCAACGCAGGCGAAGCCGCGGGCACAGCTATTTTATTTATTTACTTGCTTGTCACATGGTCATTTAGATGGAATATAAATAAAGTAGGTACTTTGTACACATGACACCCCGTAGGGGCACCGGAAGATGAGATGTAAGCGGTCCACGCTTCTAAGCTATTACAATCAAAATAACACATTATATAAATAACGAAGCATAAATCAACTTGAGATACATAAAATCGCTAGATAGTTAAATATATGTTTATTGTACGTGTTTGTAGCGAGTACGGCGAGCGGTGGCACAACGCGGGCCGTCTGCTGAACAAGCAGAACGTGTTCGACGACTTCCAGGCGGCCGCCGAGTACCTAGTGGCGGAGCGGTACACGCGGCCGGACCTGCTCACCATCCAGGGCGGCTCCAACGGCGGCCTGCTCGTCGCCGCTTGCATCAACCAGCGGCCCGAGCTGTACGGCGCTGCCATCGTGCAGGTCGGGTGAGTGAGCGACTTTGTACACGTTTGATACTTAGACTAGACTTCGGGTAAGGTGCTCACAGTACATGTGAGGTGCGGGGGTGGCTAGAGTCAGCCTACGACCGTCTGAGCCCACACTACGGGTGGCGTATGGACGAGAGTCACGATATGCCGAGCGGTACACGCGGCCGGAGCTGAAACATTTGCTCCCCTGCCAGCTGTGTCCCACTACGTGTACGGTAGGTGATCTATGCAAGGCGAATAACAGTGGCATCCAGGTTGGCAGGATTTGGACTGGTTTTATTTGAGGTAGATGACCATTAACTTACAAGAAGAGCCGAGTATGTACCTAGTAGCCGAGCGGTACACGCAGTAGGAGTTGGTCACCATCCAGGGCCTGCTCGTCGCCGCTTGCATCAACCAGCGGCCCGAGGTGTGCGGCGCTGCTATCGTGCAGGTTGGGTGAATAACCGACTAATGTACGTTTAATGTTGAGACAAGACTTCGGGTAAGGAGCTCGTAGTACGAGTACGCAGTACGTAGTGCGACTGTGTCTGTCACCTTACGACCGTCTGAGCCCACACTACGGGTGACGTATGGACGAGAGTCACGATATGCCGAGCGGTACACGCGGCCGGAGCTGGTCACCATTCAGAGCGGCTCCAACGACCATGACACATTTGCTCACCTGCCAGCTGTGTCCCACTACGTGTACGGTAGGTGATCTTTGCAAGGCGCATAACAGTGGCATCCAGGTCGCCAGGATTTGGACTGGTTTATTTGAAGTAGATGACCCAATGGTCAATACTCGAGAAGAAGAACAGCCGAGTACCTAGTAGCTAGTAGCAGAGTGGTACACGCAGTCAGAGCTGGTCACCATCCAGTCCACTCACCAAATAGAGCATGTTTGTTGCAAACGTAAATTTCCATTTGGAATTCTGAACCTATGCAGCCTGCCTTAGTGTTCAGTGGATAAGTGTTAATTACAATGAGTATTCGCAGAGTGCTGGACATGCTGCGGTTCCAAAAGTTCACCATCGGACACGCGTGGGTGTCCGACTACGGCAGCTCCGACAACAAGACGCACTTTGACAATCTCATCAAGTACTCGCCTCTGCACAACATACGACCCCCCAGTGACGGTAAATATTGTTTAAACATAAACATATTGAGTAGGGAGAATAGGGAGTATAGGGGATAGTGACTGTGTTGAAATATCAACCCCCTGTTCAGAACACTACGGTAACAGACGATTTCTATATTTATACTTTGTCACTGTCCAATTAGTTAGGTTAGACAGAGACGAAGCATAGGTTTTTAATTTCGTTTTTCACTCGCTCAAGTTACTTACTTGTATTTGTTCGGTCAGAGCGCGCGCAGTACCCGGCGACGCTGGTGCTGACGGCGGACCACGACGACCGCGTGGTGCCGCTGCACTCGCTCAAGTTACTTACTTGTATTTGTTCGGTCAGAGCGCGCGCAGTACCCGGCGACGCTGGTGCTGACGGCGGACCACGACGACCGCGTGGTGCCGCTGCACTCGCTCAAGTTACTTACTTGTATTTGTTCGGTCAGAGCGCGCGCAGTACCCGGCGACGCTGGTGCTGACGGCGGACCACGACGACCGCGTGGTGCCGCTGCACTCGCTCAAGTTACTTACTTGTATTTGTTCGGTCAGAGCGCGCGCAGTACCCGGCGACGCTGGTGCTGACGGCGGACCACGACGACCGCGTGGTGCCGCTGCACTCGCTCAAGTTACTTACTTGTATTTGTTCGGTCAGAGCGCGCGCAGTACCCGGCGACGCTGGTGCTGACGGCGGACCACGACGACCGCGTGGTGCCGCTGCACTCGCTCAAGTTACTTACTTGTATTTGTTCGGTCAGAGCGCGCGCAGTACCCGGCGACGCTGGTGCTGACGGCGGACCACGACGACCGCGTGGTGCCGCTGCACTCGCTCAAGTTACTTACTTGTATTTGTTCGGTCAGAGCGCGCGCAGTACCCGGCGACGCTGGTGCTGACGGCGGACCACGACGACCGCGTGGTGCCGCTGCACTCGCTCAAGTTACTTACTTGTATTTGTTCGGTCAGAGCGCGCGCAGTACCCGGCGACGCTGGTGCTGACGGCGGACCACGACGACCGCGTGGTGCCGCTGCACTCGCTCAAGTTACTTACTTGTATTTGTTCGGTCAGAGCGCGCGCAGTACCCGGCGACGCTGGTGCTGACGGCGGACCACGACGACCGCGTGGTGCCGCTGCACTCGCTCAAGTTACTTACTTGTATTTGTTCGGTCAGAGCGCGCGCAGTACCCGGCGACGCTGGTGCTGACGGCGGACCACGACGACCGCGTGGTGCCGCTGCACTCGCTCAAGTTACTTACTTGTATTTGTTCGGTCAGAGCGCGCGCAGTACCCGGCGACGCTGGTGCTGACGGCGGACCACGACGACCGCGTGGTGCCGCTGCACTCGCTCAAGTTACTTACTTGTATTTGTTCGGTCAGAGCGCGCGCAGTACCCGGCGACGCTGGTGCTGACGGCGGACCACGACGACCGCGTGGTGCCGCTGCACTCGCTCAAGTTACTTACTTGTATTTGTTCGGTCAGAGCGCGCGCAGTACCCGGCGACGCTGGTGCTGACGGCGGACCACGACGACCGCGTGGTGCCGCTGCACTCGCTCAAGTTACTTACTTGTATTTGTTCGGTCAGAGCGCGCGCAGTACCCGGCGACGCTGGTGCTGACGGCGGACCACGACGACCGCGTGGTGCCGCTGCACTCGCTCAAGTTACTTACTTGTATTTGTTCGGTCAGAGCGCGCGCAGTACCCGGCGACGCTGGTGCTGACGGCGGACCACGACGACCGCGTGGTGCCGCTGCACTCGCTCAAGTTACTTACTTGTATTTGTTCGGTCAGAGCGCGCGCAGTACCCGGCGACGCTGGTGCTGACGGCGGACCACGACGACCGCGTGGTGCCGCTGCACTCGCTCAAGTTACTTACTTGTATTTGTTCGGTCAGAGCGCGCGCAGTACCCGGCGACGCTGGTGCTGACGGCGGACCACGACGACCGCGTGGTGCCGCTGCACTCGCTCAAGTTACTTACTTGTATTTGTTCGGTCAGAGCGCGCGCAGTACCCGGCGACGCTGGTGCTGACGGCGGACCACGACGACCGCGTGGTGCCGCTGCACTCGCTCAAGTTACTTACTTGTATTTGTTCGGTCAGAGCGCGCGCAGTACCCGGCGACGCTGGTGCTGACGGCGGACCACGACGACCGCGTGGTGCCGCTGCACTCGCTCAAGTTACTTACTTGTATTTGTTCGGTCAGAGCGCGCGCAGTACCCGGCGACGCTGGTGCTGACGGCGGACCACGACGACCGCGTGGTGCCGCTGCACTCGCTCAAGTTACTTACTTGTATTTGTTCGGTCAGAGCGCGCGCAGTACCCGGCGACGCTGGTGCTGACGGCGGACCACGACGACCGCGTGGTGCCGCTGCACTCGCTCAAGTTACTTACTTGTATTTGTTCGGTCAGAGCGCGCGCAGTACCCGGCGACGCTGGTGCTGACGGCGGACCACGACGACCGCGTGGTGCCGCTGCACTCGCTCAAGTTACTTACTTGTATTTGTTCGGTCAGAGCGCGCGCAGTACCCGGCGACGCTGGTGCTGACGGCGGACCACGACGACCGCGTGGTGCCGCTGCACTCGCTCAAGTTACTTACTTGTATTTGTTCGGTCAGAGCGCGCGCAGTACCCGGCGACGCTGGTGCTGACGGCGGACCACGACGACCGCGTGGTGCCGCTGCACTCGCTCAAGTTACTTACTTGTATTTGTTCGGTCAGAGCGCGCGCAGTACCCGGCGACGCTGGTGCTGACGGCGGACCACGACGACCGCGTGGTGCCGCTGCACTCGCTCAAGTTACTTACTTGTATTTGTTCGGTCAGAGCGCGCGCAGTACCCGGCGACGCTGGTGCTGACGGCGGACCACGACGACCGCGTGGTGCCGCTGCACTCGCTCAAGTTACTTACTTGTATTTGTTCGGTCAGAGCGCGCGCAGTACCCGGCGACGCTGGTGCTGACGGCGGACCACGACGACCGCGTGGTGCCGCTGCACTCGCTCAAGTTACTTACTTGTATTTGTTCGGTCAGAGCGCGCGCAGTACCCGGCGACGCTGGTGCTGACGGCGGACCACGACGACCGCGTGGTGCCGCTGCACTCGCTCAAGTTACTTACTTGTATTTGTTCGGTCAGAGCGCGCGCAGTACCCGGCGACGCTGGTGCTGACGGCGGACCACGACGACCGCGTGGTGCCGCTGCACTCGCTCAAGTTACTTACTTGTATTTGTTCGGTCAGAGCGCGCGCAGTACCCGGCGACGCTGGTGCTGACGGCGGACCACGACGACCGCGTGGTGCCGCTGCACTCGCTCAAGTTACTTACTTGTATTTGTTCGGTCAGAGCGCGCGCAGTACCCGGCGACGCTGGTGCTGACGGCGGACCACGACGACCGCGTGGTGCCGCTGCACTCGCTCAAGTTCGTGGCCGAGCTGCAGCACGCCGTGCGAGGCTCCTCGCAGACGCGGCCGCTACTGGCTCGCGTCGACACCAAGGCGGGCCACGGTGGAGGGAAACCCACCGCCAAGATCGTGAGTATTCGCACTACTAGCAGAACAGACCGGCCAGTTTGGATGGACATTTAAAGTAAAAAGGCCTTGGCAATGCACTTTATTGGCGATTTTGTATTAACCAAAACAAAATATGTAAAATAAGGCACTTTTCAATTGCTAATCTTGTTAAAGTAGGATTTGTCGTTTGCAAAATGTAAATAGCCCAACAAATTGCGGTACATTAATAGAAAATAAATAAAAGCCCCAAAACATGCCACGCTGGGCCACACAGCGCCGTCTAGCTCCAAACTAAGCCGAATCTTAAAAATATTTACCGATACTGCATAAAATATAAAAAGATTTTAAGACTCCACATATTTTTTTGCACATAACACCCAAATCAGCTATTATCACCGAATCAATGAGAAATCACTATATTTCCCACTAAACTCACTGAGTAATAAAAAATACTTATCGGCCATGTTAATATTACGTCATAAGTTCATGAAAATACTTAATTATTTGCGTACCGTTTAAAGTCACGTTGTTTACATAGCCAACTGTCGTCATTACCACAAAGCAATATGGCGTCCACAGCATCCACTATTTTCATCAATTTACTCACGATTTAAAAAGGGTGGTCGTACTTATTGGTGGAATTTATCAATTAAATTAAGGGAATGTTTTATATACTATCTATAGCACGCTAGAATCTAATATCAAACAATTTTCTATTTCAGATTGAAGAACACACAGACATCCTGTGCTTTATTACGCAAGCTCTAAAGCTGAAGTTCGTGAAGTAGACTCGCCTGCCATATAATTATACAGAGATAGTATTACATTGAGATACACAGAAATAGTATTAGTATGTAAATATACGCAACCACAGTCTGTTGATGTTTACCTCTGGGTCTTGAATAAGACTGGTGATATTGTTACGCATTGCTACTATTTTTTTATTAATAAAACCTTGTTTTTATTTTTGAATGCTTTGTTTTATTATTAAACTAGCTGACCTGGCTTCGTACCACCCGTTAACTTTCCCTGGACTCCACAAATAATTCAAGACCAAAATTAGGCAAATCGCCATTCTCGAGTTTTTAGGGAGACTAACGAACAGGAATTCATTTTTGTAAAAATATGTTACGAACAATTCCCTAGATTTTTGTACAGACATGTGTCATGTAGTAGTGACATGTCTGCATAGTAGTACAGACAGCTACTCTTCAACCATTCCGTGTCTTCGAATTTCAACAATTACGAGCAAGGACGTTTAAGATAATAAATCCTTGATTACGAGTATCTAGGAAGAGCAAGGATTTTTTACAGTCCTTGAGGAAGAGTACTTTATGCATTGGATACAAAGGATTATTTGAAATTTATGGAAATTTGACAGAATCGGTCAATAGAAAAGTAGGTAGGTATTAACCTGCACATTATTGCAGCTTAGACTTTATTTAGTTGAAAATTTTATAGGGTTTTGACAGAAAAGGGGTAGGTGAAAATAAATATAATTAATGTAATACAAAGCAAACGCTCTATTTCATAAGTTTAGAGTACCGATGTAGACGAAAACTACGGATAAATGACTCTGATTTCCAAACCATATTTTATATGTAAGCCTTCGATTTGAAAATACCTAGTCAATATTATAAAAGCTCCATTGGCAACACTGATTGGTACTTCATTTTACGATTCATTACTTTGAACATCGTCTCGTTCTACGCGTAAAATAGGTACAATTTACTTGCTTTTAATACGTATTCGAACAACATAACCTGTTTGCTTTTAGGTTTTTTCATAAAAGACCATTTTTTATATCGAGCTTCCAGTAATGTACAGGTACAACAGGTCAATGATCAAAATGACTCAACTTCTTATTATTCTAAAATTTGGTTGAATAAAATATGAAGACGCGCTATAAATATTATTTTGGACCTTTCAAAAATTGTATCCAACCGTATTCATCATGAGAAATAATTTATTTAAAAGTATTTCTTTTGCCTAAGCGTTTGTTTATTTTTGCAAACGACATCGCATTCAAGAGATTGTAAAACAATACTAAATCAACTCGAAAGCAACAGTTTATTTTTATATTAGCTCGTCAAAAATAATAACAGTGCAGAAGGCCGTAATTTTAAACACATTAGATTAGAAAATTCTTGCAGACAGACATTTAAGCACCAACCACAATGATCAACTCATTCCTCTGAAATGCACTTGGCCTAGTGAAGTTCAGTAAGCCAGTAGGTATATTACTAAGTAAGGAGTTGAGAAACAAAAAGGCAAAAATATCTATTAGTAAATAGGTACACAAAGTTTCATCTTCCGTATATCTCATAACATGACTCCTGATCAATCCGCCAAGTACACACGAGATACGCCCGGGTTTTGAATCCGGGACCTCTCGGCGCCCAAAGTGGCGAATAACTGGAGAGTCCAGCAGTGGACTGCGATAGGCTGATGATGTTGTCTAAAACAAAAAGTTACACGTTTTCGATTAAACGAAAACGAGTAAACATTTCCCGGCGTTATTTGATTTATAAAAAAAATCCCATTGATCTCAAAGTCAATGATATAAGTCTGGCGCATTCAATATCACAGATTTAATATTTATAGGTAGATAGACACGTCCAATGTTCATTACTAAGTCGAATAACCTTAATTAGCGCGTACAATAGACTTCATTAGAGATGTGTGTGACTGTACATTCTACTCTACTACTGAATCAAATGATTGTGTGTAACTAATCTGATTAACATTTATAGGTGAAGAAGACCCATAACAAATTGAAAAAGCGAAGAAATAAGCTTACACACGTATAAATTAATGGGTAAGTCCTCTGTGGCAACCAGTTACTAGCGAGCATTAAGCGCGCAAGGTCGCCCGCCATGCTTGTGCGCGAATATGTCTGTGTGGCGCTGTGCGCGCTACTGCACTGCGTCTGCGCGGGCGCACCGCGGGACGTCGACGCCGAAGTTATCGAGTACCCGGAGGCTAGGAGGAACGAGAGCGTGGTCGACGACTACCACGGCACTAAGGTAATTCTGACAGGGTCACTGACTTTCAACCCGATAGTGTTGATGGTGCTTTGTTTAAAACATCTGTGATATCTTTGGATTTAATCCCAATCTAATCTTATAATAGAGTTGGTCTTGGATGGAACCTGTGTACGTAAATACTCATTGATCCTCATCCTAGTTGCAGAGAATCATTGTATAGGTACGCGAGCGTCATATAAATAAGTATCACTAAATACTAAATATAAATCCTATTTCAATATACATTATACATCTGATGAATCTATTAGATCAACAACACTTAGATACAGATGTATCATAAATGTTTGTCGTGGATGAATAAATACATACATCAATTAAGTAGGTACAGCCATTGCAATCGGGTGCATTTGTTGTGGGCTTAAGGCGCGAAGGACCAAAACACGTGTCGGGGATCTCTACCCACTGACAAAAATATTTGAGTCATAAAACATTAACCCTTTTTAACAACACATGAAACGACTTTCCTAACATCTATGTAAGTCCAAAACAAAAGTAGGGAATTTAAATTTAGATACTCGTCACTTTACGTAATACTTACCTACTTACGAGTACCTATCCTATGTCTGCCCGCTTATATTATTAAGAATAATATAAAAGAAATCCGAATTAGGGATATAAATTCGAATGAAGTCATAATAATTTAATCGTTCATTCAAAAGTTTGCACACCTTGGCTTTGTGTAAACGAACATTATGCATTGGACGCCAATCTAGTAAACCCGTATCTTAGCTTCTTCCCAAACTTACGTCATTCATTAAAGCTCAACAATAAAGTACTCATACCAACTAGTTTTTATGATTAATTTATGATAAGCTTTTAAAAATAACTTGAAACATTAGCATCGTTCCGCACTTTTTGCTTGAAGGTCGAAAAAACAGACAAAACACTTCGGGTCAAGGAAATATTGAACACCATATATCGAAAGCATTAATCAATATTTTTATAGATATCATGATGTGTAAGTATTTCTTTTTTATATATCATGAGGTCATCTACCCCACTGGTCTAGAGGTCACAATCCTAAGGTCCATAAGGCCCAGTTTAAAACCCAGAGTCGGAATAAAAATTGTTAGATTGGGTTGTTTTCTGTCAAGAAATTCCTCTGTACTGTAGCCGCCCGGAGGCAATAAATGGTAGCGATACACCCCCTCGCTTCCGAAAGCACGCTAAATCGGAGGGAGTCAAAGTATAAACACAGCTACAACCTATGTTTATCTACAAACTTATGCACTATATCTTCTACGATTTAGCTAATAGAGATTTAATTCTGTGGCCGAAACCCAGTCAAGTTATTAACGTGATTTCCGGCCTAGATGATGCTGCATAGGGAATTCAATGGACTTATATTTAAATGCCCTAGAAATTGCAAGGCTAGAGAGCGTATTGTGTGCTGCAGTCAAAGCCGCGTTGCTTTATTAGTCTTTTTCAAACGACAATCGTTCCGTATAACGACGCAGTCCGTATTTATGAAATGTTATAATCACATTAGCTACAATTCTGGAACAGTTGTGTAATGTATAAGTAGATGTATGTTCGTGAGTAAGCATGTCAACAGGTCAACAACAAATTGTTTGTGATTAGTTGTACTTATTAAAAATAGTCCTTGCTACATTGACTTAAGGATAGTACGCATTACTAGGTACTTTTGTTGTTGGCTGTACCTACCTATTATGAATGGTAGGTGTCCATGATCAGATCAGTTTAGTTTCCGTGTCATGTCGTGTGGTCATGCCTTAGTAGTAAAAAAACTATAATTCTCATTACGTGCCGAATAAACAGAAGCATATTTAATATTAAAAAGAATGTTTATCCTCCTTCTAGTAAGTCCAAATAGCACCTGTGCTGTGCTAGAGGGGGTTTTAACTCCTAACTTCTAATTTACAATAATAATTAAAGGTTTAATTTACAAAAGTTTTTAAATTGTATCCAAGTTTTATATTGAATGTGTTTGTGTGTGTGCTTCAGTGCTAATAAGTATAGTGTCCATATCTGGTTATGGGTTGCTGATTATCGTGGCAGGTAAAATACCTTTGTTACAGGTCACAGTCTCTTAACTCTCAAAGACCGTTTAACAATTACATATTATGTGAATAAAGCGTAAATAAAAATAATGTAGAGGTAAATTATATTACCTGTCTCCTAGACCTACAGCTATTTCAGTGCCGTTGGTTTTAGACCTAAACGAAAAAGCAAGTTTTCCAGGCATTTTATGTAGGTAAGCGCGAGTCCATCGTGGATGGTTCTACCATGCCGAGCTATGTGATCGTGCTCGGGGACCGTGGTCCGATGGACCATCTTGGTTTGTCGTATATTAATAGTCAGTCGTGATAAAAACATCGTATGCGCGTTGTAGGTTTTCCATAGAACTTGTATGGACCAAGTTTTTTCTGTGTGGAGATTGCGTGCCAAGTAAAGTTCAATGCTCAGGTATAGTCCATTGTCTGGATAGATTTGATAGATAGAGCAACTTGATACCTATCAACTCACAAATTGATTTTTCACTCGTGACTAAATTCCACTTATAAATCAGAATAAGTTGGCTGAATTGTTTTATTTCACGGTATGATTTGATTTCAAATTATTTCATTGTTTTGTAGTCGCATTAGCAACGCTAGTTGAATAAAATATAGAAATCAAAATAAGTAAATTAGTGCGCATATGTACCTACTTACAAATAATAATAATACATTACTTAAAATAATTATTAATCTTTAAATTGTTATCGTACATCTATTGTACGATACTTTGTTAAAAGTTCCACATAAATATTATATTTATTTAATTACTTGAATAATGGTTCTCATATTCAATTCCTGCAAATAGCAATATTTTTGTAATAGAAACAATTATCAGCCCCAGTTCAGTTTAGTTTAGTAAATACATTTAATAGTCATTTTCGTAAAATTATATTAATGGGAATAGTAACTTTGTACATGGTATTAAAATTAGTTGAGAAAGTGTATTGGTTGACAGTTCTGTAATTTTTAGTCGTTACGTTGCCGCCAAATGAAACGGGTCACACGTCACGGGAGCTTTAGCTGTGAAGTATATTTTAGTTTGAAGTTGAACGGATTACTTATAATATTACAGGGTTTTATTTTATACTTCTGTTACTTGCTACTACGGAACCCCACATAAGCGAGCCCGACTCACACTTGGTCGTTTTTTTTTAAATATAAACGTTGTTTACAGATAAAAGATCCATATAGGTGGCTCGAAGACCCCTACTCCGAAGAGACGAAACAGTTCATAGAGGCACAGAACAATATCACGCGACCGTACATAGACTCGTATCCGGATAAAGAGAAGTTTCAAGAACGAATAAAGGACATATTGGACTTCCCCAAATACTTACCGCCCTTCCGCAGAGGCGACCATTACTTCTTCTTCCTGAAAGATGGGTTGCAGAGCCAAAGGTAAGCGACTTGTATTCCGGCTAATAACAACACTTCTAAAGTTTACATCGAGCATAAAATGCGCTGTTTCGTCGTTTTACTTACTCACAATATGCTATTATGGCTAAAAATTGTAATTCGTCCGTCTTTTAGCCTATTCAAAAATAAAAGACACGTATTTTTTTATTTGTAAATCAGACTAAAAATTACAAAGTTATAGCTCGTTGAAATTACGCGTGAGACGTCACTCGGTGAGGCATTTTTACGGGAGCGAGTGACGTCAAAGACTCTCACTCCTAATTTTTGATGCCTTGTATCGTTGCTATTTTTAATTTGAAAGAAATAAAAAAATACGTGTCCAATACATTTTTATGATCTAAAATACGGACTAAATATAATGTATATATATATTTTGACCCCCAAAACATCCTTTTTGATGAAGGTTCTCCGTTTCGTTCGCAACGTATTGTTTATTTTTTTCTAATGATTATCCTGGCCTGTGGCGGAAACTAGACTCTGAACAAAGGAATTTCAGATTTTGCGCTTTTATACTATAAATGTTTATAGAGTAACTTTTTCAAGCATGTTTTTTAGAATCCTACCACAAGTTAATCGCTGAATTATGCTAAAAGATGCACTGGTGTGTGAATGTTACACGAATCTTGGTTTTGGTCACATTGGCTACAAGGGCAAAGCGCCCATTAGATATCTGGTTTTTACTTTAAATTTGTAGCAGTGTTTAAAATACACAATTGTCCTACTTACAAAGACAATAGCATGAGAATATCACACCTATCTTATTGCACTTAACTAAAGGGTACATCAGTATACCACGTGCTACAAAAAATGCCCTGGTCTATTCACAACATAACTGCATACCGGTTTTTAATTGAATCCTAATAACCGGTGTTGCCACTTAAAACATGTACCAATACCTAGATTGGGTAGGTATATGAGATTAGTATCAAGCACTGGAAAAGGGATAGTACCTAGGTATACCTATGTACCTACTTGTTTGATAGACCTACTTATTAGCTTTTCCCGATAGTGAAGCTACCGGTAGGTACTTAGCTAGTAGTAAGTATAGTAGGGACAGACAGACAAAAATTTAACTGATTGCATTTTTGGCATCAGTATCGATCACTAATCACCCCCTGATAGTTATTTTGAAAATATATTTCATGTACAGAATTTACTTCTCTACAGATTTATTATAAGTATAGATAGGTATAGATATACTTTCCGAACACGGCGGTAGCTTCTTTTACATTGCTTTTATTCACATTTTTACATTACTTTTTGCTAACTCGACGATTCATAGGTACCTAAGTGCTTGAAGGTAAAAGGTATTTTAAATCAAATCTATGCGAATAAAGGTATTTTCATTTCATTTCACACACACCCATTTATCACTAAGGGTATGTTTAAATCATACTTAGGTACATACTTAGCATTTATGTCAACAAAGGCATTTGTAAAATTGACCCGTACTTAAACTTAAATCTGCAATTTCCTGCGCCCATAAATGCTTCTGAGTTTCGCTAAAAAACGGAACACAATGCTTTTTAACGACAAATTTTAATGTGGTAATAGTTTTGTCCGTGAGTGAAACAATTTTAGTACCTACTACCAACAATCAACATACTCCATAACTATATAACTAAGTATATTTTAAACTTAGTAGTTATGTTTTCATCTTAGTCGACAAGACTATGTTCACAGAAATATGAAATTAAAGGATTACTAAATAATAATTAAATTGTTGAAAATCGACGTTGACGAATTTTAGTTCGTACTAGCTGTGCCAGCGGCGTCGCTCGCGTGGATATCGGGTTTCAAAAATAACGGACTTCCATATAATACCCATCTATACCTTGTGCCTAAGTTAAGTTAAGTTAGACCTCTAGCAATACATTGGTGAAAACCGCATTCAATTCTATGCAGTAGTTTTCGCGTAATGCGCGTTCAAACATACAGGTTTAAATTTCTCGCGTTTTCCCAACACTTCCCGTCACTGCTCCGCTCCTATTGATTGTAGCGTGATGAAAAGTATCCTATAACCTGCCCAGGAGTATGAAGAATGATTGTACCAAGTTTCGTCAAAATCTGTTCAGTAGTTTTTTTTTCTATAACGAACATACAGACAGACAGACAGACAGACAGACAGACAGACAAAAATTTTACTGATTGCATTTTTGGTATCAGTATCGATCACTTATCACCCCCTGATAGTTATTTTGAAAAAATATTTTATGTACAGAATTGACCTCTCTACAGATTTATTATAAGTATAGAATATAGATAATTCGAACACGGGAGGGACGAATGAGAGGGATTTATGGGGCAAAAATACGCGATCCGTTCAACGAACGATCGTTTTCGTTTTCTGTAGTAGGGCCCCAGAACACGATTCTTTTCGCAGGAGTTTTCAATGCACGCAATGATCGGGAATCATTATGGAACTTTTTTTTTTCTAAATGACTACGATGATAGCCAAGGGGCCGTGTCATGCTTTATCCATTCCCTTATCGTGTTCCCCAGGGTCCTGTACATGCAGGACAGCCTGTACGGCGCGCCGCGCGTGTTCCTGGACCCCAACAAGCTGTCGGAGGACGGCACGGTGGCCCTCAACGACTACGCCTTCTCAGACGACGGCACTCTCTTCGCGTACGCGCTCTCAGCTAGCGGCTCGGATTGGGTCGAGATTCATTTCAAAAACGTGAACACAGGTTAGCTATATAATATACTTCCTTTTCCTTAACATCATCATCAGCCTCTGCAAGCTTCCCACTGTTAAGCACACAAAGAAAACCCAACTTCCTACCTGGAAGTTATTATAAGGAAATAACACTACGACACTTGTTTTTAAGTATCTACCTTATTAGTAGGTACGAAGTAAATAAGCATTGGGATCAAATCAAAGTGGCTAACATTGGTAGTGGCCTATGTACAGCAGTAGAGTGATAAAGGCTGATGATGATGATGACGCATTGGGTGCAGCGTTTTTGAAATTTCCCACACGCTTACCGCTTTTGCACGCGGGTGATGCGATCTAAATGTCCTTGCAGATTCGTTCTCCGTAATAGTTTCTTTTTTATTTTAGGTGAAGATTATCCAGACGTGTTAAAGAAAGTTAAGTTCAGCGGATTGGCTTGGACGGACGACAACAAAGGAATATTCTATTCTGTAAGTAGATACTTTGATACCAGATTAATTAGATAAATAAAATTAGGTACTCCGACTTCGAAATATTTTTATAGCCATATTGTACCTACCTACTTATTATATCTTTTAAGATTTCCCGTATAAGTAGGAAAGGGCTCATTATAAAACTCTTATTCCAACTTCTATAATTTATTATTTGTAAAGTTGGTAAGTAGGTACTTACTTTTCATTGAAGTTGAAGAATTTTCTTTAACTATGATTATTTGGTAGAATTACGGCCTTGCTTTCTAAATTAAGTAAGACACGGGGTTGATCACCACCTGGGACAAGACAATGTTTATTCCGTGTTTTGGGAGTTAACATACCTACCTGCTACAAAGAGATGTAGTTACTTAATTGATCCTATAACATGGTGTCATTTTCCAGGGTTTCTTGGGACAACAAGGCAAGACCGACGGCTCGGAGACCGAGATGAACAAGTACCAGAAGCTGTATTACCATCACCTGGGCACTCCGCAGTCGGAGGACGTGCTCATTGCCGAATTCCCCAACGAACCGTTATGGAGAATGTGAGTGCTGATGTGGTGTCAGTGTGAGGCCAAATAAGCTTGCATCCGAAACCGTATCCCCCATTTAAGCCTCGTTTAAATATGTAAAACTTAAACAAATGGAATCCCTCAGTCTCTTTTTATCATCGGACGATTAGATGTATGGCAAAAAGGCGCCATTTTAAGGTGCACGTCTCAAAGACTCCCACCACGATGCGTTTTGCCTTTTCTTTCTTAGTGCGAAAGGGTAAACGATGGAACTCCTTGTCGGACTTTTTGTTCCCCGAGATATACAATCCCTGGTGTTGAAGGCGAGAGTCAGTCTCCTGGATAATCGCACTCCATCGTATGCTTCAAAATTACTTAACATCAAGCGAATTGTGACCACAGGGCCGTCTCTACTAGGGGGTTCAAGGGGTGCGGTGCACCCGGGCGCAGGGCGTCCGGGGGCGCCTCGAGCGCTGAATTTTTGGATATTTAATTTTTAGTTAATCGTATCGTAAATAACTACATGACTACGATGATAGTCAAGGCGCCGTTGTCATTGTCACCGGGTGACTAGGGGAGTGGAAGGCTTTCAGCCCCCCCAGAAGAAGAAGTTATTATGACCTAACTCCATTTGGTTTCAGGATCGCAGAAGTGACCACCAACGGGAGGTACATGCTCATGAATGTGTACAAGGACCATCGTTACAACCTCGTGTACTTCGCGGACCTCAGCCAG
This sequence comes from Conogethes punctiferalis, assembly GCA_031163375.1. NCBI lineage: Eukaryota > Metazoa > Arthropoda > Insecta > Lepidoptera > Crambidae > Conogethes > Conogethes punctiferalis. Next base: position 17,173,521 of record CM062079.1, read on the forward strand.
CACGAGAACATAACCGGACCTCTGCCGCTAAAGCAAATTGTGACCACATTCGATGCGGAGTATACGGTATGAATGTGCTACTAAATAAATAAGTGACCCAAGACAAGCAACGTTGAAAACACACAGCGCCATCTAGTCGCAAACTCACCCGAAACTGGTTCTATGGGTATGCCCTCCGGCGACGCCCGGGCCGGGGGCGGCGTAGAGCGGGCGCGTCTACCGCAGCCTCACGCTCTCTTTCCGCCGCCTCCTTCTGCGAGATCACTGTCTCGCAGAATGCGAGCATCGCTCGCCAGATCTCCTTCGCAAGGCCGTCTCTACCAGGGGGTGCAACGGGTGCGGTGCACCCGGGCGCAGGCCGCGCGGGGGCGCCAGTCGAGCGCTGAATTTATGGATATAATTTTTTTCAAATTCACTGTTAGTTATTTGTATTGGTAACGTAAATAACTACTTGCGATTAACGTTTTACGCGCTGAAAAGCACGTTTATAAAAGTCAGTAATAATAATTGTCATTTTCTTCGCTAAAGAGCTCCAATAAAGGCTCTCGTTAATAAAGTGTTATTACTACGATGATGACATAGTCGAGGCGCCCTTGTCATCATTAAAACCCCCTCCCCCCCACAAACGGGGGCGCAGGTTGAGTCCCGCATCCCGGCGCCGAATAGACTTAAGACGGCCCTGCTCCTTCGACGCCGTCATTAGCCGCAAGAGTTGCGGCAGATCGAGGTCCTGTGCAACAGTGACGAGGACGGAGCGCTCATTGGCCCAGGCAGGGCAATGCCGAAGCGTATGCTCTGCCGTGTCCTCCGAGCCACTGTCGCAGTGACGGCATATACTATCTACCCTTGCCTAACTAAACTTATCCTTTGTTTTTGCAGTACGTGGCTACTGAGGGGTCGGTGTGCATCTTCCGCACGAACAAAGACGCGGCGAATTACAGACTTATTGCGATCGACCTGGATAACCCCGAGGAGAAGAACTGGAAGACTATCGTACAAGTAAGTTGTCTGAAGTTAAAAGTTAAGCTTTGAGCTGGAGGCTTTACCCATAATCGCCACGCTGGGCAGGCGGTTGGCGATCTCAAGGAGTAGCGCCTCGTTTCGTTGACGCTGCTGCTTGTCATCGGCCTGTGTATTTAGCTACACCTGCAATTGTAATGGTTATACCGCCACCAGTCGGTTGCCTCGTTTGTTATACGGTAGGATGCACGGGCTGGTGGAGCAAAAAGATGATGGGTCGCTCGATCACTCCCTTACATCCCTTCATTAGCCGTGGCCGTTACACATTATATTTTATCGTTTTCTTTTCCAGGAACACCCAAGCGACGTATTGATGTCGGCATTTGCAGTAGATAATGATAAATTGGTATTGCACTACACTCGAGACGTCAAGGTATGTGTGTGTGTGTGTGTGTGTGTGAGGTAGGTACCTAGTCTAGTTGTCGTCTACTAAGTACCTATCTATCTTCTTGTTTCTATTTTATTTTCCACGAAAGTGGAAGTACTTCCTCTGAGTGATGTGATTTGTAGGTACTTAAAGACCAAGATATGTGTCGCACACAGCGCCATCTAGTACCAAACTAAGCCAAAGCTTGTACTTTGGATAATTTACTAGACAACTAAGTAACTACTTTATCTTTATACTAGCTGTGCTCGCGACTTCGTCCGCGTGGAATAGTTATTCGTCCCCGTTTTTTTTTACATTTTCCATTATTTCTTCGCTCCTTATAGTTGCAACGTGATGTTATATAGCCTAAAGCCTTCCTCGATAAATGGTCTATTCAACACAAAAAGAATTTTTCAATTCGGACCAGTAGTTCCTGAGATTAGCGCGTTCAAACAAACAAACAAACTCTTCAGCTTTATAATATCTTAACTAATATTATAAAGCTGAAGAGTTTGTTTGTTATTATTATGAGCGATTGAATTTGTTTGTTATTATTATGTATTAGGAGCGAAGAAATAATGGAAAATGTAAAAAAAAACGAGGAAAACTATTCCACGCGGTCGAAGTCGCGAGCACAGCTAGTTAGTTAAGATTTATGGTAACAATTCGTGAGTATTCTCGTCTCATCGCTATGAGGCTATGGGAGTGTAAGAACAGAGAATGCACTTATATCTGTGAGAGTCAATAAAATCGATTCTTATCTTTTTTCCAGAGTGTTCTTCAGCTGAATGACCTAGCAACGGGTCAGTTCCTGCAGGATTTCGATCTGGACGTGGGCACAGTGCACGGCTCCGGCAAGAAGAATCAAACTGAAATGTTCTTCTACTTCAGCTCTTACCTCACGCCCGGTATAATATACCACGTTGACTTCACGTCCCCTGCGCCGTACAAGCCTAAGGTAAATAGAAAATCAGTACGAGTATTAACAGACTTGTCCCAAAAAATGGATGTACACACTTACACACATATACACACGCATACTTTTACTTATTACAGGTAACTTTCCCCTAACTTGCATAACATTTTTTTTCTCCCTTTCTTATAAATTCTTTGTTTTTCTTTCTGTGATTAGAAAATTTCCACAAACCGAACAGTGTCCAATAATTATAATCATGGTAATTTGTAAAGGTTATTGCGATACAAGCATTATGCTTAGTGCAAAGCCGTTAGATACTAGAACTTACGTTCTTCACTACTTGTTAAATGAAAATAAAAACTTTATTATTATTATTACTGTGATGAAAACTTCGTTTGTGCGTTGTAGGTTTTTTATTGATCTTGTATGAAGCACTATTTGTAATGTATGGAGATTGCCTGTCGCGGAAGGTTTATCGCCATCTGTTGTGAGTTGTAGGCACGTGGAGATAGATGTCACTGCACCACCAAAAGCTTCGATTATTGCTTAATATCTACGTTGCAATCTGTTTTTAAATATGAATTATGTTCACAATCTTATACCTATTGAATGTTCCAGGTTTTCAGAGAAATAAATTTGAAGGGATACAACGCGTCACTTTACGAAAGCCAACAGGTTTTCTACTCTAGTAAAGACGGCACTAAAGTTCCTATGTTCATCAGCTACAGAAAGGTTGGTAAACGTCTTGAGATCAGTCAGTTATAGCCAGAGCTAACTTACTTTTTTGTCCGAGAGGTTTCCGGATTTAGAATAGAACAATCACCCTATCACACCCCAGAGGGGTGTCGGAGAAGACGAATTTTTTTTTATAGTAGCTCGAAATAGGCCTATTGCCGTAAAAAGTGTAATTAGTCCGTCTTATTGTTCAAAAATAAAAGACACGTATTTTTTCATTTGTAAATTAGACCAAAAATGACAAAGATATAGCCCGTTAAAATTACGCGTGAAGTCAAAGAGTGGGAGTTTTTTCGCCACTGAGTGACGTCAAAGACCTCCACACCTACATTTTGATGCCTTGTATCTTTGTGATTTTTTGTTTAAATGAAAAAAGGAAAAATACGTGTCCAATATATTTTTATAATAATGTACTAGCTGTGCTCGCGACTTCGTCCGCGTGGAATAGTTATTTTTCCCCCTTTTTTACATTTTCCATTATTTCTTCGCTCCTAATGGTTGCAGCGATATGTTTTATAGCCTAAAGCCTTCCTCGATAAATGGTCTATTCAACACAAAAAGAATTTTTCAATTCGGACCAGTAGTTCCTGAGATTAGCGCGTTCAAACAAACAAACTCTTCAGCTTTATAACATTAGTTAAGATAAAATACCTGCTAAATATAATGTAATTATTTTGACCCTGGAAACATGCCTATTGTTATTGAGGGACTATGTCCAGCAGTGGACGTTCGCCTCCTGATGATGATGGCACGTCTGACAAAAGCGGTGATGATGCAGGACCTTCCCCGGGACGGGTCGAGCCCGGCGCTGCTGTACGGCTACGGCGGGTTCAGCATCAGCCTGGGGCCGGAGTTCTCGATCCTGTGGCTCATGTTCATGCAGCACTTCCAGGGCGTCGTCGCCGTCGCCAACATCAGGGGAGGCGGGTGAGGACTTGAATTTGATACGATAATCTGACTGGCTCGGAGGCTCAATTGGTAGTACCCCTGCCTTCTGAACCAAGGGTCGTGGGTTCGATTCCCACCCAAACATTCGTGTGATGAATAAATAAATAAAATGTCGGTGCTGCACCATTATGGTAGTAACCCAAGACATGCCAAGCTGGGCCACACAGCGCCACCTAGCCCCAAACTAAGCCGAAGCTTGTACTATGGGTACTAGACAACTGATAAACTTACTTAGATACATTTTTTTTGTAAATAAATACATATTATACATAGAAAACACCCAGACCAATACAAACAGACATGTTCAATGAACACAAATGTTTGTACTGTGCGGGAATCGAACCCACGACCCTTGGCTCAGAGGGCAGAGGTCACTACCAAATGAGCCATCGAGCCAGTCAATGAATACTTGTGTTTGTTCCGTGTCTGGGTGTTTAGAATTTGTATTTAAGTATTTATTTGTGGTACCTTCGTTGTTCTGATACCCATTAAACACAAGTGCTTAAGCTACTTTGGGATTAGAGCAATGTATGTGATGTTGTCTAATATTTATTATTATTTATTTATTTGATCGTAGCCGTCTGCTTTTATATTGAGTCGTGTGGTTTTCGTATTTAGAATAGTTCAGCAACTGGAAAAGTGAAGATGCTGATCGAGCATAATCAGCACCTTTCTAGCAAAATAGGCTTTCTAAAGCCTTTTTTATGAATAGCATATTAAATATTCATAAAATAGCAATAGCAATAGAATATTAAATATTCATAAAATGTTATTGGGCTCAACTCCCTGGACTCCACAAAACCTTACCACTCAAGAGTTAATTTTGTCCAGTCGCCCAAGTAAGCGTGTCCTAACAATTCTAGTGAGTACGGCCAACGGTGGTACGACGGAGGCCGGCTGCTCAAGAAGCAGAACGTGTTCGACGACTTCCACGCGGCCGCCGAGTACTTAGTGGCCGAGAAGTACACGAGCCCTGAGCTGCTCACCATCCAGGGCGGCTCCAACGGCGGCCTGCTCGTCGCCGCTTGCATCAACCAGC